>OX419643.1:0-2500 GCA_948473465.1 Lithophane ornitopus | reverse complement strand
GGTTAGGTTAGGTTAGGTTAGGTTAGGTTAGGTTAGGTTAGGTTAGGTTAGGTTAGGTTAGGTTAGGTTAGGTTAGGTTAGGTTAGGTTAGGTTAGGTTAGGTTAGGTTAGGTTAGGTTAGGTTAGGTTAGGTTAGGTTAGGTTAGGTTAGGTTAGGTTAGGTTAGGTTAGGTTAGGTTAGGTTAGGTTAGGTTAGGTTAGGTTAGGTTAGGTTAGGTTAGGTTAGGTTAGGTTAGGTTAGGTTAGGTTAGGTTAGGTTAGGTTAGGTTAGGTTAGGTTAGGTTAGGTTAGGTTAGGTTAGGTTAGGTTAGGTTAGGTTAGGTTAGGTTAGGTTAGGTTAGGTTAGGTTAGGTTAGGTTAGGTTAGGTTAGGTTAGGTTAGGTTAGGTTAGGTTAGGTTAGGTTAGGTTAGGTTAGGTTAGGTTAGGTTAGGTTAGGTTAGGTTAGGTTAGGTTAGGTTAGGTTAGGTTAGGTTAGGTTAGGTTAGGTTAGGTTAGGTTAGGTTAGGTTAGGTTAGGTTAGGTTAGGTTAGGTTAGGTTAGGTTAGGTTAGGTTAGGTTAGGTTAGGTTAGGTTAGGTTAGGTTAGGTTAGGTTAGGTTAGGTTAGGTTAGGTTAGGTTAGGTTAGGTTAGGTTAGGTTAGGTTAGGTTAGGTTAGGTTAGGTTAGGTTAGGTTAGGTTAGGTTAGGTTAGGTTAGGTTAGGTTAGGTTAGGTTAGGTTAGGTTAGGTTAGGTTAGGTTAGGTTAGGTTAGGTTAGGTTAGGTTAGGTTAGGTTAGGTTAGGTTAGGTTAGGTTAGGTTAGGTTAGGTTAGGTTAGGTTAGGTTAGGTTAGGTTAGGTTAGGTTAGGTTAGGTTAGGTTAGGTTAGGTTAGGTTAGGTTAGGTTAGGTTAGGTTAGGTTAGGTTAGGTTAGGTTAGGTTAGGTTAGGTTAGGTTAGGTTAGGTTAGGTTAGGTTAGGTTAGGTTAGGTTAGGTTAGGTTAGGTTAGGTTAGGTTAGGTTAGGTTAGGTTAGGTTAGGTTAGGTTAGGTTAGGTTAGGTTAGGTTAGGTTAGGTTAGGTTAGGTTAGGTTAGGTTAGGTTAGGTTAGGTTAGGTTAGGTTAGGTTAGGTTAGGTTAGGTTAGGTTAGGTTAGGTTAGGTTAGGTTAGGTTAGGTTAGGTTAGGTTAGGTTAGGTTAGGTTAGGTTAGGTTAGGTTAGGTTAGGTTAGGTTAGGTTAGGTTAGGTTAGGTTAGGTTAGGTTAGGTTAGGTTAGGTTAGGTTAGGTTAGGTTAGGTTAGGTTAGGTTAGGTTAGGTTAGGTTAGGTTAGGTTAGGTTAGGTTAGGTTAGGTTAGGTTAGGTTAGGTTAGGTTAGGTTAGGTTAGGTTAGGTTAGGTTAGGTTAGGTTAGGTTAGGTTAGGTTAGGTTAGGTTAGGTTAGGTTAGGTTAGGTTAGGTTAGGTTAGGTTAGGTTAGGTTAGGTTAGGTTAGGTTAGGTTAGGTTAGGTTAGGTTAGGTTAGGTTAGGTTAGGTTAGGTTAGGTTAGGTTAGGTTAGGTTAGGTTAGGTTAGGTTAGGTTAGGTTAGGTTAGGTTAGGTTAGGTTAGGTTAGGTTAGGTTAGGTTAGGTTAGGTTAGGTTAGGTTAGGTTAGGTTAGGTTAGGTTAGGTTAGGTTAGGTTAGGTTAGGTTAGGTTAGGTTAGGTTAGGTTAGGTTAGGTTAGGTTAGGTTAGGTTAGGTTAGGTTAGGTTAGGTTAGGTTAGGTTAGGTTAGGTTAGGTTAGGTTAGGTTAGGTTAGGTTAGGTTAGGTTAGGTTAGGTTAGGTTAGGTTAGGTTAGGTTAGGTTAGGTTAGGTTAGGTTAGGTTAGGTTAGGTTAGGTTAGGTTAGGTTAGGTTAGGTTAGGTTAGGTTAGGTTAGGTTAGGTTAGGTTAGGTTAGGTTAGGTTAGGTTAGGTTAGGTTAGGTTAGGTTAGGTTAGGTTAGGTTAGGTTAGGTTAGGTTAGGTTAGGTTAGGTTAGGTTAGGTTAGGTTAGGTTAGGTTAGGTTAGGTTAGGTTAGGTTAGGTTAGGTTAGGTTAGGTTAGGTTAGGTTAGGTTAGGTTAGGTTAGGTTAGGTTAGGTTAGGTTAGGTTAGGTTAGGTTAGGTTAGGTTAGGTTAGGTTAGGTTAGGTTAGGTTAGGTTAGGTTAGGTTAGGTTAGGTTAGGTTAGGTTAGGTTAGGTTAGGTTAGGTTAGGTTAGGTTAGGTTAGGTTAGGTTAGGTTAGGTTAGGTTAGGTTAGGTTAGGTTAGGTTAGGTTAGGTTAGGTTAGGTTAGGTTAGGTTAGGTTAGGTTAGGTTAGGTTAGGTTAGGTTAGGTTAGGTTAGGTTAGGTTAGGTTAGGTTAGGTTAGGTTAGGTTAGGTTAGGTTAGGTTAGGTTAGGTTAGGTTAGGTTAGGTTAGGTTAGGTTAGGTTAGGTTAGGTTAGGTTAGGTTAGGTTAGGTTAGGTTAGGTTAGGTTAGGTTAGGTTAGGTTAGGTTAGGTTAGGTTA
>OX419642.1:10585644-10977635 GCA_948473465.1 Lithophane ornitopus | reverse complement strand
CCTAACCTAACCTAACCTAACCTAACCTAACCTAACCTAACCTAACCTAACCTAACCTAACCTAACCTAACCTAACCTAACCTAACCTAACCTAACCTAACCTAACCTAACCTAACCTAACCTAACCTAACCTAACCTAACCTAACCTAACCTAACCTAACCTAACCTAACCTAACCTAACCTAACCTAACCTAACCTAACCTAACCTAACCTAACCTAACCTAACCTAACCTAACCTAACCTAACCTAACCTAACCTAACCTAACCTAACCTAACCTAACCTAACCTAACCTAACCTAACCTAACCTAACCTAACCTAACCTAACCTAACCTAACCTAACCTAACCTAACCTAACCTAACCTAACCTAACCTAACCTAACCTAACCTAACCTAACCTAACCTAACCTAACCTAACCTAACCTAACCTAACCTAACCTAACCTAACCTAACCTAACCTAACCTAACCTAACCTAACCTAACCTAACCTAACCTAACCTAACCTAACCTAACCTAACCTAACCTAACCTAACCTAACCTAACCTAACCTAACCTAACCTAACCTAACCTAACCTAACCTAACCTAACCTAACCTAACCTAACCTAACCTAACCTAACCTAACCTAACCTAACCTAACCTAACCTAACCTAACCTAACCTAACCTAACCTAACCTAACCTAACCTAACCTAACCTAACCTAACCTAACCTAACCTAACCTAACCTAACCTAACCTAACCTAACCTAACCTAACCTAACCTAACCTAACCTAACCTAACCTAACCTAACCTAACCTAACCTAACCTAACCTAACCTAACCTAACCTAACCTAACCTAACCTAACCTAACCTAACCTAACCTAACCTAACCTAACCTAACCTAACCTAACCTAACCTAACCTAACCTAACCTAACCTAACCTAACCTAACCTAACCTAACCTAACCTAACCTAACCTAACCTAACCTAACCTAACCTAACCTAACCTAACCTAACCTAACCTAACCTAACCTAACCTAACCTAACCTAACCTAACCTAACCTAACCTAACCTAACCTAACCTAACCTAACCTAACCTAACCTAACCTAACCTAACCTAACCTAACCTAACCTAACCTAACCTAACCTAACCTAACCTAACCTAACCTAACCTAACCTAACCTAACCTAACCTAACCTAACCTAACCTAACCTAACCTAACCTAACCTAACCTAACCTAACCTAACCTAACCTAACCTAACCTAACCTAACCTAACCTAACCTAACCTAACCTAACCTAACCTAACCTAACCTAACCTAACCTAACCTAACCTAACCTAACCTAACCTAACCTAACCTAACCTAACCTAACCTAACCTAACCTAACCTAACCTAACCTAACCTAACCTAACCTAACCTAACCTAACCTAACCTAACCTAACCTAACCTAACCTAACCTAACCTAACCTAACCTAACCTAACCTAACCTAACCTAACCTAACCTAACCTAACCTAACCTAACCTAACCTAACCTAACCTAACCTAACCTAACCTAACCTAACCTAACCTAACCTAACCTAACCTAACCTAACCTAACCTAACCTAACCTAACCTAACCTAACCTAACCTAACCTAACCTAACCTAACCTAACCTAACCTAACCTAACCTAACCTAACCTAACCTAACCTAACCTAACCTAACCTAACCTAACCTAACCTAACCTAACCTAACCTAACCTAACCTAACCTAACCTAACCTAACCTAACCTAACCTAACCTAACCTAACCTAACCTAACCTAACCTAACCTAACCTAACCTAACCTAACCTAACCTAACCTAACCTAACCTAACCTAACCTAACCTAACCTAACCTAACCTAACCTAACCTAACCTAACCTAACCTAACCTAACCTAACCTAACCTAACCTAACCTAACCTAACCTAACCTAACCTAACCTAACCTAACCTAACCTAACCTAACCTAACCTAACCTAACCTAACCTAACCTAACCTAACCTAACCTAACCTAACCTAACCTAACCTAACCTAACCTAACCTAACCTAACCTAACCTAACCTAACCTAACCTAACCTAACCTAACCTAACCTAACCTAACCTAACCTAACCTAACCTAACCTAACCTAACCTAACCTAACCTAACCTAACCTAACCTAACCTAACCTAACCTAACCTAACCTAACCTAACCTAACCTAACCTAACCTAACCTAACCTAACCTAACCTAACCTAACCTAACCTAACCTAACCTAACCTAACCTAACCTAACCTAACCTAACCTAACCTAACCTAACCTAACCTAACCTAACCTAACCTAACCTAACCTAACCTAACCTAACCTAACCTAACCTAACCTAACCTAACCTAACCTAACCTAACCTAACCTAACCTAACCTAACCTAACCTAACCTAACCTAACCTAACCTAACCTAACCTAACCTAACCTAACCTAACCTAACCTAACCTAACCTAACCTAACCTAACCTAACCTAACCTAACCTAACCTAACCTAACCTAACCTAACCTAACCTAACCTAACCTAACCTAACCTAACCTAACCTAACCTAACCTAACCTAACCTAACCTAACCTAACCTAACCTAACCTAACCTAACCTAACCTAACCTAACCTAACCTAACCTAACCTAACCTAACCTAACCTAACCTAACCTAACCTAACCTAACCTAACCTAACCTAACCTAACCTAACCTAACCTAACCTAACCTAACCTAACCTAACCTAACCTAACCTAACCTAACCTAACCTAACCTAACCTAACCTAACCTAACCTAACCTAACCTAACCTAACCTAACCTAACCTAACCTAACCTAACCTAACCTAACCTAACCTAACCTAACCTAACCTAACCTAACCTAACCTAACCTAACCTAACCTAACCTAACCTAACCTAACCTAACCTAACCTAACCTAACCTAACCTAACCTAACCTAACCTAACCTAACCTAACCTAACCTAACCTAACCTAACCTAACCTAACCTAACCTAACCTAACCTAACCTAACCTAACCTAACCTAACCTAACCTAACCTAACCTAACCTAACCTAACCTAACCTAACCTAACCTAACCTAACCTAACCTAACCTAACCTAACCTAACCTAACCTAACCTAACCTAACCTAACCTAACCTAACCTAACCTAACCTAACCTAACCTAACCTAACCTAACCTAACCTAACCTAACCTAACCTAACCTAACCTAACCTAACCTAACCTAACCTAACCTAACCTAACCTAACCTAACCTAACCTAACCTAACCTAACCTAACCTAACCTAACCTAACCTAACCTAACCTAACCTAACCTAACCTAACCTAACCTAACCTAACCTAACCTAACCTAACCTAACCTAACCTAACCTAACCTAACCTAACCTAACCTAACCTAACCTAACCTAACCTAACCTAACCTAACCTAACCTAACCTAACCTAACCTAACCTAACCTAACCTAACCTAACCTAACCTAACCTAACCTAACCTAACCTAACCTAACCTAACCTAACCTAACCTAACCTAACCTAACCTAACCTAACCTAACCTAACCTAACCTAACCTAACCTAACCTAACCTAACCTAACCTAACCTAACCTAACCTAACCTAACCTAACCTAACCTAACCTAACCTAACCTAACCTAACCTAACCTAACCTAACCTAACCTAACCTAACCTAACCTAACCTAACCTAACCTAACCTAACCTAACCTAACCTAACCTAACCTAACCTAACCTAACCTAACCTAACCTAACCTAACCTAACCTAACCTAACCTAACCTAACCTAACCTAACCTAACCTAACCTAACCTAACCTAACCTAACCTAACCTAACCTAACCTAACCTAACCTAACCTAACCTAACCTAACCTAACCTAACCTAACCTAACCTAACCTAACCTAACCTAACCTAACCTAACCTAACCTAACCTAACCTAACCTAACCTAACCTAACCTAACCTAACCTAACCTAACCTAACCTAACCTAACCTAACCTAACCTAACCTAACCTAACCTAACCTAACCTAACCTAACCTAACCTAACCTAACCTAACCTAACCTAACCTAACCTAACCTAACCTAACCTAACCTAACCTAACCTAACCTAACCTAACCTAACCTAACCTAACCTAACCTAACCTAACCTAACCTAACCTAACCTAACCTAACCTAACCTAACCTAACCTAACCTAACCTAACCTAACCTAACCTAACCTAACCTAACCTAACCTAACCTAACCTAACCTAACCTAACCTAACCTAACCTAACCTAACCTAACCTAACCTAACCTAACCTAACCTAACCTAACCTAACCTAACCTAACCTAACCTAACCTAACCTAACCTAACCTAACCTAACCTAACCTAACCTAACCTAACCTAACCTAACCTAACCTAACCTAACCTAACCTAACCTAACCTAACCTAACCTAACCTAACCTAACCTAACCTAACCTAACCTAACCTAACCTAACCTAACCTAACCTAACCTAACCTAACCTAACCTAACCTAACCTAACCTAACCTAACCTAACCTAACCTAACCTAACCTAACCTAACCTAACCTAACCTAACCTAACCTAACCTAACCTAACCTAACCTAACCTAACCTAACCTAACCTAACCTAACCTAACCTAACCTAACCTAACCTAACCTAACCTAACCTAACCTAACCTAACCTAACCTAACCTAACCTAACCTAACCTAACCTAACCTAACCTAACCTAACCTAACCTAACCTAACCTAACCTAACCTAACCTAACCTAACCTAACCTAACCTAACCTAACCTAACCTAACCTAACCTAACCTAACCTAACCTAACCTAACCTAACCTAACCTAACCTAACCTAACCTAACCTAACCTAACCTAACCTAACCTAACCTAACCTAACCTAACCTAACCTAACCTAACCTAACCTAACCTAACCTAACCTAACCTAACCTAACCTAACCTAACCTAACCTAACCTAACCTAACCTAACCTAACCTAACCTAACCTAACCTAACCTAACCTAACCTAACCTAACCTAACCTAACCTAACCTAACCTAACCTAACCTAACCTAACCTAACCTAACCTAACCTAACCTAACCTAACCTAACCTAACCTAACCTAACCTAACCTAACCTAACCTAACCTAACCTAACCTAACCTAACCTAACCTAACCTAACCTAACCTAACCTAACCTAACCTAACCTAACCTAACCTAACCTAACCTAACCTAACCTAACCTAACCTAACCTAACCTAACCTAACCTAACCTAACCTAACCTAACCTAACCTAACCTAACCTAACCTAACCTAACCTAACCTAACCTAACCTAACCTAACCTAACCTAACCTAACCTAACCTAACCTAACCTAACCTAACCTAACCTAACCTAACCTAACCTAACCTAACCTAACCTAACCTAACCTAACCTAACCTAACCTAACCTAACCTAACCTAACCTAACCTAACCTAACCTAACCTAACCTAACCTAACCTAACCTAACCTAACCTAACCTAACCTAACCTAACCTAACCTAACCTAACCTAACCTAACCTAACCTAACCTAACCTAACCTAACCTAACCTAACCTAACCTAACCTAACCTAACCTAACCTAACCTAACCTAACCTAACCTAACCTAACCTAACCTAACCTAACCTAACCTAACCTAACCTAACCTAACCTAACCTAACCTAACCTAACCTAACCTAACCTAACCTAACCTAACCTAACCTAACCTAACCTAACCTAACCTAACCTAACCTAACCTAACCTAACCTAACCTAACCTAACCTAACCTAACCTAACCTAACCTAACCTAACCTAACCTAACCTAACCTAACCTAACCTAACCTAACCTAACCTAACCTAACCTAACCTAACCTAACCTAACCTAACCTAACCTAACCTAACCTAACCTAACCTAACCTAACCTAACCTAACCTAACCTAACCTAACCTAACCTAACCTAACCTAACCTAACCTAACCTAACCTAACCTAACCTAACCTAACCTAACCTAACCTAACCTAACCTAACCTAACCTAACCTAACCTAACCTAACCTAACCTAACCTAACCTAACCTAACCTAACCTAACCTAACCTAACCTAACCTAACCTAACCTAACCTAACCTAACCTAACCTAACCTAACCTAACCTAACCTAACCTAACCTAACCTAACCTAACCTAACCTAACCTAACCTAACCTAACCTAACCTAACCTAACCTAACCTAACCTAACCTAACCTAACCTAACCTAACCTAACCTAACCTAACCTAACCTAACCTAACCTAACCTAACCATTACGAAAAGTTTGCGACAAAGTTCGGTAAAATTCCGTGACAAGCTGACAATCGATAACTTTGAGTGTCGAGACTACCAAATTCGTTACATCTGAATCGCTACGAGTAAAAGCGATCGCTATCTATGACGAGAGGTGCTTGACAAGCAATGTAAACCGTCTAGGGACCCCTTTAGGACTTTGTGACCGAATTCGGTTATACAACGATCGCTATCTATGTCGAGACTGCAGCCCCAGGTTAGGTTCGCTCAGGTTAGGTTCGCTCTGGTTATGTTCGCTCAGTTTAGGTTCGCTCAGGTTATGTTCGCTCAGGTTAGGTTAGCCCCACCACGACGACAACGTGGAGACACCCGCTCTTGGGAAACTAACCTAACCTTACCTAGTTAGAAACTGATCTTTTTTTTTTTTTTGTATAGACAATTATGTTTCGTTTATTTCAATTAAACCATTAAATTGGGTATAAATCTAAACAATAACTCTAACAAAACTTACTAATATTAATTAAAACTTAAACTGATCTTGGATTTTGAAAGTCACATGGAACTTCTCAATAATCAACAGCATTTGCGTATTCTTGTGAAAATGTAATAATAATATGTGCAAAAGATTAAAAGAAAATAACTCAGATATTTTTTTATTTGATTATTTATAGAAAACCGCTCATTTAAAATACTTTTTAGCCGTTAAACAGATGGGTGAAGTCGTTTCTCTAAGGATCCTCTACTACTATAATTATTTAATAACAGGTTCTTGACGGATCTAGGAAAGAGTCAAGAAGCTCTCTGTCGTAAATCTTGTCCCTCCCGTCATTATAGTTTAGTGCTTCACATACACGACACAAATGATAAGATTTTGTTCCAAAGTATCCGTGCTCGTTGACTATTTTGAAATGATTTCTCCACTTATGCATACTAATCAGTAGGTCATTACTTGCCGCTAATGTGATCATTCTCCTTGCGAGTGATGTAATATTAGTTTCCGCGTCAGCATGTATAAAAGAATGTGGTGGTAGGAGGCTCTCGATGTCTTCAATTCTAGGCCCGAAAATAACTGGTATAGCTCCTTTCGTGTAAGCATGGTAGAACACCTTCTCGGTCAAGTATTGGAAACAACTAGCATTTTCTAATACTAAATAAAATAAATACTCTGCTACTGGGTCGCAATCCACTTTAAAACGTCCAGGACATCTGAAATAAAATAAAATTTGAAATTGTATTCTATTGTGGCGGCATCTACATCGCCACATGCGAACTACGCATCAAAAACCTGACGTCACACAACAAAATAATTCTGGCCTTGGTCACATACATCCTGCATCGCGCAATTAGAGTTTACCGCGTGATGGACACATACAAGAATCCAACATAAATCGGTGGACAGTTTCCCGCCACACACAACACCCGTCTGGTCGGAGGATCCTCCCTTTTTTATGGAGTATTAGTGAACGTTACACCCTGTTTCTCATATATGCTAAACTATTCTGATTCTATTTTGATTCTGTTTGCAGTATTGTAATATTTTATTTTAGAGTATGTAATACCGGTTTTTTATTTTATTCATTTATTTAGCTGCTTTTTTTCACACTGTCTGGAATAAGGCCGCGTGTCCACGGCAAGAAAAATCGCTGAGTAAAAAAAAAAAAGCAAGAATTCGTGTCGTATCTACACACGACTAGTGTATACTGCGTCGGCGCTGCATACGATTTCAATTCAATTCAATCCTCAATTCTTTATTGCAATCCATAATGTTGTTAGAAAAATCGCTGAGTAAAAAAAAAAATGCAAGAATTCGTGTCGTATCTACACACGACTAGTGTATACTGCGTCGGCGCTGCATACGATTTCAATTCAATTCAATCCTCAATTCTTTATTGCAATCCATAATGTTGTTAAAAACAGTTCCATAATTGTAACAGGTCCATAATTATTGTACCATTAATTTTAAGCCTACCGCTTAAAATTTATGGTACAATTATGGACCCTGTCGGGCACAGTAAAGTAGGAGAGAGGAGGAAGAGCGCTTTGTTTGTCATTTTTGTCTTGTCTTGAAAAAAGTTTAAAAAAAATAACCGTCTTCCAGAAACGAGGAAGTTCTATGTTCGTCTGTATATATTTTAAATTTTTTTATGCACTTAATTCCATCGATATTTTCGTCAAATGGTGAACCGATTCTAGCAGCTAGAGGAAGCTTGCGATTTTATTAACTTTGCTTGGGTAAGTTTTTAACCGACTTCTAAAAAGGAGCAGGTTCTATGTTCGTCTTTATGTATTTTGTTTGTGTATTTTCATGGATATATCGACTCATCCGTAGAATAAAGTCCGATCTGCAGGGTTGATAGTTTTCAGTAGGGCGTTGAGAAGTTGTTGACTTGTGTAGCTCTTAGACGGTGAGACTTGACATTTAGATTTGGGTATGTTGTAACAACGCCCCAGCCTAGTTAAATGCTATGTATTGTATATTTCTTATCCTTTTATTTCACGAGATAGTGAGGTCTATATCAACATACTTAGGACGTTTTATGGCGGAAAAGCGGGGGTCCGTAGTGAACATTATACGTTGTTTTACGGAGACGTCTGAATTAAGTGACGTTCTATACTAACCTGGGCCATTTTTTGTTGGAATTACCCATCCCTTTTTTAGTCCTTTGTGAATAACCACCTTAAAATATTTAAATATAATGTTAGCCATATTATAACTAAACTCCCATTCAACTAAATAAAAAATGAAATTATTATTTAAAATCATTTATCAATTAAAAAAATCTCAAAACAGATATCAATACCATTACATAGCATCACTTTGAACAGCAATCACATCACTGTTAGGTATGGAAAATTAACACAGTCTAAAACTTACATTAGAACAATGAAACAGACGCGCATGAAGAAATATATAAACTTCGCATTAGTTATAAAATCAACAAATACATATTTTTCAAAATAGCATTCAGTCTTTATAATTTTAACAATTAGAAGCATCGTGACCTAGACGAGGTTCTATACTTAACAACAATTAAACTGTACATATAGGTACCTAAAGCTGCCTTGGTAGCGTAATAGTTAAAACTTAAAATAGTAGGTAGGTATATTTATGTCTTATCGTATCACAAAATGGTAACTAGGTAACCTACACGACTACGGCACGGACTTCAATTTATTAGCAACTAATAAATGTCATGTATACAGTTTCTCTGTGATTTCTTCGTTATCATTTAGCACCACGAATTCGGCCGCTACTTCGCACTCAAGCGATCGTACCGTGACGTGAAAACGACAGAGGCGCCCAAAAGAATGGACAAACCTGAAACGCAAATGCCGTAAGAATTTAGGTAAGAAATATGTAACGAAAAGGGGAAATGCCGTAGACGAAAAAACGATGAGGCCATCATGCAAATGCCGTTGCAAATGCCCTGATAAAATATCTCAACAACAGCGGCCGGACTGCTTCACAAAATTTTGGCAATCGAGATATGCAGTGGAATTTCATCATCAAATATTCCGATAAAATGAAGAAGAAAGGATGGAAGGAGGATAGTTCCTGTTATTAGGAGTATCTTGATTCAGGCATCCTTTCTTCTTCATTTTATCGGAATATTTGATGATGAAATTCCACTGCATAGCTCGATCTCCCAGTTGCAAAAATTTTGTGAGGCAGTCCAGCCGCTGTTGTTGAGATATTTAAACGGCATTTGCATGATGGCCTCATCGTTATTTCGTCTACGGCTTGTCCCATTTTCGTTACATATTTCTTACCATTTGCGTTTAAGGTCTGTCCATTCTTTTGGGTGCCTCTGTTGTGTCAGGAGTCACGGTGCGATCGCTTGAGTGCGAAGTAGCAGGCAAATTCGCGGTGCTAAATGACAACGAAGAAATCACAGAGAAACTGTCTACATGATTAGGACAGTTTCCACGTTTCCATCTTCATGTCTTCAAGACGCAACAACATGCAATCGAACGCGGCGCACGCCATCTAGCGTTGAAGTGAAGAAAACTTTCATCAACTTCGAATCCGGTCGTTCCTTCGGTCACTCACATTCGGTCTCATTCGAACATTCACATCCCGTCTCATTCACTCGCGCCTCCGTTTAAAATTGTATTGTATTCATTCCTTCCTTTTTACGAGCCGCCGACTGCCAGGACGTCCTGGCAAATTGGTGTAACGAACTTTTATACAATATACAACTGTTACCGAACAAGTCGCTTCATTGAAGAACAAACCTGATCCTGCACAGGCAGAATGTGCTATCGAGACGGCATAGGAGTTGCCACTGAAAGTTCCAAATTAACCGGTGTAGATCTGCGGAAACTTCTAACAGCTGCTCTTCAAGCTGTAAAAATGGTACATTTTCGAAACGAGAACGAATCCAAAGAAAATTTGCTAGATTGATTGCTGCGAACATCCTCGGTAGACGGAGCAGACATAACATTCGGTGATTTATTTGGTCCCATTATGTTCATGCAGAACTTCTACCCAAAGACCAGCTAGTTCCTGACTGATTTCTTCTGCACCAGGAGGCAAAGGTGACGTTTGTTGTGTCATGCTGTTGTCATTAAAATTCACAACTGAAATAATACATAGGTATTCATAAAATACTAATGTATAATGCAAGACAAATGTACCTAGCAATTAATTAAACAAATCTTAAATTAAAATCTTTATTTTTAACGATGTTTTTAAATTAACAATGTCCTAACTGATTGCATTATCGCAGTAACAACGTCCCATCTTAATATCGAACCAACAAATCGTATGTTAGATTTCGTAGAAAAACGTCCTTTAGTCACATGAAACGCTTAAAAGTTCAATAATGTTCGTATAAAATCGTCCTCTTTACCTATGAAATTGCCGTTCTGCAGTACTGGCCATTTCAAATCAAAATAATTTTTGTTTGGCTAAGAATTCTAATTTCAAATTAATTTTATTTTAAAAACATGGTTTTTTTTTTCCAAAAGTAGTCATTTCTTTATTGATTAGTGTTACATTTTCATCGCATTTCAATCTTTTTCATCATCATGGACACGTTAAAAATTCGAGTAATTATGGAATATGAGTACCGTCGTGGCAGCAACGCGGCACAAGCGGCACGCAACATCAACGACGTTTACGGAGCTAACACTACAAACCAACGCACCACCTGTTATTGGTTTGCTCGCTTCCGTTCTGGAAATTTCGACCTGAAAAATGAACCTCGCGGTCGTCCGAAGACTTTGGTCGACAATGACGAATTAAAGGCGATTGTGGAAGCTGATGATACACAATCTACGGCTGAATTAGCAGCAGCTTTCGACGTTAGCGTCAAAACAATATTGGTCCATTTGCGTCAAATTGGCAAGGTAAAAAAGCTTGACAAATGGGTGCCCCACGAACTCAATGATCGCCAGCGCGAAGTACGCGTCGAGACGTGCCTTGCACTGGCACTGCTCAACAGACACACAAATGAAGGAATTTTGAACCGCATTGTTACCTGCGATGAAAAATGGATTCTTGAAATTTAATAGTTGTATCACAAAATAATGCAACTGAAATCATCAACTTACCAGCATTTACACCTTTCTTCATATAAATAGAAGCAACATTTGAAAATAATAAACTAAACACAGGCCTTTCTGAGTCTTCTTTAAGCATATCCAACATTTTCCGTGATCGTGACATCTCTAAAACCATGTTTTATTATGCAAAACATTTGATATTTTTTTTATTTTTCATCAAACTAAAAAAAGCTATGCGCATGGCACAAAAATGCCCTGGCTCCAACAAACAACGGCCGGACTGACGAACGGACGGGGCGCTCGCGCCGCTTTCGGGACCCGCGCGCCGTCCCTTGATCACTTCGTGCGTTTTAATGCGGGGCTAATGTCAGATTGAACGTTATTCGATTCTATATTCCCGAAACTAATTAAGATACGAAAATTCTGAAAACGTACGTTTGTAGAGTTCGTATTCCTTATCTCGTCTAGCTATTTAACTCATTTTTGCTCCATGATCACATCGGACTCTGTTCTACGGATGAGTCGATATTCGCCAATTGTGAACCGGTTTAATAAAATCATTTTAGGTCCAAAGGGAAAAAACACAACCGACTTCCAAAAAAAACACAAAAAACGTGATAAATAACGTCATAACGGTTAATTTCGGAAGTCGGTGGCAAAAAACGAAAATTGAAAAGCAAAGACCGACTTCCGAAATTAATTATTTATCACTTTTTTAGTGTTTTTTTTGGAAGTAGGTAGTTTTTTTTTTTTTGTAAAAAGTTTTGTGAATATTAAGCTTCAACAATACGTATTTTTCGCACTTAATATAAATGGATGTTATTTGTTATAATAATTTCTTGTCACTTTTATTTACATATCAATAAGTGGTATTTGAATTTGTGTTGGGTAGGTACTATAACTGAAAAGTAAAAAATAATAACTAGAAAAAATAATTATGTATTTACAAGACCGGCCAAGTGCGAGTCGGACTCGCGCACGAAGGGTTCCGTACCATTACCATACCATCTATAAAAACGGCAAAAAAATCATGTCTGTTGTATGGGAGCCCCCCTTTAATATTTGTTTTATTTTAATTATTTATTTTTAAAGTGAATATATCACTAAATATTCTGTGAATATTTCAAGTGTCTGCCGTTATCAATATCGAGCAAAAACGAACAAAACAATCACGTTTGTTGAATATTTATTTTATTCTGTTTTTTTGTATTTGTTATAGCGGCATTTTTTTAATTCTTTTAATTTAGTTAAATACCTTTTCCTTATAATCAGTGATACAAACATTTTGCATTCCTACCACACATTTCGGTTACTAGGTACCTTATTTCACACAGAAAATAAATCGTTTAAAGTAAGCAAGAATCGTACTACCGGTGTAGCGTTGTGAGGGTTCTCAGAGGAAATAGTCGAGTGGTGCTAAATATATCACAATTAGTAAGTTCCTAACCACATCACTAAAAACGTGGCACAACACTAATTTCCGAAGGACGCTCTGCCATTTTCGATATCCGCTCGCCTAGCTGATAGAAGCTATTCCCTGATCCTCAAGATTCTACGTACCCCGACCTAGGGGTTCGACGTTCCGGCTGGGGACAGGACGCGTAGGCAACAGCCAGCGCACGCTACCGAGACCTTGCGAGGTCTACCCTGCAACCTGGTCTACCTGCGGCCTACCCCGCAAGCTACCTTCGGGCCTCTGCAGGCCTGTTGACCACGTGTTGCCGACACGTACTGCCGGTCTCTAACGAAGGCCTTACCGGCCGCTAACGAAGGCCCTACCGGCCTCTATCGAAGGCCTACCGGCCTCTAACGAAGGCCCTGCCGGCCTCTCGCTGAAACTAAGTGCAAGGAAGTACAATTTAATTACTTTTAGACAGAACAGTGCGAC
Organism: Lithophane ornitopus; assembly: GCA_948473465.1. NCBI lineage: Eukaryota > Metazoa > Arthropoda > Insecta > Lepidoptera > Noctuidae > Lithophane > Lithophane ornitopus. The sequence continues at coordinate 10,963,951 of OX419642.1, read as the reverse complement.
CTTACCCGCGACCTAGCTGAGGTCTAGTACCAATAATCAATACATGTATTAACTTACAATTACCTACTTTCAATTACCTCCATACACTACCTACCTATCCGTTAACGGTCTGCGCAGCCTACCTGCAAAGCCCTAGCCGTTACACCGGTTACCAACCTTATCTTACCTCAATTTAAATGGTTTCTTATCTGAACAACGTCCATAAACATCAACTTCAACATGTTTCCGTAACTTTTTCAAAAAGTAGTTTCTGGCTTTGTTGTCACAATTTGATATTAGTACTGCGGCTATTGTAGCGCGTTTTTTCCTTTTCCAGTTTGGAATCCATTTAGCAATATCTTGTAAGGACCTAAGCTCTGGATCTAAAGGCTGTTCTAATGCAACCGTTCGACCGTATGGGACAGGCACATCCGCATCGCTCCTGAAAATAGAACATTATGTTGTAGTAGGAAAAATAATAATTATGTATAAGATGCGCACAGGCACCGCAGGCACACCGTATCTCTTTGGCTTTGTGCGATCGGCTCAGGATTTCGCAAGACATTGCAAATGTGGAAGAGCGTCTCTCGATTGTCGTCTCCAGTTACAATAACGTGCAACTAATCATTAAGTATGATGTTTATCAAGCAGCGAGCTATTTAAGACTCCTCCCTAAATCGAACTCGCCCGCTTTCTTTTGAACCTTCAGCTGCAAGGGTACAGTTTGCGGACGAGTTCGAACTAGGGATGAGTATGTAACAACTAAAACCTGAAGTAATTAAACATACCGGTAAGTCATAGACCAATTGAACACATTATAGAGACTGTCCACGGCAGGTTCTTTATTTGCTAAATAAAATGCATTAATTGGAGACTCGTCGTTTAAAAATATCCATCTTTGTGTCCGGTTTCTATTTTTGACTTTAGGAACAAGGCCTCGCAGCAAATGTACGACGACAGCATCTGCTGTACCTATCAGGCTCTCATTGCCTGAAAAGATACAGTTTTTCACACTGCACTCTTCTAGTAACTTATTTTCTTTGTCTCTAGGAATAGAACACAAATCCATAATGAGAAATAATGATCTTCTACTTAATACAAATCTTAAATCACTCTCTGAACGCCAACGGTCAGCCTAAACCGCTGGCTGGCTGGAAGCATTGCCAACGGTCAGCCTAAACCGCTGGCTGGCTAGAAGCATTGCCAACGGTCAGCCTAAACCGCTGGCTGGCTGGAAGCATTGCCAACGGTCAGCCTAAACCGCTAGCTGGCTGGAAGCATTGAATTTTTACACAAGGGTTCTTTTCATTGCGTAAAAATTTCAAAAAATCAGCCGTTCCCTACATTTATGTTTGCATAGCTCGTCAAAATGTCGCGATTTCAGTGTTGATTCCGTAGTGAAAGTTGTGTTCATAATGACGAGTACAATGACCCCTTTTTTGCCCATGAATTTCCCATGTATAACATAGGTGACCACTAAGGTAGGATATTTGAAAATGTACCCCCTGAAGTGGAAACCAAATGATACCGAATGAAAGTTTGTATAGAATTTCGTAATTTTTGCCGACGGGAATGCCGTCGGACACAAGCTTATTAAAGTCAGAGACAGCCAAAGCGCAGCTTCAAGTCAGGCCTCATTCTAATTCTAATGCAACATTCGTCCATGGTAACAAGGACCTTGTCCTTCACATGTAGTCACTTCTGCATACTACCTCATCCTAGTCCTAGGCCTAGTTAGCAGACATGTTACTTTTGCACATGCGGTATGGAGGCTATGCTCGGAGTTTCTTTGAAGGATAAAATGAATGTAAAAAACAAATGTAAATTATTCATAGCTTGCAGAGTTAGCAAACTGAAGTGGCTGGCCATGTTTGTCGAAGAGCCGATGGCCAGTAGAGCAGACGAGTCCTGGAGTAGAGACCGCGTATAAGCGTCGTGTGGGACGCCCCCAGCGAGATGGACCGATGACCTTAAAAAGGTGGCTGGGACAGAAATGAAATTTTTTATTCTGAAAATTGGATATCACTATTACACGTCATATTAAAAAAATTAAAGTAATAAAAACTAAAAACCAAATACGACTAAAAAGGTATAAACAAGACACCACAGACAGACAAATTAAAAATCTGGAGTCACACGTATAATCATAAATCGAACAGATTACGTGTGACTCCGGATTTTTAATTTATCTGTCTGTGGTGTCTTGTTTATACCTTTTTAGTCGTAGTTGGGTTTTAGTTTTTATTACTTTAATTTTTTTTTAATTCTTTTGGGTTTAATGAGAGGGTTTAATGATTAAACCCATTCATTAAACACTTTCATTTGATACCCAACATGGTACGATTAAACAATTTTTTTTTAAAGTTCCTGACTTTATGTCCTCTAGAGGGCGCCATTTTTAATTCAATGTGACGTCACATAGCCTATAACCAGCGGACGATCAAGAGGCTTCCAGCGATACCTTTTATGTTTTGTCAAATTTTGATGAGTGGTTTAGAAGATATGAGGGAACAGATCAACATACATACATACATACCGGTCAAAATCATAACCCTCCTTTTTCCTTCGCCGTAGTCGAGTAAAAATAAGCTAAATGAGGGCGGGGTTTCCTATCTGACTATTCTGAGAAGAAACGCCGAAACAAACTCAGAGGTTGCAGTTTTTTTAACCGACTTCTTCAAAAAGGAGGTGGTCCTCAATTCGTCTGTACGTATTTTTTTTTTGATGTGTGTATTTTACGCGATTACTCCGCCGATTATGAATCGATTTTGATTATTCTTTTTTTTGTTTGGTAGGTCATGCTTCAGAAGTGGTCCCATATAAATTTTATTAATTTTGCTGGCGTAGTTTTTGAGTTAGCTTCAATAATTACGTATTTTTCCCACTTAGTGTATGTAGATGATATTATAGCAGGTAGTGGTATTCTAAATTATATTGTGTGGGGTAATAAGTGAAAAATAAAAACTTTCTACAAAAAAAAACGACTTGCAATTACGACGGCAAAAAACCTTAATTGAAAAGCAAAGACACCGACTTCCGAAATTAAAGTTATTTTTCACTTTTTTAGTGTTTTTTTGGGAGTCGGTTTTTTTTTGTGAAAAGTTTTTAAAGTCCAGACATAATCTTGTTCAGGCCATAAGACGACCATAATGTAGATTAACGTCTGAAATGGTCTTTTGAGGAAAGAACCACCCAGATTTGAGTGAACCTGTCCAGTAAGTGCAAGGTCGTCAGTAATGGTGGAGCTCAACTCAGAACTTAAGGAGCTCAACGATTCGGCGATCAGTACCAAAGAATGGACATTAGGGTAGGCCGCATAAAGTACTCACACTTCCAGAAAACTAACTGAGAACGAAAAAATAAACAGCATTTTTCTTCTTCATAAAATCAGCATTATAGCAAATGCTACAGTGCTTCGTCGCGGTATGGTGAGTAGCATATGATGCGTAATATGAGACATCTGACCTTGGCAATAAGCAACGTTAAAGGGGCGGGGCCGCGTCAAGGTCGGAAGGCCACCTCCAGCACCGCGCGAGCTCATTGGTCAAACCAAATAGCGCGCGCATCCCTGTTTTACACTTCCGTCGCTTTTTACGAAACCACTCGCATAGATTGCAGGAAAGCGAGAGGAAAGTTGTTATTGTTACACATCAAAAATTGCGTGCCGTTTATGTTAGGATCTTCTGTCAGTAGCGTAGCTGCACCAAGCTTCGGAAAGTAAACTAAATTGCGTGCCGTTTATGTTACGATCTTCTGTCAGTAGCGTAGCTGCACCAAGCTTCGGAAAGTAAACTAAATTGCGTGCCGTTTATGTTACGATCTTCTGTCAGTAGCGTAGCTGCACGAAGCTTCGGAAAGTAAACTAAATTGCGTGCCGTTTATGTTAGGATCTTCTGTCAGTAGCGTAGCTGCACGAAGCTTCGGAAAGTAAACTAAATTGCGTGCCGTTTATGTTACGATCTTCTGTCAGTAGCGTAGCTGCACGAAGCTTCGGAAAGTAAACTAAATTGCGTGCCGTTTATGTTAGGATCTTCTGTCAGTAGCGTAGCTGCACGAAGCTTCGGAAAGTAAACTAAATTGCGTGCCGTTTATGTTAGGATCTTCTGTCAGTAGCGTAGCTGCACCAAGCTTCGGAAAGTAAATAAATTGTGTTGGAGCCTGATCAATATCGCATAGCAGCAATACACCTAATTAGCACATATTACTCGTGATGTGTGCCGGTCTTGATGACACTGGCACTTGTACATTAGAACCCCTGTTGTTAACACCAAATTAAAAGTTATTTTATTTGCATCGAGCATCCTGAGTTTATTCATCCGGCATATCCCTTACATTCCCGCACATGGTCCGTAACGAGCCGGATAACGTATAATATAAAGGAGATCAGCGGATTTAATCAAGAATTAAGGAATACTATCATCCACGTGCAGTGGAGGTTATTTGCCGGTGAATTGGATGGACTTCAAGCAAGCTAATTAGCGGTGTACAGCATTTATAATTAATCTAATATCGTCACCCAACACTCAGGTAGTATACATAAATAGTCGTATTAAAGGTCAGTATTATTTTATTGTATTACCTATTGTATTGTGTAAGATTAAAATCATTAGGTACTTGTTGCATTGTGATTAGTATTTTATTCAACAGCAAAGTTAAGTTTAAAATCAAACGGTATAGTTAGCTTATTTGCTACATTAATTAAACTTAAATTATATAAAGCTGTAGCTAATTCACTGATCTACTAAATAGTGGTGTTAATTGTTAGCAAGTATCTTAACATAATACATATAGTTTGAGAGTGTTAGATATTAGGGCAAGTCATTGTTAAACATTAACAGCATTTAGAATCATTTATGTAGTCAACATAGGTGTTAGTTGAGCCTACTTATAACTTAGTTCATGTAAAAGATTTGCAATAAAACATAGTATCAGAATCGAATATACAGTATTTTAGGTTTATATACTTGGTAGTTAAAAGATAATAAGTTGTTTGGTTTGCTATAGCATTTAGACAGTGTATACAATACAGTTGGGCGTGTATTAAAGTTATATTGTTTGTGTTATAATTGTATTCCTGTATCAATTTCAGGTTGACAACACTCGTCTCCCAATATGTCTGAGGAAAGAGGCTTAATTAAAAAGCGAGGCAGCTTCAAAGGCCGTTTTACTGCTTTCGTCAACTTTCTGGATTCACTCAAGGACAAAGAGTTATCGAGCTGTGATGTGTCTGAATTGCAGTTACGTATGGGCAAGATCGAGTCGTTGTACGAACGGTATGATGAGGTACAGTTAGGTCTGGAATGCATTGTAGATGATCTCAAATTGCAATACTCTGAGCGATCCGAATTCGAGTCTCTTTATTATAAGTCCTTAGCCAGAGCCCGAAATATTCTGAGTGATTTTACTAAGGATAGTAAATCGATGGAAAGCTGTAAAAATACACATGTTAGCATGCAAAAGCCGGTTAAATTGCCAACGATTCAGTTGCCGAAGTTTAGCGGTTTGTATTGTAATTGGCTTGAATTCCGCGACACTTTTAATAGCCTAATTCATTGTAGCAATGACATAGACGCAATCAATAAGTTTCATTACTTGCGAGCATCACTTGAGGGAACAGCTGCAGTAGTCATCAAATCTATTGAGTTTTCTTCGAGTAATTACTCTGTGGCATGGTCGTTGTTATGTGATCGATTTGACAACAAAGGGTTACTGGTACAGAATCACATATACGCATTATTCAATATAGAATCTATCTCAAGGGAATCTTCTGTTGCATTAAAAAGTTTAATCGATCAATTAAATAAAGATTTGCGAGCATTAGAGTCGTTAGGGGAGCCTGTTAAACACTGGGACACACTTTTAATTTAAATTGTTACTCGCAAGCTTGACCAAAAGACCTATCGTGAGTGGCAGGAGTACAAAGGTAGGATGAACAAAGACAGCGCGATTGCTTTTGACGCGTTTATGCAATTCTTACGTAATCGAACTGATCTTATCGAGACCCTAGAACTGGTACGTAATAATTATTCCCAAATGATAGGTAAATCAAGCCCTAAGCTCAAGTCAATGGTAGCAACACAATCTCCTAATAGTTCTAGCACTGGATTAACCCCTAAACCATGTCCTAAATGTAATAATAACGATCACACTTTAAATAATTGTCCACAGTTTCTCGCATTAAGTAATGACGATCGTCTCAAATTGCTACCCAGTTATAAGGTATGTTTCAACTGTTTTCGTACGGGGCACTACGCTAACAACTGTAAAAAATCAGGTTGCAAACTATGCAAACGTAGGCATAATACACTGATTCACATAGATTCTAAAAGCACTATTGCGAATACACTTCGTGGTAATTCGATAAACAACGTGTCTGCACCGTCGTCATTACAATCTGCTTCCACTGATACGAATAACGTAGCTTTGTCAGCAAACATTGGATCTCAATGTAGTCATACGCAGCGAGATGTGTTGTTATCGACCGCCTTGATCAAACTGCGGGATCACAATGGTTGTGTGCATCTCATTCGCGCGGTTCTTCTAATAAACCTAATTTGTGTTTTGGTTATTTTATCCCGCATCATGGAATTCTACGTGAGCCGAGTATCACGACCAAACTCCGTGTTGTTTTCAACGCAAGTTGTCCTACTTCGACGGGAGTGTCCTCTAATGACCTACAGATGGTTGGGCCAACTGTACAGGACGATCTATTATCTATACTTCTTCGCTTTAGATTCCACAAGTATGTTTTATCTGCGGATGTGGAAAAGATGTATAGACAAATAGTCATCCACCCGTCGGATAGGTATTTGCAACAAATTGTTTGGCGTGATAATATTAGTGAGCCTATTAATGTTTATGAACTAAACACCGTCACGTACGGTACTGCTAGTGCGCCGTTCCTTGCAACACGATGCCTTAAACAAATAGGACTCGACTGTAGGAACCCTAAAATATCTGAGATCATCAAACATGACTTTTACGTCGATGACCTGCTGACCGGAGGAAATGACTTAGACGAAGCAAAATTAATTCGCACTGAAGTCACCATGGCGCTTGCGTCGGCATGTATACCATTGAGAAAGTGGAAGTCGAATGACCCTCAATTAGTGTCCGACGCTATTCCTGCGTCATTTGACTTAAATATTGGACCTAATGAGCCTGACAAATTGCTTGGTCTCGGTTGGTATATCAGCACTGATGAGCTAAGATTTCCTATAAGTCTGACGAAGTCTTCGATGGGGCACACAAAGCGTGACTTGTTATCCGTGATTGCGCGCATTTTCGACCCGTTAGGTCTGCTGGGTCCTATTGTTATAACTATGAAGATACAATGGGACATTATAATTAAGTCTTTGCCTCTCGTAAATCATATTCGCATTCCGCGAATTGTAGTTTGCAATTTATATATGGAGCTAGAACTCCATATTTTCACAGATGCGTCTGATTCCGCATACGGTGCTTGCGCCTACATTCGCAGTACCTATTAATGGTAAGGGTCAGTATATGACTCGCTTGCTAATGCCAAGAGTCGAGTGGCTCCCATCAAGCCTACAACAATCCCGCGACTAGAGTTATGTGGCGCGGTAGTTGGTTCTCGTCTTTATGAGAAGGTGATGAGCTCACTTCGAGTGAAGATCAGTCGGGTCTATTGTTGGATTGATTCGACCATCGTGTTGGGATGGTTACAGACGATGCCTACCAAACTTCAGCCGTTTGTACGCAACCGCGTTGCTGAAGTATTGGATAAGGCGGGTAACTGCACTTGGAGGCACGTCCCAACAGTTCAAAATCCAGCAGACCTAATATCTCGCGGTATGGATATTAGTGTTCTGCAGGGTTCAGATCTGTGGTGGCATGGACCAGATTTTTTAGGACTAGACCCGTCTGAATGGCCTTCTAAAGTTACGAGTCCAGGACTACAGTCGTTACCGGAGATTCGAACTAATGTGGTGTTACACACTGTTGTCAACGATTCTAAAATTGAAGTTTTGATTGATTTTAGTCGTTATTCTAATTACTCAAGGCTTGTCCATTCTGTTGCTTACCTATTGCGATTTATTAAGTCGTGTAGAAAGCGTTATCCAATAACAAATTATTTGTCAAATGATGAGATACGAGATGCACTCACCGTTGTCATTATTAAATGTCAGATTCAGTCATTTCCCGAGTACCAATTACTTTTACATAAAAAGAGTTTATCTCAAAGGAGCGCCCTTCTAAAGTTCAATGTTTATTTGGACGATAAAAATATAATGCGAGTAGGAGGACGTCTCGATAATTCTAGTTTTGCTTATAGCAAAAAGCACCCGATTTTATTACAGTCCACTCATGAATTTACTAAATTATTATTTAACTATGAGCATAAAAGGCTGATGCACGCTGGCCCACAATTATTACTAGCTTCTATTAGGGAATCTTACTGGCCAATAGGAGGTCGCAACTTGGCGAAGGCCTGTTATCATAGGTGTGTTCTGTGTCACCGTATGAGGGGTAAGATTGTACCTCCCTTAATGGGTAACTTTACACGAGCACAGGCGTTGATTATGCCGGCACGATTATGTGTGCAAGTCGTCAAGGTCGTGGGTGTAGGTTAGTAAAGGTGTATGTAGCTATTTTTATTTGCTTTACAACCACGGATATCGAGGGATATGGCTTGGAGGCGTGGTACATGTCGCCTGCAAGCGTTCAAACTGACCCTATATGCGCCTGACGACGGTGCGCACCGTGTATTCTGTTTCCATCGTGTCACTGTCATTTCGTATTTTTACAAAATGCCGAAATGTTCCGTGCTTATTTGCAAAAATAGGACAATTACAACAAACCTTAAGATAAGTGGCGTGTTCTACCACCGATAAGTAAAAAATCAAAGCATTCATTATAATATTTAAGGATTTAATAAATATTTAATTGTGACATTTCAAAACAATGCATTAGTGGTGTGCAGCGCTGAGATATGGATATCGATAGTTGTTAGTTGTTCTTACGGATTTATTTAATTATTACTAACATTTGTTAATTAATCTATATAATACTTATTAATTATTAATATATTAGGTCTTTACCTATGAAATTGCCGTTCTGCAGTACTGGCCATTTCAAATCAAAATAATTTTTGTTTGGCTAAGAATTCTAATTTCAAATTAATTTTATTTAAAAAACATGGATTTTTTTTTCCAAAAGTAGTCATTTCTTTATTGATTAGTGTTACATTTTCATCGCATTTCAATCTTTTTCGTCATCATGGATACGTTAAAAATTCGAGTAATTATGGAATATGAGTACCGTCGTGGCAGCAACGCGGCACAAGCGGCACGCAACATCAACGACGTTTACGGAGCTAACACTACAAACCAACGCACCACCTGTTATTGGTTTGCTCGCTTCCGTTCTGGAAATTTCGACCTGAAAAATGAACCTCGCGGTCGTCCGAAGACTTTGGTCGACAATGACGAATTAAAGGCGATTGTGGAAGCTGATGATACACAATCTACGGCTGAATTAGCAGCAGCTTTCGACGTTAGCGTCAAAACAATATTGGTCCATTTGCGTCAAATTGGCAAGGTAAAAAAGCTTGACAAATGGGTGCCCCACGAACTCAATGATCGCCAGCGCGAAGTACGCGTCGAGACGTGCCTTGCACTGGCACTGCTCAACAGACACACAAATGAAGGAATTTTGAACCGCATTGTTACCTGCGATGAAAAATGGATTCTGTTTGATAACCGCAAGCGCTCAGCAAGTTGGTTGGATCCTGGTTCAGCACCTAAACAATGCCCTAAACGAAAACTTACCCCTAGAAAAGTGATGGTCACTGTTTGGTGGTCTAGCGCCGGTGTGATTCATCACAGCTTCTTACCAAACGGGGTGAGCATTACTGCAGATGTGTACTGTGAAGAACTGAACACAATGATGGAGAAGCTGGCGCATCTCCAACCAGCATTGGTCAATCGCTCGTCTCCGCTGCTCCTGCACGACAACGCGCGACCTCATACTGCACAGCAGACGGTCTCCAAGTTGCAAGAACTGGGGTTGGAAGCTCTCCGTCATCCGCCCTACTCACCAGACCTTGCGCCTACAGACTACTACTTTTTCCAGAATTTGGATAACTTCTTGGCGGGAAAAAAATTCAATACCCGAGAGGCAGTACAAAATGCCTTTGAAGAATTTGTTGCCTCCCGTCCAGCTGATTTCTTTAAGAAGGGCATCAATAAACTGCCACTGCGATGGCAAAGATGCATTGATTGCATGGGTGATTACTTCGATTAATACAAATAAAAAATTCATGAAAAAAATTCGTTTAAATTTTTTCATACAAAACGGCAATTTCATAGGTAAAGACCTATTATTATAAAGCTGAAGAGTTTGTTTGTTTGTTTGAACGCGCTAATCTCAGGAACTACTGAAAAAATATTTTTGTGTTCGATAGTCCATTTAACGAGGAAGGTAATAGGCTATATAACATCACGCTACACTACGACCAATAGGAGCGGAGGATAAATGAAAAAGTTGCAAAAACGGGAAAAAATATTCCTTTTTGAGAGCTTCCGTTGCGTGCGCTACGTAAACAGTTTAAGTTACGTAAATATATGGTGGAATTGTTTCTCTTTAAAAGTTCTAAAAAAAAGTCCGCGATAGCACGTCTATCTTTTAAGATTGACTCACTATAACCTTTTTTTATGCTAATCAAATTTGTACGAAACTAATGCTTTATTTCCGAAGGAGTTTTATCAACATAATATTATTAACTCTTATTCAAATAAATAGTTTTAACATCAAGGGTATTTATGTAGCAGTAAAATACTTTATAATAATTCATTCGAATCGCACATTTAATTTCGAAGTTATCACGAGTATAAAAATGCAATACGCGAACCGTTCGACACCGGGCGTCGCAGCCGCACCGCCGCGACTTTCCCTACTCTAGAGAAGAGAGGATGGGCACTCGAGTAGACCATGACCTGGAATAGGACATAGGATACGTTTTATCCCTATATTCCCACGGGACCGTGAACGACCTACGCGGGTGAAACTGCGGGGCACAGCTAGTATAAAATAATATTATTGAAGTTTGTTTACTCCTTAAGAATCGATTTTCATCTAAGGCCCCCGGAATGGAAATTTTATGAGGAGAGAAATTTATAAATGATAAATGATTTATTTCTGTAAGTAGGTTTGTACAAACACTTTTACACGTCAAACATATTTTTAAAACTAGATGAGGTCGCCGTTTCGTATCTGACTACTCTGAGAAGAAAGGCCGAAACAAACTCAGAGTTCACAGTCTCTTTTAAAGTCCAGACATAATCTTGGTCAGATTATGTGAAGACCATGTAGATTGGTGTCTGAAATGGTCTTTTGAGGAAAGAACCACACAGATTGAGTGGACCTGTCCAGTCAATGCACGCATTTGTCAGTGATCGTGCAGCTCAACTCAGAATTTAAGGAGCTCAACGATTTGACGAACAATACCAAAAACAGGACATTTGGGTAGGCCGCATAAATTACTCAAACTGCCAGACCATGATTAATTAAAACTAAGGAAAAATAAATAATAAAAAGAAAAGAATGATCCACATAGTCTCCACATTCACAATAATTAAAATAATGTAATACTACAAAGTACATAATTCATGTCATTGTAGGTATACATAAAATGTCAATGTGAATATAACATCCAGACATAATCTTGGGCAGATTATTTGAGGACCATGTAGATTTGTCTGAGATGGTCTTTTGAGGAAAGAACCATACAGATTTGAGTGGACCTGTCCAGTCAGTGAACGCATTTGTCAGTCATCGTGTAGCTCAACTCAGAACTGCCAGATAAATAAAATATATAATCCACATAGTCCTCAAATTCACAATAATTAAAATAATAATAATAATATACTTCACAAAGTAAATATTCATGTCACTATGTATGTATATAATAAAATACAAAGTTATCAAAAATAACAAAATTCAATAAGCAAATAAAAAATAAAAATAAATTGAAAATATTGGAGCAGCTCAATCCCAAGCCTTTTTAACCGACTTCTTCAAAAAGGAGGAGGTTCTCAATTCAACTGTATGTTTTTTTTTTTTTTTTTTTGTATGTTTGTTACGCTACCGAGTTAGGTCATGCTTCCGAGGTGGTCCCATATAAATTTTATTAACTTTGCTTGCGTAACTTTTGAGTTAGCTTCAATATTACGTGTTTTTCCCACTTAGTTTATCTAGATGATATCCTGTTTGACTCCTTCACTGTTATTTACATAGCAGGTAGTGGTATTCGGATTTGTGTGGGGTAGGTACCACAACTAAAAAGTGAAAAATAAAAACTTTTTACAAAAAAAAAACAACCGACTTCCAAAAAAAACACAAAAAAAGTGAAAAATAACTTTAATTTCGGAAGTCGGTGGCAAAAAACGGAAATTGAAAAGCAAAGACACCGACTTCCGAAATTAAAGTTATTTTTCACTTTTTTAGTGTTTTTTTTCTCAATTCTCAATTCTTTATTGCGTACCATAATGTATACAGTTGGTGGGAAAAACAGTTACATCAGTCTCAATTATGGACCCTGTCGGGCACAGCATAGATAAAAGTAGGAGAGAGGAGGAAGAACGCTTGGCGTTTAATAAGTCAAACTATGAGTTTATACATGTATTTATTAAAAATATTAGTAATGTTGTAAACTAATTACTTTAAAAAATATTAATTATTGTTTTATATACTTATTATTAATTTTATTTATTATGTCAGTAATTTATTTATTTTTAGTTTTATCAATTATTTAAGGTATTTAGTTATTATTATTTTTATTTACTACGTAAATAATTAATTATTATATTTTATTTTATTTAAAGTAACTTTAATTAATATTATTATCCTACAGGGGTAAGTCATTTATTTCATATTTATAATTTATCATCTAAGTATACTATACTATAGTAGCATTTACTTTCAAGGAAGATTTTTAATTTATTAATAAATATATTATAATTATCTAAATTCTTAATTATTGCGGGTAACTTATTATAAATTTTTATGGACATGACAAACGTACTATCGGAATGCATTTTTAATCGCGATAGTGGTAAGTTTAGTCTGTTTTTGTGTCTTAGAACAATTTTCTTTTGTATGTCCTGTCTTTTTGTAAAGAAATCTGGGTATTTACGTACGAACTTACAAACTTCAAATATATACAAGCATGGTAGGGACAAGATCTTTCTTTAGTTCCTGAAAGTGGGGTTTACAGCTATCAGTGACTTCAATATTTACTAAGATCCTAATTAGTTTTTTTTTGTAATGTTAGGAACGTGGGCGCGTCAGTACTGTTTCCCCATAAGACGATACCATATGTGAGCTGTTACTAATGCTGTTTTTAGGTCTGTGGTTTTTTTGATCTCGCGGAGGGCGTATGAAAATTTTGATATTTTTGATCTTACTTTCTGGATATGAGACTTCCAATTTATGTGTGTATCAATATCTAAGCCTAGTAGGGTGAATTTATCAACTACCTCTAATTTATTATTATTGAAGCTAAAGTTAATATATAATGGGGTTTTTTGACGAGGGTGAAATGAAATTATTTTAGTTTTATTGAAATTTATTTCTAGATTGTGTTCAGTCATCCAATTTATTGTAGAATCTAATATGGAGTTTAATTTATCATTTAAATTGGTGTTATTTTCGCATGAGGTAAGTATAGATATGTCATCCACAAACATGACACATTCCTCATTTATATTTTTTGGTAGGTCATTTACATACACCAGAAATAAGAAACATTTTTATTTATTTTATTTATATTACCTAGTAGGTACCTACTTATTATTTTGCACCAATGACAACCCCATTTTTGATGTCCACGCAATCACTGTCCATTCTAAGGTTGCCTGGAAGAGATCGCAGAAAGCGATAAGGCCGCCCATTGTATGTTTTGTAGTGTTCAATTTATTTATTTTCGCTATGTATTTTCTGGTGTACAATAAAGTATATATAAATAAATAAATAAATAAGAAACACCCCATTACGCTTCCTTGCGGCATTGAGGCGGTGATTTGTTTGGTGTGGGATCTGATTAATTGTATTTCATTTGTACTATTGTTGCAATGTTCGATTTCAACTACTTGTTCCCTATTTTTCAAATAAGATACAAACCAGTCGTAACATTTTCCGCGGCGTCCTATACTATATATTTTATTTAATAATATTTCGAATTGTACTTTGTCGTATGCCTTCGACATATCAAGCAAAAGTCCTATCGCGTACTTTTTATCATTGATGATATCAAGGGCTTTTTGAATGTATTTGTAAACGGCCAAGGTAGTGGAGCGGTTTTTTCGAAAACCGTTTTGGCAGTCATTAAATATATGATATTTTTCACAAAAAGCATATAAACGATTGCATTTTTGGAAGTCGGTTGTTTTTTTTTTTTGTAAAAAGTTTTTATTGTCCTCAATGTAATCTTTAATGGTATAAAACGCTTTTTGGCACAACTTACGTTTAATAAATGTTTTGAATTTATTAAGGCTAAGATCTTGTACGTGGCTTGGAAGCTTATTGTAAAAGCGTATACATTGACATCTGAACGAGCCACCTATTTTCTTGAGCCTAGTTGTAGGTACAACAAATTTGTCTTTGTTCCTAGTATTAATATTATGGATATCACTGTATTTTTTAAACAATTTTATATTTTTATGGGCATATAAAAGATTTTCAAAAATATATTGAGAAGGCACTGTCATTATATTTATCACCTTAAATTTCTCTCTGAGAGAGTGTCTCGGACTTAATTTATAAATTGATCGAACAGCTCTTTTTTGCAAAACAAAGATAGTCTGCATGTCGGCGGCATTTCCCCACAATAGAATACCGTACGACATTACACTATGAAAATAGCTAAAGTACACTAAACGGGCTGTCTCTATGTCAGTTAAATTACGAATTTTTCTAACAGCATATGCCGCGGAGCTTAGTTTTTTTGACAATTTATCTATATGTGGGCCCCACTGAAGCTTAGCATCTAAAGTTAAGCCTAAGAATACTGTGCTATTTTCAGGATTCAATTCTTCGCCCTTTATCAACACATTAGTTTTCACCTGCCTAACGTGAGGTAGCGTAAACTTAATGCATTTGGTTTTTTTTTCATTAAGGAGTAAATTGTTAACATTAAACCAGTGAACTACTTTTGAGATCGCGCTATTTACATCGTCAGTAACCAGCTGCTGACGTTTAAGTTTAAACAAAAGTGAAGTGTCATCCGCAAACAACACTATTTCATGATTATCCTTTATGAGGTAAGGCAAGTCATTAATATAAATAAGAAACAAGAAAGGACCAAGAATCGAGCCCTGTGGGACCCCCATTGTTACTATAGATCCGGGAGATCTTTTCCCATTAACGTCAACGCTCTGAATCCTATTACTCAAGTATGAAGTAAGAAGATCCAGAGCGGTGTTCCGGATTCCGTATAGAACTGTAACACTTGTTTTATTCGTAAATAACACGGATAAAAATTTTGAAAAACATAGTACATATTTTACACATCGATCTAGTTATTTCAGCCGTTTTTTTGTAGAGGTGTTATTTTTATGCATTTTATTTCAGTTTTAATTGACTTTTGGATTATAAATTAGATTTTACTTAATTTGGTTTTAATTTCGTCAAAATACGCCCAAAAATGCTTATCTTTTTTGCAGTCGGTTTTCATCATAGATATCCAGTTTTCATCGATATTTTTATCGATCAAATATTTATATCAACCCCTCATCCCTAGTTGAGGCTAGAGTTGCTTGTGTGCGTACAGTCTCTGTATCTATACTTTCTAACACCAGGGGCTGCTGTTAAGAGCATGTGTGCAGTAAATAAAAACAAATGTTTAGTTGTGTGAGAGCGATAAAAGCATAATGTGTGCCGTATCTATTTATTTTGCTTTTGTGTGAGTTTCGGGAGTGGGGAAAAGGTGGCGACACTTGAACTCGAACAAATATAGATAGAAGGCATATCTCCGGATATCTATGTTTACAACCAAGGCCATTCATTTGGAGCTCGTTGGCGATTTAACTAGCAATAGTTACTTACTGGCTTTGTACCGATTTATTGCTCGGAGAGGTAAGCCCGTTGATATTTTTTCCGATAACGGTACCTCATTTGTCGGTGCGTGCAACGACCTATCCAAATTTTTAAAAGGTAATACTTCGTCCTTGGGTGAAAGTGCAGCTAACGATGGAATAAGGTTTCATTTTATACCCGCATACACCCCGCATTTCGGAGGACTCTGGGAGGCGGGTGTGAAGTCAACAAAGTACCATCTTCAAAGAGTGTTGGGAAATTGTAATTTGACATTCGAGGAGCTGTACACCGCACTAACCAAGATTGAAGCCATATTGAACTCTCGTCCACTGACGCCGTTGTCTTCAGATCCTGCAGATTATACACCGCTCACGCCGGGACATTTTCTTGTTGGACGGCCTCTGACTTCCTTGCCTCAGCCTGACTACCAGGATCTCTCCGCCAACCATCTGTCTCGCTATCAAAGAATTGAGCAACTCCGCCAGCATTTCTGGAGCAGATGGAGCAAAGAGTATGTTGCAGAATTACAACTGCGTTCAAAATGGCGTTCCTGCAAGGATGGTTTGAAGTTAAACTCCTTAGTCGTAATCAAGGAGGATAATCTTCCTCCTCTGAAGTGGAGACTTGGAGGAATTGTGGCAATTCACCCTGGAACGGATGGCATCGCACGTGTAGCTGACATTCGGACATCCACTGGTATCGTTCGGCAAACATTTAACAGAATCTGCCCATTGCCTGTGTCTTCGGAATCTGGTTGAAACCGTTGCTTCAACGCCCGGGGAAATGTTGGAGCCTGATCAATATCGCATAGCAGCAATACACCTAATTAGCACATATTACTCGTGATGTGTGCCGGTCTTGATGACACTGGCATTTGTACATTAGAACCCCTGTTGTTAACACATAATTAAAAGTTATTTTATTTGCATCGAGCATCCTGAGTTTATTGATCATATCCCTTAAATTCCCGCACACATTGCGTGCCGTTTATGTTAGGATCTTCTGTGAGTAGCGTAGCTGCACCAAGCTTCGGAAAGTAAACTAAATCGCGAGATTTGCGATTTAGTTTAAATTTGCGAGATTTGCGATGCTAAAAGCATCATGTGTGCTAGGTTATAGGAGTCTACAGTCATATTACACATACCCTGGCTCGCCAAAGTTATAAACGTGTCGCTTCTTGAGCCAATCCCAGTATTTCCACACGAGGACCACAATTTTTCTGTTTGGATTAGCTTTCGGAATTGGCTGCCGATCAAACAATATTCCACCTAATTTCGAGGCGGACCATATCTGAAAAATGAAAATTATTTTTATTTATTCAATTACCTATTTGTTAAATTATTAATCGGTAGGTACTTATAACTTAATTTTTAATTCAATGAATTTAAGGAGAGGAATACACGGACGGGTTAGATAGGTATGTACTGGTTACACAGACGGGTTAGATAAGTATGTACTGGTTACACGGACGGGTTAGATAGGTATGTACTGGTTAGGACCGCAGAGGATGTTACTCTTTGTGTTGGCTTTCTTTTGTCTTTCACACGGAATTTGAACCCGGCTAAGGTTCTGACAAACTAGACACAGAATAACAACAACATCGGTGTAATTTCACTTTCAGTTGTGAGTTGGCTTCTGCACAAAATGGACGACGACGACGTTCTAGTTGAAGGCAGAAGAAAGGAAAAACCGGCCAAGGGCGAGTTGGACTCGCGCACGAAGGGTTCCCAACCATCCTAACTAATATTATAAATGCGAAAGTGAGTTTGTTTGTTTATTTGTTTGTTTGTTACGCTTTCACGCTAAAACGGCTGAACGGATTTGGATGAAATTTGGCACATGGGTAGACAATAAACTGGAATAGGACATAGGATATTCCCACGGGATCGAAACTTACGCGGGTGAAACCGCGGGGCGCAGCTGACGTTTGATGTATGGGAGTTTATTCTGTTTTTTAGTATTTGTTGTTTGCGGCAACAGAAATACATCATCTGTGAAAATATCTCTCAACTGTCCAACTAACACGGTTAATGAGATACAGCCGAGAGGATATACGACCCGCACAGAAATCTTGACTGAATGTCCGGTTATTTCCTCGCACAATTCACAGTAAAACGTTGATACACGTGCTTAAGATGATTTACAATGCATGTCCTCGAAAATAGCGTTTTCAAAGCAGTCAAATTGTGCGGAAAGTGCCACTTTTTCGCACTAGTGCTTTTCACTTTCAGTTTTTTTTTTAATTTTTGACTCCATCGTCAGCTCGACGTTGTTTTTGTTTTAAATTATACGTGAGAAGTGGCGAGGTTTCCAAGTCGATAACTCGATACCATGGTTTTATGTGGCAGTGTTACCGGTACCCCTCTAAATTATTATACAAGGACAGTGTTTTAGAATCTGCAGTAGGATGCCAACAAGGTGACCCTCTCGGGCCAGTCATTTTTAACCGACTTCTTCAAAAAGGAGGAGGTTCTCAATTCGTCTGTATGTTTTTTTTCTTTTTTTTTATGTTTGTTACGCGATTACTCCGCCAATTATGAATCGACTTTGATGATTCTTTTTTGTTTGGTAGGTCATGCTTCCGAGGTGGTCCCATATAAATTTTATACAACAATATTTTTTCACAAGGTACCGATAGAGAGAGCTTTATCGTAATATGCACATGACATTGAATAATTGGATTATCAATTTTTAAATAATCTGACAATGGAAGAAGAAAATGTAACATTTCGTCGACATAAAACACAGGGAAATGACTCACTAGACCTTTCTTTTGAATCAACAAACACAGAAATTATTAGAAGATGTAGTTTACCGGACTTGTCGACTGCATATGACAGTGGCATAGAGGACTTAAAAGAAGAGGTAATAAAACTTAAAACTGAATTAGAAAGTGCACACGCGGAAATAGAAAACCTTAATGAAGAGAACACGACGTTAAAAATCGCTTTAAATAAAGAAAAAAGCAAATCGGAAAATTTGCAAAAGATATGCTCAGACACGAAGAAAAAAGGTATATATACTATAAACAGCAAAAGCAAACGAAGGAGAAGGATTTCAAGAAACTTGGTTCAAACGAATGAGCTAATTAATACAAGCTACGTGGATCTTGGGATCAATGAGAGTAATGAAGTAACAACAGATGGCACCACTAGCTCACAAACCATTCAACCCACACTACCGGTTAAAATTAGCGAGGTTAGCGCTGCGTGCAATAACACTATATACGACAACCAGCAACTAGATGGCGTTACCAGTACCTTATTAGAAAGACATCAGGAAAAACAACAGCAAAGAGTTTGTATAATAAGTAGTAACAATACAAATAAAGTACTATCTATAGCACAAAGTACATTCCCACGTCATAATGTATGCCATTACATCTCCACAAATTGTGGGATTATACAGTTGCTCGTTAACTTAGACCAAAAATTGTTAAACTACACAAAACAAGACTATTGTCTTATTTTCATAGGCGAACAAGATTTTAGAAAAACTGACAACTATTTTAATTTAATTACTAGTTTAAGGAACATATTACTGTCAATTCAGCACACTAACATTTTGCTCTGTTTACCTACATATAAATTTAATGGTTACTCTTCTATGTTTAACTCCAGAATAGAAACATTTAACAATTTAATCTACCGTGATAACTGTACCCATGATTATACGATGATATTTGACTCTAATTTAAATCTGACATATAATGAAACAATGTTTTATAGACGCCATGGAGTCCTCAATAATTATGGGATGAAGAATATTTTTGACAATCTAAAGTGCTATCTTGACATTTATTTACAACAAAATTGCCTCAAAACTGATGAGGAAACAAATTCAGAGAACTGTACAACATTAAGAAAGGATAAGTTTTTTCGTCCCTAGTATAGTTAAAAAGAGGGAACAGACTGCTAAAGTTGAATCTTGTAACATACGACTACTGCACCAAAATATTGCAGGGTTATTGAATAAACTTCCTTTGGTAGAAATATGTTTATCGGAGTTTAATGACAGGCATGAAGATATTCATATACTTTGTTTTTCAGAAACATTTGTTAGAGCTAACAACGAAATAAACATATGTATTAATGACTTTACACTTGCAACTTCATACTCTCGAAATAAGGAAAATAGAGGTGGGGTATGTATTTTAATAAAGCATTTCTTGGATTATAAAATACTACAATTATGCAAAGAAATGGCCGTGGAGAAAGTGTTCGAATGCTGTGGCATAGAAATACCACTTTTTAATTGTACTATTGTATGTGTTTATAGAACACCCAATTCAAACATAGCAATATTTTTTAGGAAATTAGAGCTACTATTACATAAACTAAGCGACAGGAAAAACAACAAAATTATACTTGTCGGAGATCTAAACATAAATACCCTCATCACGAATAAAAACGCCACTTTATTAAATGATATTCTTAGAAATTATAACTTAACTTTAAAAATAAAAACTCCAACCCGGCATACCGCTTGCATAGATCACATTATTACCAATATACCTGACTCTTCTGGTAAAACACGTGAACTACACCTCTCAGACCATAATACTGCCCAGATATTAACATTCCCATCAAATACTTCATTAAATAGGCCTGCTCCATCGCATTGTTTTATATATAGGAGGAATTATAGTCAAGAACATATCGATAAATTTAAAGAGTGTCTCTTGAGCCTTACGTTTCAGGATATTTATGACGAAATGGATCCAAATACAGCTTTTAATAACTTTCATGAAATTTTTTGTCTATTCTATAAATTAAATTTTCCCCTGCAAAAAATTAAAGTAAATTATCAATCACCTACTTTGAAATGGGTAACTAAAGGTATTAAAAAATCATGCCTCTCTAAAAGATACCTTAAATTCAACTATTATAAAAATAAATCCCTAGAAAATAAATTAAAATATAATAAATATGCTAAACTGTTAAAAAAATGCATTAATGTATCTAGGAAACAAATGTCCGACAGCTATATTATGAAAGCAAAAAACAAATGTAAAGCAACTTGGAAATTGATCAAAAATAAACCTAACTGTAGAGACTCACAATATATAGACGCTATTAAACTAAACGATACATTAATAAGAGATCCTGAAGAAATAGCTAAGGCTTTTAATAATCATTTTATTGATTCTACAAACATTGACATAACAAATAGTGGTAAAAATAGATCCTCGATTAATACTAATAATGAAGGTAATAGTATATATCTAGAACCCTGTACACCAAATGAAATAAGTAAAATAATTGCATCATTAAATAATACCAACGCTGTGGGATATGATGAGATTTCGACACAAATTATAAAATATTGTGTTGATATACTGTCACCTATTTTAGCTCATCTGATTAATTTAAGTTTCTTTGAAGAAAAGTATCCTGACAAATTGAAGTTTTCAGTAGTAAAGCCTTTGTACAAAAAAAATAACAAATATGATTTAAATAATTACCGACCCGTAACCTTAATTCCAGTATTTTCAAAAATATATGAAAAAGCTATGTGTAATAGGATTGTCTCATTTATATATAAATATAGTATAATAAGTCCGGAACAAAACGGTTTTCAAAGAGGGAAGTCAACTACACTAGCTTGCTATCAACTCATTAAATTAATTACCGAGAATATAGATAAGAAAATACCAGTCACTGCTATATTTTTTGACATGAGCAAAGCATTTGACTCTGTAAAACATGACATACTGTTAAGAAAATGTGAGAGTTGCGGAATAAGAGGAAAAGCGTTAAATTGGCTTAAAGACTACCTAAGTAACAGACAGCAACGTGTTGAAGTTTTAGGTATGAACAAAGAAAGAGAAGTGTTAAATTATAAATCTCAGTTTAGGACCAATACATATGGCGTGCCTCAAGGTAGCATTATGGGGCCATTACTCTTTCTTCTGTATGTGAACGATTTGCCAAAAGTAACACAGGAAAAATGCGTGTTATTTGCAGATGACATTTCATTAGTAATAAATAATGAAAATGAAAATGAACAGCATGAGGACAAAATAAATACTGCCGTAGAAAGCATACTAGACTGGTTCGAACAAAATAATTTATGTGTAAATATTTCCAAAACAAAATATATTAATTTCTGTAATTACAAGATGACAAATAAAACAATGAAAATTATTGGGCGTGATAATGACATTGAAGAAGTTAACGATACAAAATTTTTAGGCATAGTAATTGATAAGAATTGCAATTGGAAAAAACATATAGACAACATATGCAACAGGCTAAACAGCTTTGCATTTGCGCTAAGGAATTTAAGGAAAACTGTTGGAGTAAATGCCGCTCTACTGGCTTACCATGGTTACGTCTCATCTGTACTTAGATACGGCATAATAATATGGGGCAATTCTACGGACAGCAATAGGGCTTTTATTGTTCAAAAAAAGTGCTTAAGAGCTGTGTTTGGTGCAGGTCCATTGGAGTCATGCAGACCCATATTAAAAGAGCATAAATTATTATCACTGGCATGCTTATACATATTGGAAATGGGAGTGTTTGTAAAAAAACACCCTAACCTATTTAGTAAAGCCGATAGTGTAAACATATATAAAATAGGTAAACACTCAAGGGATCCAACCAGATTGGCTATGCCTAGGTGTAGGACAGCATTTTGCCATAAAAACACCAGTCGAATGGTAATAAAGACATATAATAAGATACCTAAGATAATTAGAGAACTGCCAACGAATCTATTTCAAAAAAGACTCCGAACATGGCTCATTGAAAACTGTTTCTATTCTATTAATGAATTTATGAATTATAATACGAGGAGGAATTTATTACAGACATGAATAATGTAATTAAACTAACTTTGACATTCCTGTATGCTTAATTTTGAACATTGTAATTTTTATAGTTCTAACATTAGTATTTTTAGAGTTTGACATTTGTAATTTTTATAGTTTGACATTTGTAATTTTCATAGTTTGACAGTTGTAATTTTCATAGTTTGATATTTGTAATAATCATAGTTTGACACTGGTATTTTAATTTCTTGCCATTTTCCCATCGTGACATATTTCAATTATTTTTTAATTAATTAAAATTATGGCACAATCTAAATTTGCATGCTGAATTTAATAGGCGGAATATGAAGTACTATGTATTGTATTATGAGATCTGTAAGCACCATATTTCATGCAAATAAACGATATTATTATTATAAACTTTGCTTGCGTAATTTTTGAGTTAGCTTCAATATTACGTATTTTTCCCACTTAGTTTATCTAGACGATATCCTGTTTGACTCCTTCATTGTTATTTACATAGCAGGTAGTGGTATTCGGATTTGTGTGGGGTAGGTACCACAACTAAAAAGTGAAAAATAAAAACTTTTTACAAAAAAAAAACAACCGACTTCCAAAAAAAACACTAAAAAAGTGAAAAATTACTTTAATTTCGGAAGTCGATGGCAAAAAACGGAAATTGAAAAGCAAAGACACCGACTTCCGAAATTAAAGTTATTTTTCACTTTTTTAGTGTTTTTTTTTGAAGTCGGTTGTTTTTTTTTTCAGCTTGGCTATTCATCCAAAAACTAAACACAAAATTTAACGTATGGTATTTAGATGATGGAACGCTAGGAGGTGATGTAGACACCGTTTTGAAAGACTTACATCTCCTCAAACAGCAATTTAAATCTATCGGCCTGGACCTTAACCCATCAAAATGTGAAAACCTTCCTGACACAACCGACAGACAATTGACCCTTGAGTTTAATGCAATAGCTCCACATATAAAAATTTTAGAAAAAAATCACTTCAGAAAAGCTGTCTTCTAAAATTGGGGAACCTAGGAGGTGCACTACTAGATTCCCCAATTTTAGAAGACAGCTTTTCTCCCTTCAAAAAAAAATCTGCCTAGCTTTTTCCCAACTATGTTGGGGTCGGCTTCCAGTCTAACCGGATGCAGCTGAATACCAGTATTTTACATGGAGTGACTGCCTATCTGACCTCCACAACCCAGTAACTGGGTACTACGATACCCCTTGGTTAGACTGTTTGTCAGACTTTCGGGCTTCTGACGACTCGTAACGACTGTCAAAGAGCCACAAATGACAGCCGGGACCAACGGTTTAACGTTCTTTCCGAGGCACGGAGGAGTCTCGATATGTGATTATGGTCACCCATCCACGGGCCAACCCCGGCAGGCGTAGCTTAACCTGATGGATTGACCCGAGCGGCTGGTATTACTTAGCTACGAGCTCGTCCCTTCATCGACGAAAAAATCAAAAAAATCAACGATGTTTCGGACAGAATCTCTAAATTATTTACATTCGCCCTGATTAGATACTGTTGTTTTGGTCCAAATTTTAGATATTTTCTACGCTCTTCCCCTTTATGAAAGCAGTCATGTGGCCTTGGACGACCGAGCGTAGCAGCAAGCCACATTACCCATCCGTTTTGGTGGCCTCGGCGTCCGCAAAATTACTAGTATTAGCTTACTGGCGTTCCTGTCCTCTGTCCACAGCACTGAAAAGTTGACCGGGAAAATTTTAGCCCCCTGGCTGGCTGACTATGAAGTGCCGTGCTTGACCGATGCAGAGAACGCCTTTTTTTTTTTTTTGGGTGGGAAATCATCATATGACTTCTCCCGCTCTGGGCGGAGCGGAAGGGCGTGTCAGACTCTTACTGACTAAAACCCACCCGTGTTCCTTCGGTTGCCTGTTGCCAGGATCCCGGTATCCCTTTCGGACTATTCCGCAACCCTGGCAGGATGCAGAGAACGCCTGGAAAACGCAGACAAGTAGCGAACCGGAAAGTGGTCAAGCCTTTTTTTTTTTTTTTTTTTTTTTTATGCAGAGCCTTGGAGAAGGCTTGACCACTTTCCGGTTCGCTACTTGTCTGCGTCTGGGTGCTTCTTGCGTGGCTCCGCATCGCTGTCAATGCGGTGAAGGTGTCAACTGCCTCGGTCACCATGGCCTATCCTGCAGTAGAAGCGCAGGCCAGATAGCACGGCACGCCAGCATGAATGAAATCATCCGACGTACTCTTGTCACGGCCGGGGTGCCAGCTGTATTAGAACCCAATGGCTTGGCACGCGACGATGGGAAGAGACCAGACGGAATGACCATAATGCCTTGGAAGGTAGGTAGGCCTTTGGTGTGGGATGCAACGTGTGTCGACACCCATGCGCCATCCCATCTTCCTAGCACGGCGGGCTGTGCTGGAGCTGCTGCTGCAGGTGCAGAAAACCTCAAACGGCGCAAATACTCCAATCTTATCGGGACGTATATGTTCGAGCCGTTTGGGGTTGAAATCCTAGGGCCATGCTTTTTAAAGATATCTTCAAGCGCTTGGTCGACTCTTCACGTGACCAGAGGGCTGGCCTATTTTTAGACCAAAAAATCAGCACTGCCATTCAACGTGGCAATGCTGCTAGCCTTTTGGGCACTTTTCCTGTTGACAGCGATGCGGAAGAATTTTTGGATGCCCTTTGATCATTTGCCCCCCTTCCTTTATATACTTGTACATAATTATTATTATTAATTTAAGTCAGTAAGTAGTCGTATTAGATACTTTATAATATATACAAAATTGTATATATATAAAAGGTCATAAGGTGCATTCCTTGAAAAAGGGCTAATTTAAAACAAATATGAATGGTGGTTATCGAGTTTTTACGCTTTTAAAGCTTTATGGTTTTAAACTTCAAAACTACAGTGGTTTCAACTGTGGTGGAGCTGGGTGTATTTTGCCCAATATCCTTTCCGCCTCTCACCAAAAAACTGCTACGAAGATACGACCGAACGAACGTATTGATATTTATTTCCATTGAAAAAAAACGTATTACTTTTGCTTGTTTTTTTCTTTTGTTTTCATTTACAAAAACAAGGGTCTCAGCAAAAATCTGATTCTGTAATGCTATTGGTTGATGAGCGTAGGTAAGCGTCACAATAGTGGCCCAGCGCTGCAAGCCGAATAGTCCTTACGGTGTTCTGATATTTGCGCGCCCGCAATAGTACAAACAGAAAAACAAGAATTCAGGCGACGCGGGTCGGGATTTGATTTCGGGGTTTTATTAATTACTTGTGCTGAATAGTGTGCATAGCTCAGAACTATATTATTTGCAATCGTGTCAACCTGAGGTGAACAGGAGTGAGCTACAAGTCGAACTAGTACCGCGTCGTAGCTGGATATGAGCGGGCCGACCACGCCCTGGACACTGCTGCTGACTACTCATCAGAACGAAGAAGAAAGCAGTTTAACCCTCCAAAAGATTCACCAAGCTGGACTTGAACCATCCTGGCGGAGAGAGTTATCATGAGAGACTAGATTAACCACGCTAGGAATAAACCAAGACAAAAAAGGGATAAAAAACCGTAAACAAATGCATCAAGAACCACAGGATGTGCTTTCTCGGACATGTTCACAGGCGCCGCAAGCCACACCTGGTACATGCAGTACAATACCAATACAAGAAAGCCGGTCGACCTACTTACTTATGACATGACAACCTAAAACAGGACATGACTTACTTACTTCAACGAGGAAAAATTTTTTTGGATGGACACGGCTGATGACCGAGAAAGATTTAGACAGCCGCTAGCGAGATTTACAAGAAACCTGAAACGGATAGCAGCGAGAACCTCACACGAAGACATTGAAAACAGCAAAGAGCAGATTCACCAGTGAAGCTGGACCGGAACCTGAACCAACTAGCGGCGACGTTGTAAAAAGATGCTCATCCATAGATAAATATCACCCGTCTCTCCACTATTCCATTGCCTACAAGGATGCATACAGTACGGCTCGTACATCCTTCCTTATCCTAAGGGCACTGTTTCCCTACCATTACAGCGCCCCCCGGTCTACTCCTTGATATGCAATGGCTTCTGTAGCTCCATGAAGCATGAGGCTCCAGGGGCTAGTGCAATGGGCACGCCACAATTGCGGCGATAAGTCCCCTCTTTGAGGAGTGGCTGGAGAGGCGCCACGGCGTCCTCACCTTCCGCCTGACGCAGGTCCTCACCGGACATGGTAGCTTCGGGAGGTACCTGTGCAGGATTAGGCGGGAGGAAACGCCCGGGTGTCACCACTGTGCGGATCGTCCGGAGGATACGGTGGAGCATACGGTGGAGGTGTGCCCTGCTTGGGCGGAGCACCGCCGTGTCCTCGTGGAGGCGATTGGCGGCACTGACCTCTCGCGTCCGGCCCTGGTCCAGGCCATGGTACGGAGCGAGAGGGCATGGGAGGCGGTCACCTCCTTCTGCGAAGCAGTGATGCTCGCGAAGGAGGAGGCGGAACGCGTGAGGGAGAGGCAAAGCCTGCGCCCTCACGCCCCTAACCGCCGCCGCTGGAGACACCCTGGGCGTCGGGAATCCCAGGCGGATTCCCGGCCACCATAGGCGTGGGCTTGCGGACGGCGAGCAATGGGCAGCTCGCCGTCCGATAAGGATCAGGCCCAGGTCGATGGCGCGTCGTGTTCCACGCGCGCCTCAAAGAGATGTCAGCACACCTGACGGGGTCCGTTAGGACCGATGCCTGCCAGGGTTGCGGAATAGTCCGAAAGGGATACCGGGACCCTGGCAACAGGCAACCGAAGGAACACGGGTGGGTTTTAGTCAGTAAGAGTCTGACACGCCCTTCCGCTCCGCCCAGAGCGTGAGAAGTCATATGATGATTTCCCACCCAAAAAAAAAAAAAAAAAAGGGGCTAGTGCAAATATTGAGGTTAATTCGATTTATCGAGTCTGGTTAAACCACGGGGGGGTCGATGCATTTCATTCATTCATTCGTAGGTAATTAGACGCTAGTGTAGTGCGAAAAGGGATATTACTTGCCTATTCGACTGTACCTACTCCAGGTAAGTTTATAAATATAAATATCATAGCTAGAGAAGTCATGCTTGCAGAATACAAGCAATTTCTTGCGGGCGCCACAGCAGCACTGCCCAGATTAAAAATACATAATTATGTATGTTTACCTTCTTACATAATTATCTATGCATTTATATACTAAAGTATTACATTTGAATAAATAATTAGACGCTCATTGAAAGAATATTAACTTTGTATTTTCATTGACATCTATAACATACAGAACAAAATCTTTCAAAATAACAAAACTAGTTGTCATAGTCATAGACACATATCTATAACACTCCCCCTCACAAAGATGATCTTCAGGTCTGCTGAGTGACTCCCACTCCCATCAGTTTTAGCAAATTTAGCAACCTTGGTTTTGGCAGCGCCTTTGTTAGAATATCTGCCTCCATATTTTCTGTATCTTTGTAGCGAATTGTAACTAACTTCTTTTGAACACAATCTCTTATAAAATGTTCCTTTATGCTAATATGTTTTGACCTTTTTCCTGTAATCATATTATTGTTAGCTAATTTTTGTGCAGCCATGTTATCGTTGTAAATTAGGACTGTTTATTGTGGTACTCCAATATCTTCTAGCAAATTTTTCAAATGCAAAGCTTCCTTCGTGGCTTCTGTCATCGCCATGTATTCGGCTTCAGCTGTTGACAATGCTATCACTCTCTGCTTCTTTGTCTCGTAACTTATTAGACCACTACCATACTTAAAGATATATCCCGTATAAGATCGGCGATCCATAGTACCTACCACCCAGTCTGCGTCGGCCATACCCATGAGTTCCGGTAACATTCCTGTTTTCTTATATCTTAAGCACATATTCTTCGTTCCCTTCAGGTAACGTATAACTCTTTTTGCTGCTTGCCAGTGACTTTGGTCATAGCAGTTGTTGTATTGGCTTAAGTAGCTTACTGCGTACATTATGTCTGGTCTTGTTGCGACCGCTAGGTACATTAATGAACTAATCAGTTTTTGATATGGAATGTTGACCTTCTCATCTTCTTTCTCATGTTTCTTTAACTTCAGAGCTGGCTCCATTGGCGTAAACAAAGGTTTACATTCTCTCATCTAAAATTTTTCTATCAAATTATCAACATAAGTTTTTTGTGATAGCATTATCTCTCCCCCTACATGGGTGAATCTTATACCGAAGCAGTGATGAAGTGAACCCAAATCTCTCAAGTCAAACGCTTTTTCTAATTTGGACTTGACCTCCTTCAATAAATTTTCTGATTTGTATGCCAGGATCAAATCGTCGACATAGATGTTGGCAAACAGTTTTTCGCCTCCTTTTTCAAATATGTACAAACAAGGATCCGCTGTACCATTTCTAAAACCAATTTCCAATAGTTTTTTGTGTAATTTTAAATACCATTGCCTTCCTGCCTGTTTCAATCCGTATACGGCTTTATTCAGTTGACATATTCCATTATTTTTGTATTTATTTATATCTATTAGCATTTTTCTTGCCGTTCTCATCAACTCTTTGTCTTTTCCGTGTGATATTATAATCATTTTAAAATATTTATCAAGATTTTTTGGCTTTTTCATATAAATTTGTTCGTCTATATCACTGTTTAAAAATGCTGTGCAGACATCCAGCTGACTTAGTTTCGTATTATTTTCTATCGCATAAGCAATCAATAGTCTTATTGTACTCCTTTTTTGCTACTGGTGCAAATGTTTCAGTATAGTCAATTCCTTCTCTTTGGTTAAACCCACGAGCTACTAGTCGCGCCTTTCGTCTGTCTATTTCTCCAAGCGCATTGTATTTATATTTTAGAATCATTTTATTATCTATCAAATTTTTTATTTCATTCTTGTGTATCATCTTTCCAAGTATTATTTAGGTGATATTCAATTTCGCTTATTATTGCATCTTCCCATTCATCACTATTCTCATCTATATCACAGAGGACTGATTGTTCAGCATCCATCTCATAATCCTAGTGCCAAACTGGTGGTTTTCTCTGTCTTTCGCTCGCTTTTCATTACTTGAAGTAGTCGCTTCAATTTTATTATACGTACACATTTCTTCATTGTCTATTTCGTTTGTTTCTGTAGTTGCATCAACAAATATATCATTAACGTCTGGTTCTCCGTCTGATTCATTAATTTCATGTTGATTCGAGTCTTCATTTTCTTTTTCTGGAAACAGTTCGACTTCTATTTCATTTTTGTCAACTACGTCTCGTTTTTCTTCTTCTGTTGTCTCATCTTCGTAGAACATTTTATCTAGTACTTTGACATCTCTACTTATTAAGACCATGTTTGTTTTTGGATTAAATATGCGATACGCTTTGTGGTTTTCCGAATAACCTACAAATATACCAGCAGTCGATCTGGCTTCAAATTTACCGTTTCGTTTGCCCTTGTTCAGGACGAACGCCTTAGTTCCGAAAATATGGAAATGCCTTACAGATGGAACTCTATTCACCCATTTTTTAAATAGAGTCTTATTGTTAATACTGCTGCAAGGACTACGGTTTGCCAGGTAGTTAGCTGTATAAATGGCTTCGGTCCAAAAAAATTCTTTCATATTGGCGTCAATTAACATACATCTAGTAATGTCCCATTTTTTCTCTATGCCAACCCATTTTGTTCGGGTGTATATTATGGTGCAGATAGTCTTCTTTTGATGCCATTGTCTTTAAGGTATTTGTCAAATTCATGGATTATGTATTTCGTACCGTTGTCACTTTGTAAACAGACTATTTTTTGTTTCGTAAACCTTTCTGCCTCGTTTTTAAATTCTTTAAACTTTGATAGGGCGTCATCCTTAGTTTTCATTATATATACTCGTGTATATCTTGAAAAGTCATCAGTAAATGTGATGAAGTATTTGGAACCTGCTTTTGTTAGTTGTCTCATTGGACCACATACATCCGTATGCACTATTTGTAACTTTTTATTTGTTCTTTCTATATTTTTCGGTGTATTAAATGGTAGTAGTAGTACTTTTATTAAATTCTAATCCTTCCATCTTGTTTTTATCTAAAGCTATTCGCATTTGACTCTCATTGAGATGAGCTAGTTTTCTATGCCATTGTAGCATTTTATTTTCTGCGCGGAATCTAGCTTTCTCTTGTATGTTTTCTTTAACATAATATAAGCCGTCTTCACTTCTTTCTGCTCTTAATATTATTTGAATTGATTAACATTCTACGAAAAAATCCTTTCCTGTAATACTTCGTAATAACAACATTTTTGTATTTACGGACGCCAAAGAATTCTTAGATCACGCCTACAATAGATTTTTTATTGTTCATTGATCATAAAATATCTTGTATATACCACGTGATTTTTGCAGTAAATTATGATGTGTTTTTGATGTACATATTATGCTTATAAAAACGGCGCATATGAAATTTCTGGTGATTATGTTTTTTTTTAGCCATCTCTTTTCTTCTTGCTTCTGCTTCTTCAATAATTTTTATTTTTAAGTTTTCAGGATCTGGTAGTTCATCCCTGGATTCTATGTCAATCCGAAAATTTTCAAAAGATTGAGTTAGACTATAGAGCATCATGATGCTAAGAAGATCTTTGTTAATTTCAATGTCCATATCTGCTAGTTTATCAATGATGTCCATAAATTTGTTCAAGTGATCTACTATATTATCCTACCTTCTTATCTCTACCTATACCTTCTTTCATTTTCCTTAATATTACTTCTTTCAAGATACTTGCTTTTTGTGCAGGACCTTTGCTGCAGTAAATGCCCTCAAGAATGTTCCAGACATCTTGACATCATCATTCTGCTAGTTTGACAGATCTTCACATGTTTTAGTTCGCTAGGCGAGATTATTAGAAATAATTCTGCTTGTGCTAAAACAACTTTTTCTATATATTTATTTAGTTCCTCACCTCCACTAGTAGGTTTTTTTATTGTTTGTGAGACGTAATTCCATAGGCCTTTTTTTATTAGTAGGGCTTTGGCGTGTATTCGCCATGTGTCATGTGCCTCTTTAGTGGTTCAATATGTAAGTGACTCATTTTTACTCACATATTTTTCCTGGTTCCCTGGGCCCATAACCTATTATATTTGAATAAATAATTAGACGCTCATTGAAAGAATATTAACTTTGTATTTTCATTGATATCTCATACAGAACAAAATCTTTCAAAATAACAAAACTAGTTGTCATACTTAGGTCATAGACACATATCTATAACATAAAGTTTATAGGAATTTAGCGTGAATACTCACCAATCGATGTGATAAGAAAACATCCACCGATGTGGCATGCCATCTGTTCATCAAATCTTTTCGATCCGTCTCTCTAAGCGGGGATGAAAGATGTTGCATATCGTGCAAATTTAATCCAAAGGGAATCATTATGCATATACATATAAATAAGAAAATTACGGCTTTCATTGGAGTTAGCTTTCTTCGTACTATCACCAGAGTCTGAGAAGCTAGCTTTCTTCGTATATTACCTACACTACCTACAATAGTTAAAGCAATGGCACGTAAAACTTCATCGGAGAGGCAACCGATGGGGAGTGGTAATCTGGTTCTTGAAGTGATACCGAGCCCCCCCGCACCTTCCGATGGACCGTACCTGCCATTGCCTTCAATACAGGGTCTTCTGGTGATAATCTTAGTCTTTGATAAAATTGTTAAAAAATATACAAGTCACAAGTATCACTCGCGCATATTCACTAATCTTGAATCTCACTGAAAAATCTTATTGGTTTCCATTACTGAACTATTATCTACTAACACTAAAACACAGTTTTTCCTCGGAATTTAATTTAATTCGATACGCATGAGCGTATCCAAAAAAATAATGAAAATGCAATTAACTAATGCAATTACTAATTAATATGAATGCGTTAAAGCACGAATAAAACTTTATCTGCGGGTAGTTTACTGTTAGATAAGAAACCTTTAAAACTTATCTGCAGGTAGTTTACTGTTCGATGATACGAACTGTATTCATGTTTTTTTTAGTTAATTCCAGTGTTGTTTTGTCTGATATTAACATGCCTTTATTGGACATACAAGTCTTCCGAACGTTAGTTAGTGAGTTATTTAAACAATCGAAAATGCACCTTTACTTTAAAATAAATTCTTTTGTCACTTTTGTAGTGCTCATGGTTTCTTTCGGCCTTTTTCTCTATGACCACTCAGACGAGCTGGAAAAAAATCCTTCTGCATACTTTTAATGAATCTGGTCATAGAGAAAAAGGCCGCAAGAAACCATGAGCTCTACAAAAGTGACAAAAGAATTTCATAACACAAATATCCTATCACCTAAATCTCAAACAGTCCACGGGTATGTTTCTGCTGGATATCGAAAAAACGTTTGATACAGTGTGGCACGAAGGCCTGCTACACAAGTTGCTCACTCTAGATGTGCCTATGCTTTTTATCAAACTCGTTCAATCGTACCTCGCGGATCGTAAATTTCAGGTTCACATCGGAAACACCACGTCTTCATCTATCAATATGATTTGATATTATGACAGATTCTCTCATAATTATATCAGTATGAGAGAATCTTTTGTTAAAATGACTTCGCGTCCTACCAATGGTTGAGTTTTGAGCGTAGTTTGTACCACCGGCACCGTGTGGTACATTATTATTATTTTTATGTATGTTGACATATCTCGGGACCATGGGGTCCCGGTATTTCGGAAGGCGTACGAGGGGCCGAAGCCAACTCGCAGAGGCCCCTTAGACGTTTTTAATGGAATGAATTCACCAACCGACGATTATCCCTGTTCGCACTATACAAGTGCAGCCAAGGACAATCCCCGGTTGGAGTAGGACTATTGCAGGATTGGGAAACAGAGATAATGGATTATGAGTTTGGGTGGCTAAAGTGGACTGGTAAACTGGAACTATGGAAGGACTATGGCCCCTGCCTGATCAATGTTTTATATATACACGGATAATATGGCAGGGGGTGACTTGCACACTCAATAATGGGCCCCCGAAAACAGTCGCTAGCACATAGTGACGTAGCAACACTTCCTGAGGTGCTTGAGGAGTGGAGAGGTATTCCACGGCTTTCAGAACAATCCCAGAGCCCGGAAGATGGTCAAGATCCCTACGAGCAGTTACTGGAATACTTCCTTCCTCCGAGCACGTTTGCTCTTGCGAGTCTCCACTCAAGCCGACCAATGAAGGCAAGAATGAGGTGGGAGCTCTGTTCCTCGTCAGTGTTCACTCCAGCCGGCCAATAAAGGCAAGCCAGAGATGAGGAACAAGACTTCTCCCGGGAGATCAGGTCCGTGGGGTCGCAACTGCCCAACAGCTCGCCACATGCTGCCCTGCGGGTTTTTGTATCTCTCTTGGTCTGGCTCCTCACTCTAGACCCGTTCCGGCAAAGTAAACTCTACCGGCACAGACCCAGAGTTCGGAGCGCGCAAGCCCCACCACGACGTCAACGTAGAGATACGGCGGTGGGGTTATTATTATTATTGTTTATTGTTCATTAAAACGGTAACACCAATTACATTAATTAACAATCGTCGAATACATCGAATAAATCTGTAGATCTGAAGCCAGCGCGATAGTTTATATATGTCGGCGCACCCGCACCTCAATACGTCAGCTGTCACTTTATGCAAACGTCAACGCCCATAACGAACACCGAGTACTGGTGAGGTGGCCATCTTGTAAAACTGACACTTAGAATCGAATCGTCATAGAGTGCGCACGCAGCCATGTGCTCGGTGGACGTTACGTTTTAATTTAATCTAATTTAATCTTAGTGATCTACAATTGTTCTGTGAAATGATTGATTACAGTATCGAGAATTATAAGTGAAGTGATTATTGCCATAGTTATTTTATTGAAATATTGTCTCCCTACCCGACAATCCACGCCTATTCGAAGATGTCTAACGATTCTGATGTACCTCGGAAGGCTTCATATATTTAACGAATTTAGATTGTATTGTATTCTCAATAATATTAGGTCTTTACCTATGAAATTGCCGTTCTGCAGTACTGGCCATTTCAAATCAAAATAATTTTTGTTTGGCTAAGAATTCTAATTTCAAATTAATTTTATTTTAAAAACATGGATTTTTTTTTCCAAAAGTAGTCATTTCTTTATTGATTAGTGTTACATTTTCATCGCATTTCAATCTTTTTCGTCATCATGGATACGTTAAAAATTCGAGTAATTATGGAATATGAGTACCGTCGTGGCAGCAACGCGGCACAAGCGGCACGCAACATCAACGACGTTTACGGAGCTAACACTACAAACCAACGCACCACCTGTTATTGGTTTGCTCGCTTCCGTTCTGGAAATTTCGACCTGAAAAATGAACCTCGCGGTCGTCCGAAGACTTTGGTCGACAATGACGAATTAAAGGCGATTGTGGAAGCTGATGATACACAATCTACGGCTGAATTAGCAGCAGCTTTCGACGTTAGCGTCAAAACAATATTGGTCCATTTGCGTCAAATTGGCAAGGTAAAAAAGCTTGACAAATGGGTGCCCCACGAACTCAATGATCGCCAGCGCGAAGTACGCGTCGAGACGTGCCTTGCACTGCTCAACAGACACACAAATGAAGGAATTTTGAACCGCATTGTTACCTGCGATGAAAAATGGATTCTGTTTGATAACCGCAAGCGCTCAGCAAGTTGGTTGGATCCTGGTTCAGCACCTAAACAATGCCCTAAACGAAAACTTACCCCTAGAAAAGTGATGGTCACTGTTTGGTGGTCTAGCGCCGGTGTGATTCATCACAGCTTCTTACCAAACGGGGTGAGCATTACTGCAGATGTGTACTGTGAAGAACTGAACACAATGATGGAGAAGCTGGCGCATCTCCAACCAGCATTGGTCAATCGCTCGTCTCCGCTGCTCCTGCACGACAACGCGCGACCTCATACTGCACAGCAGACGGTCTCCAAGTTGCAAGAACTGGGGTTGGAAGCTCTCCGTCATCCGCCCTACTCACCAGACCTTGCGCCTACAGACTACTACTTTTTCCAGAATTTGGATAACTTCTTGGCGGGAAAAAAATTCAATACCCGAGAGGCAGTACAAAATGCCTTTGAAGAATTTGTTGCCTCCCGTCCAGCTGATTTCTTTAAGAAGGGCATCAATAAACTGCCACTGCGATGGCAAAGATGCATTGATTGCATGGGTGATTACTTCGATTAATACAAATAAAAAATTCATGAAAAAAATTCGTTTAAATTTTTTCATACAAAACGGCAATTTCATAGGTAAAGACCTATTATTTCAATTTATTAAGTTTGTTATATTCTAATTTTATTTACTAAGTATGAATATTATTTTTCCGGTGAATTTAAATTTCAAGAAAATGACATTAAAAATTGATTACCTGACATACGTGTAGATTTGTATAATGATTATTACCCGACTGCCTCAGAAGGAGGGTTATGTTTTTCGAGAGTATGTATGTATGTTTGCATGTATGTATGTCTATTTCTTTGGTACGCTCTGTAGCCTAAACAGCTTGATGGATTTTAACATACGAGGTGTCGTTAGGTTCGTCTTATTTGTGGAAGTGACATAGGCTTTATTTTATTTATATATTTCATCTGCAAACAAAAAAAAAGGGATGAGAAGTTTTTTTTTTTTTAAGAATTACATTATTGGTTTCAAATAAAAGCTAGTAATGAGTTAATTCCAAATATATAAATTAACTAGCTTTTGCCCGCGGCTTCGCCCGCGTGAATGTCGAAATTTATCCCACGGGACAGTACTACCGGGATAAAAAGTATTCCCGGTCCTATTCCCGGTCATGGTCTACCCATGTGTCAAATTTCATCCAAATCCGTTCAGCCGTTTTAGCGTGAAAGCGAAACAAACAAACAAACTCACTTTTGCATTTCTTCATTAAAATAAACTTTGACTTTGCAATGTCAATTCTAATGACTCAACTTTATGTAGGTATGTTTTGTTATGTTTGGTGTGACTATTATGTGTGTTTGATGTAGGTACTGAAAATAAATCTTTTAGTATTCGAAGTAAGAAGACCAGGAAATTTGGCTTGATTGAATACCTATCGTTCTTCCTGGTTTTCCTTAAGGGTCCTATTCTATCTATAAAGGATCATTAACCAAGTCGGAAATATTTATATGAAACGAACTTTAGCCAGCGGCTTCGCCCGTGTAGATGTCGAAAATTATACCATGGGAACCTACTACCGGGATGAAAAGTATCCTATGTGTTAATCCAGGTTATAAACTATCTGTTTGCTT
The DNA here is from genome assembly GCA_948473465.1 of Lithophane ornitopus. Lineage (NCBI taxonomy): Eukaryota > Metazoa > Arthropoda > Insecta > Lepidoptera > Noctuidae > Lithophane > Lithophane ornitopus. The sequence continues at coordinate 10,926,867 of OX419642.1, read as the reverse complement.
TTCATTCAAATCCGTTAAGCCGTTTTTGCGTGATTGAGTAACAAACATCCAAACACACAAACTTTCACATTAATAATATTAGTAGGATAGTAGGATTCATTAAAATTAAATTTTACTTTGCAATGTCAATTCTAATGACTCGACTTCATATTACTGAATAATTACTTAGGCATAGTATGTAAGACTATTATGTGTGTTTCTATGTACTGAAAATAAACCTTTACTAATCGAAGTACGAAGACCGGGAAATATGGCTTGATTGAATACCTATCGGTCTTCCTGGTTTTCCTTAAGGGTCCTATTTTATCTATGAGTTATTCCATTCTAATACCAAAAACTAATACCACTGGTATTTGTTGGAACTCATATTTATTGTCTATTCCGAACCGATACCACTTTTTAAATAATTTTTAATGTGCAAACGAATACCAACAACTTGAATTTGGTACAGTCAGCTCCGTCAAACCTAATCACATTTTTGTTTTCTAATATTTTATGTGATGTGTAATAAAATACTATCCAAATACGGTTCATTCCAATATTTTTCTAAAGGTAAGAGTAGTTTAAGAGAATCATCTTGCTACTTTTTTTTGGGGTATTCCTCAAAACGCAACCAATGAAGCGCAATTTAGTTGCGCTTCATTGGTTATCATCGTATTACTCGAAACGCACTCACGATGAAACATAGAGAACAGCATGACGGATTCGTAACAAATGATATCGATAGACGTTTTAAAATTCAACTGTCCTAATTGTTCAGTTATTCAAACTACCAGGAAATTAACTGGAAGTATTTATCAAGACTTTGACTTTTTTCAGTATCACATAATATCTTGTTCGTAAAGTTTCCCAACTCATAAGATAAAATATATACATGGAAACAAAGGGGTATAAATCTAAACACTCATAAGTAGATTGATCGTTCACATCTTCGAAAAATGAAAGTACATACAAAGCATTTTTACTGACTGTACCTTCGAACTTGTTATATTTGACGGCGCGTCTAAAGATTTTACGACGCTAAACTTACGGAGTTGATTTTTGAACGAAAATGACAGCTGTCAACTTGACGTAACCCCGAGTACTGAGGAGGTGGCCCCCGCAAAAATATGGAAGATCGCGGAGATGGATCGAAACCGGAAAACCGGCAAGGATTAATGGTGACTGGTATTGGTGATCATAGTGACTACCCTGGTAGTGCAGTGAGTTGATTAATGTGCGCTCGCGCCTCACGTACTCGGTGGAACGTCGTGAACATTTGTGATTATTCAGAATATTATGGTGTTTCATTTAATTACATCTCCTAGCCCGCAAACCCACGCATGAGACAATAAGACCTCTTCTGATAAAGACGACGTATTCCCTTTATCAGAAGTGGAATTACGAGGGCAACGTAGTGAGGAGATCAGTGAAATAACTAAACCTAAAACAACCAGTGATTAGTGAAGTGAAGAACGTAACGGGAACTCCCCGGAATTGGAAATTCTTATAGCGCCTTATGTTTGTAAGTAATACAAGCAGTTCATGTAAGTCAACCTTTCAATTAAATTTGGTTTGATCAAGAAAATTCCAAAGCACACAATCAATCTGCCTAGCCTTTTCCCAACTTTCAAATTCCAAAGCACACATTGATTGAAATTATTGTTGGTAATAGAAGTTTGTGTGGCCTTGATGTATTTGGTACTGGCCCCATTTAATTCTCTAAAGGGACAAGCTGTTCTTTGTCAAACACTCACACTATTTATGAATCAGCAATAACATGACCAAATTGATGAAATTCTGTTTGCTAAGTTTGGACACCTCATGCAGATTCAGAATTATTTTAATGAAATGTTAAGGTTTCGGTTAAGGAATAGAGAAACAGTAAAATCCCCATATTATGTGACCCTCATGGAGAGAATAAGTAATCTTAATTTTTTTTATTATATTTTTATTTAAGGATTTACTTTGCGTTTCAAATTGTTTGTTCATTCACAATGGTAAAGATTTATTGTAAAGAAAATTAAATTCACATATCACCATCTTGAAGAGCACCACAAGCGAAGCAATTCTGATAATGTATGCAGCTCATTAGAAAAGATCAGATTTGGAAACATCTGATGATGAGATGCACCCTGTCGACAACAACAGAACTGAGAACAAGTTTAGAGGACATTAAATTGCAGTTTCAAGTTGGTTTCAAATTCCAGGTATGATGCCTGCCGGCGGCCGAACTCGCGACACGCGGGGTTGCGACAATCGTCAATAGAATCCGGCAATTGGGACTCGAGGTGGCCTTGCACAAGTCCTAGGTCATGTGTTTTCATGGCCCTCGGAACGCGCCACTGTCGGGTTCCCAAATCACGGTAGGAGGGGTTCACATCGGCGTCGAGTCGACGATGAAGTATCTAGGACTCGTCCTCGACAGCCGGTGGAACTTCGTGGAGCACTTTCGTCGTTTGGCTCCCAGGCTGGACCGGGCCGGGGCCGCCTTGGGGCGGCTCCTGCCCAATCTTGGGGGGCCAAACGCCTCCTGCCGGAGGCTCTACGCGGGGGTCGTGCGGTCCATGGCCCTTTACGGGGCACCGGTGTGGGCGCGTTCCATTAGGCTGCGGCCAGCCCGCCGGTTGAACGCGTCCCAAAGGGTCATGGCCATTCGGCTGGCCCGGGGATACCGCATGGTCTCTCGTGAGGCGACGAGCCTCCTTGCCGGATTACCGCCATGGGATCTGGAGGCGAAGGTCCTCGCGCACATTTGGGAGTGGCGCGAGGAGATGAAGCGCCGGGGCGTAACTCCGCTGCCGCGAGAAATCGCGGCACAGCGGACAGAGCTCCGGCAGGATCTCATGGCGGCATGGAGAGTGCGATTGTCGCAACCCAGTGCTGGGCACGCCACAATTGCGGCGATAAGTGCCCTCTTTGAGGAGTGGCTGGAGAGGCGCCACGGCGTCCTCACCTTCCGCCTGACACAGGTCCTCACCGGACATGGCAGCTTCGGGAGGTACCTGTGCAGGATTAGGCGGGAGGAAACGCCTGGGTGTCACCACTGTGCGGATCGTCCGGAGGACACGGTGGAGCATACGGTGGAGGTGTGCCCTGCTTGGGCGGAGCACCGCCGTGTCCTCGTGGAGGCGATTGGCGGCACTGACCTCTCGCGTCCGGCCCTGGTCCAGGCCATGGTACGGAGCGAGAGGGCATGGGAGGCGGTCACCTCCTTCTGCGAAGCAGTGATGCTCGCGAAGGAGGAGGCGGAACGCGTGAGGGAGAGGCAAAGCCTGCGCCCTCACGCCCCTAACCGCCGCCGCTGGAGACACCCTGGGCGTCGGGAATCCCAGGCGGATTCCCGGCCACCATAGGCGTGGGCTTGCGGACGGCGAGCAATGGGCAGCTCGCCGTCCGATAAGGATCAGGCCCAGGTCGATGGCGCGTCGTGTTCCACGCGCGCCTCAAAGAGATGTCAGCACACCTGACGGGGTCCGTTAGGACCGATGCCTGCCAGGGTTGCGGAATAGTCCGAAAGGGATACCGGGACCCTGGCAACAGGCAACCGAAGGAACACGGGTGGGTTTTAGTCAGTAAGAGTCTGACACGCCCTTCCGCTCCGCCCAGAGCGGGAGAAGTCATATGATGATTTCCCACCCAAAAAAAAAAAAAAAAAAAAGGTATGATGCCTGCAAAACTTTTTTTATTATTTTGTGCCTTTTTATTAACCCCCGACTGAAAAAGAGGGGTGTTATAAGTTTAACGTGTGTATCTGTGAATCTGTGTGTCTGTCTGTTCCATCGTAGCTGCCAAACCGCCGAACCGATTCTGTTTTTTTTTGTTTTGTTTGAAAGGTGACTTGATCGAGAGAGTTCTTAGCTATTATTCAAGAAAATCGGTTCAGCCATTTGAAGATTATCAGCTCTTTTCTAGTTGATGAATGGATGTGAGCATCTTTCACAGGTCTAATCAATTGGAAATTTAGAATTCTGTTACTTCAATGATATTAGAAGAATATAGTAACCTTGAACTGATGCTGCAGCATCACCTGGATGCAGGATACCCAACTCCCTCACCAACTTACAGCAGAGGTATTGTGTTTGGGCTCATTGGAAAGGTCTCAAAAAATAGGTTACAGATGGATGGTGATCAGGGTCTGATGATGGAGTAGGAAAGAGAAATGATACTAAATTAGAAACTAGCTTCACTGTGGCAAAAGTACGTACATCTACGCAGATATCGGCGAGCCGCGGGTTGATCATAGCGTTTCTACTAGTAATATAATATGAAATTTAAAAAGCTGGAAATAAAAGTTAAATTAAAAATTTAAAAAACCCCCGACAAAAACAAAGCATTTAAAAAGTAAACAAATAATATGTATTGGCCCTTTAAGTTTAATATAAAAGTTGTAGGTAATATTTTGATCCAAGCGTCGTCGCGTCGGGGGACGGCTAATGGAGTAGAACAGGTACTAACGGACTGGATTACGAATATGTTAAGCAAACGAGTGGTTTGCCTTGAAGGGGAGCAGCAGTAGGCAATGATAGCCAAAGGGTGTCCCCAAGGAGGGGTGCTATCCACCCTTCTATGGAATCTGGTTATCAATGACCTCATTACGAAACTCAACGCCAGCCGCTATTATACAATAGGGTATGCAGACGACCTCGCAAACCTTGTCTCGGGGAAGGTGACGGGAACAATCTGTAACCTCACTCGGCAAGCACTACGTATGGTAGAAAATTAGTGCAGGGAATTTGAACTATCAGTGAATCTCACTAAAACTGAACTAGTCATGTTTACCCAAAAACGAACTTTAGGGCCCTACCGCCTACCAAAACTGTTCGATACAGAACTTCAGTTGGCCAGCGAAGTCAAGTACTTGGGGTTCACTCTAGACAGTAAGTTAACCTGGAGTAGTCATTTAGACAACAAGTTAAACAGGGCCTGCATCACCTTCTGGCAGTGCAGGAAAATGATAGGTAAGAAGTGGGGCCTATCCCCCAAAATCATACTATGGCTGTACACTGCAGTGATCCGAACCACGGTCGCGTACGGGGTTGTGGTCTGGTGGCTCCGCACCCAGCTAGTGACAGCATCCAACAGACTACAACGCATGCAAAAACTAGCTTGCGTGGCGATCACGGGCTGCATGAAGACTACTCCGACTGCAGCGATTGAAGCCATGCTGGACTTACCTCCGCTCCACCTGTTCATACAGCAGGAAGTGACAATGGCAGCGGTGCGTCTTAATGCAACAATGCTCTGGGGTAAGAGAGTAACACAATACACCGCGCTGCTCGAGGGTCTCAATAACGAGTTCTCCATTACGAAAGCCATAAATGACCGGGTACCCAAACAATTTATCTTTGATTAAAAAAAAACAGAATCCAACTGCACGAGGATCGCCAATTCGAGGACTTGCGTCCTGCAGAGCTACGCATCTTCACGGATGGTTCTAAAACAGGTGGCATAGGTGCTGGAATCTTCTCGGAGGAGTTCAACATACACTACACATAGCCACACCTTTAGGTGTCCATGACACAGTATTCCAGGCCGAATGCATGGGTATTTCTCTTGCCGCTTCAGCTATCATGGCCAGGGAAGTTAAGGATTACTCTATACGAATGAAAAACGAAAATGGTTGGACCAAGGTGACTGCAGGCAGGCTAAGGAGGCACTCCCTGCCATCGATTGCCGCCTCACAAAACGGATGCTCCGACTAACAAAACAACAGCTGCGAAATGTTAAAGCAGCTATAACTGGCCATGGGTCTTTTAATAAACACCTCTTGTCATAGGAGGACGACGAGACAGCAGCTCATGTGCTACTACACTGCCCGGTGGTTGCCATATATAGGGCAAAGTACTTCAGTAACCCAGGTACCCTACGTGAGATTGTCAGTAACACCTAGGTGTTGCTGGCCTTCTTGGAGGAGTTGGGGTGGATCGAATAAGCGATTTCCCACCCGTACGCAAAATACGCGCTTTTTCGTGGAGTTGCGGATACCAGCCCGTATTACCTATTACCTAAGGTTCTGCTACTTTTATAGATAACTTGTTTGACGGGTTAAAAAAATTAAAATAGCATGGAATCTGTTTGAGCAGGCCGAAATGACGCGTGATTTAGAACAAATTGATGAAATCGCACCTCTGTTGATAGCGATAGCTATGCTTACTCAATCTCAGCTTACATTACTGCTACGAATACTGAATCACATTCGATCATTCATGGCATGAAGTCATGATGAAGCAGATGTTCATGAAAATTACAGTGGCTTGTAGCTACATGTGTTTTGTGTTTGTGAAGGATTTGCTTAGTGTGGTTGAAAGGGCTTAGTACGCCCGGGCCAAATTGTGCTGTGTAGCTGTTGTTGGCGGGTCGCGGTACGCCCGGTCCACGCCACATGTTGTGTAGGTGGCTGTTTGAAGGGGCCCAGAATGCCCGGTCCACGCCGCATGCAGTGTAGGTGGTTGGTCGAAAGGGCTTTGTGCGCCCGGTCCACACCGCATGGTATGATAGTGGTTGGTCGAAAGGGCCTTGTGCGCCCGGTCCACACCGCATGGTATGATAGTGGTTGGTCGAAAGGGCCTTGTGCGCCCGGTCCACACCGCATGGTATGATAGTGGTTGGTCGAAAGGGCCTTGTGCGCCCGGTCCACACCGCATGGCATGATAGTGGTTGGTCGAAAGGGCCTTGTGCGCCCGGTCCACACCGCATGGTATGATAGAGGTTGGTCGAAAGGGCCTTGTGCGCCCGGTCCACACCGCATGGTATGATAGTGGTTGGTCGAAAGGGCCTTGTGCGCCCGGTCCACACCGCATGGTATGATAGTGGTTGGTCGAAAGGGCCTTGTGCGCCCGGTCCACACCGCATGGTATGATAGTGGTTGGTCGAAAGGGCCTTGTGCGCCCGGTCCACACCGCATGGTATGATAGTGGTTGGTCGAAAGGGCCTTGTGCGCCCAGTCCTCACCGCATGGCATGATAGTGGTTGGTCGAAAGGGCCATGTGCGCCCGGTCCACACCGCATGGTATAATAGTGGTTGGTCGAAAGGGCCTTGTGCGCCCGGTCCACACCGCATGGTATAATAGTGGTTGGTCGAAAGGGCCTGCCCGGTCCACACCGCATGGTAAATTGACGGTTGGAGGTGGGGCCTAGTACGCCCAACTCATGCAATGTGTAATCGGTGCGTCAACCCTGTGCTGCTACTAAGTGAGAGATCCTTATTTAGTATGTAGGGAATGGACGAGCTGATGCTAATGGAATGTTGTTTCTTCTGGCAATTGAGATGGGCCATATCAGGATGACTAAGCACACGAGGCCGTGACGGCGTGTCTAAAGATTTTACGACGCTAAACTTACGGAGTTGATTTTTGAACGAAAATGACAGCTGTCAACTTGACGTAACCCCGAGTACTGCGGAGGTAGCTCCCGCCAAAAATATGGAAGATCGCGGAGATGGATCGAAACCGGAAAACCGGCAAGGATTAATGGTGACTGGTATTGGTGATCATGGTGACTACCCTGGTAGTGCAGTGAGTTGATTGATGTGCGCTCGCGCCTCACGTACTCGGTGGAACGTCGTGAATATTTGTGATTATTCAGAATATTATGGTGTTTCATTTAATTACATCTCCTAGCCCGCAAACCCACGCATGAGACAATAAGACCTCTTCTGATAAAGACGACGTATTGCCTTTATACTTATATTTTCGAACTTGTGTTGGTATTCGTTAAAAGAATGGTATCCGTTCAGAATAAAAAATAAATATGAGTTGAAACAAATACCAGTGGTATTAGAATGGAATGACTCTTATCTATAAAGGTACTGAATCATTAACCAAGTCGTACAATTTTTTTTTTTTTTTTAATGTTAATAGGTTTATTTATACACAATATTTACAGAACACTACTAACTATTTACATAAAAAACTAAAACTAAAGGGACTAACTAAATAAATATAAAAACAAAGGGACCTTTAGGCGTCGAAGTATTCGTCCGCATCGCTGTCATCCGGAAACGTGCCCAGAAGACTGGCAGCATTGCCACGTTGAATGGCAATGCTAATTCTTTGGCCAAAGAATAAGCCAGCCCTCTGGTCACGTGAAGTGTCGACCAGTCGGTGGGAGATTTCCTTAAAAAGGAGACGCGCACTCGGGCCCCATGTCCCGAGCGTTTCGACCCCAAACGGCTCAAAACTGTAGTTGCCTATAAGGTTACAGTATTTGCGCCGCTTGAGGGTCTCAGCAGCCGCAGCAGCGGCGCCAGCACAGCCCGCCGTGCTAGGAACATGGGATGGCGCAAGAGTGTCGACACAGGTTGCGTCCCACACCAGAGGCCTACCCACCTCCCAAGGCAACAACGTCATGCCATCTGGTCTCTTCCCATCGTCACGTACCAAGCCGTTTGGTTCTAATACCGCTGGTACGCTGGTGACAAGGGCTCGACGAATAATATCGTTGATGCTGGCGTGCCGTGCTATGCGCCCTGCACTCCTGCAGCAGGACAGGCCAGGGTGCCCGAGGCTGTCGACAGCTTCGCCGCAGTGACACCGATGCGGAGCAACACAAGGTGCGCCTAAGCGGAGACATGTAGCGAGCCGAAACGATGACTCATCCATCATAGTGCCTATGGTGGATGACAGGAGCGCCTTAAGCCACAAGCCCGACTCCCATTCTCCCACAGCCAGCAGACGGGCACGCTCAACAGTATTAGGTGACGTGTTTACCAGGTTATTCCGTATAATACTGCAGAGCGGCACGTCCCACCGTCTCTGGGAGGACGGGTTGTCGGGCAAATCCGTATTGGGACAAGCCATTTTCCAAGCGTTCAACGCATCAGCCAAACACGGTACCTCAAAATCAACCAGTGAGGAAGATAAAATGTTCCTGGTTAATTTATCGGTACTGTGGACTGAGGAGAGGAAGGCCGGTAAACTTATACTTGAAATTTTGCGAACGCCGAGACCGCCCTACCGAATAGGGAGTGTGGCTTGCTGCCACGCTCGGTCGTCCAGAGCCACATTTAGGATTGAGGTTAGTGTGTTTCTAATAATTTGGTCTACTTTTTCTAAAAGTTCTGGATGTTTCCAGAGGTGTGAGGAGCAAAGGCTATACGTAAATTTTGGTCCAAAGCAACAATACCGGATGAGGGTGAAGGCCGAATGAATGTTAATTTTGAAAAGTCTTTCCGAGACATCATTGAAATTTTGTATCTTCTCCTCAATGAACGTTGGAAAGGATTCGTCGAAAATTGGGGACCCCAGGAGGTGAAGTGAGTTTCTTTCGGTAATTTTGATGTTTGGTGCTATTGTGTTCAATTTTGCGATGGTAGTCTGTCTGTCAGTGGTTTGGGGAAGGTAAATTTCACATTTTGAGAGGTTAAGGTCTAGGCCAATGGAACTGAATTTTTCTTTTAAAAAGGTTAAATCTTTTAAGACTGTGTCTACGTCACCTCCTAGGGTTCCGTCATCCAGATACCATACGTTGAATTTAGAATTTAGTTGTCGAATGATTGGATTTATTGCTAAACTAAAAATGACTGGCCCAAGAGGGTCACCCTGTTGACAACCAACGGCTGATTCCAAAAGGTTGTCTTTATAAAGTAATTTAGAAGGGTGCCCGTAACATTGATAGAGAAAACTGTAGATTTTGGGAATTTTCGTTTTGAACTGCTGTCAACAAGGTGTCCCTGTTTACGGAATTGAAGGCATTCTTTATGTCAACCTTGAGGATGACTTCCCCTTTATTGCTATTGAGGTAAGTGGATAATACATGTACCGCATCCTCACAGCCCCCTTTGGACCCGAAGCCTAGCTGTAGGGGCTGGAATTTGCTGGCCAGTGATTCACTGTATTCACGACAAATTTTGGCTGCGATACGCCGATAAGTGAATCCTACGGCAATGGGACGAATGCCGCCATCCTTCTTGCGCAGGGCAGATAGGTTTGCCCCATACAAGATATCAATGACGGCTTCGTTCACATTGCCGGAGAGCATCAGATTGATGAGGGCTGTGTCCTCCTTCAAAAGTGACTCACCAGCCTCTCCGGCGCCTGAACACAATAAGTCCTTCAGATGTTGAGGTGTCAGGCCGTCGAGGCCGCCAGCGGAGCCACTTCGAAAGGAGCACACGGCGGTACTTACTTGTTGAGCTGTAATTTCAAGTGAGTTGGATTCCGGATCGGGTGGGTCAGGGAAGGAGAGGTCATCTGCCGGGGTGGGGTGTTTGCTCCTCAGAGCTGTAAGTGTCTCTGGAGAGTACAGCGCAACCACATCGCTGCTGAAGATGATCCTAGCTGCGCCTCTTATATCACCCTCGCCTAGTTTAGACTCCACATGGTGCAATAGACCTCTTTGGGGGAGGTGCGTTGTTAATTTAGGGTCGAAACTTTGGGCCGAAATGTTACAATTATCCTTAATTTGTGTAGGCGATGGAAATGAACTGTATGTGTTGATGGTTAAAATAAAACGAAAGCCGGTGAGAATAAAAGGAACTATAATGGGAAATAATGAAAAATATAACAAAAATGGAAAAATACAGGGAAAAACCAACCAAACCAAACCTCAGACATAAAGCAGCACAAGACAAGTGAAAATAAAAGAAGAAACAATCAAAATAAAAAAAATATAAAAATCTTCCCAACCAAGGAGTCTGTAACATTCCACCACCTTGTGCATGAAAGTGCACAAACTACTTGGCAGGTTATGTGGAAAGCCTTACGAGCTTCTTGGCTGGCCGACGAAGCAAGCCACCTGAAGTGGCTACGTCCACCACCCTTATTATGCCATCTTTGCCCGGAAAGGTTGCAGCAACACGGCCACGAGGCCAAGTACCACGGGGTAAATTTTCGTCAACTAGGAGGACAATGTCCCCAATATTGAGAGCTTGCTGCCTGCTGTCCCCAATCTGTCGTGGCTGCATAGTGGGCAAAATTTCTCTTATCCAACGGTGCCAAAAATGGTCAGCCAGTCGTAGTGCTTTCCGCCAATCTGATCGTCTTAATAAGTCCCGGTCATCCAGTATTGAAGGAAGCATTTGGTTGGACGATGAGCCGAGCAGAAAATGAAAAGGAGTGAGGGTCTCTTGGTCTTCGTGACAAACTGAAACGTGACTGAGAGGGCGAGAGTTAACTATAGCTTCGGCTTCTAGCAAGAGGGTCACGAGCACTTCTTCGTTCGGTGCTTTTTCGTGCAGGGTAGCATTTAATGCAACTTTCACGCTGCGGACCAGCCTTTCCCAACATCCACCGAAGAACGGAGCTGCAGCGGGGATGAAGCTCCATTGGATTCCTCTGTTTGCGGCGAAATTTTCGACTTCAGGGTGGTAAAAATCCCGAAGTATTCGGTTTGCACCAACAAAACATGTGCCGTTGTCTGAATATATCGTGTCGGGAGTGCCTCTTCTCGCAATAAAACGACGCAGGCTCATTATGGCAGAATCCGCTGACAAAGAATGTACCAATTCTAGGTGGACAGCCCTGGACGTCATGCAGGTAAAAAGGGCAACATAACGTTTTTCTCTCCTTCGGCCAATGGAGGTGATGATTGGGCCAAAACCACCCCTGTATAAGTGAATGGACGGCGATGGTGAGCAAGCCGATGTGCCGGGAGATCCCCTGTCTTAGGAACGATGGGTTTTCCCTTAACTTTGCAAATTAGACATTGGTGGGCCACGCTTCTGACCGAGCTGCGTATGCGTAAGATCCAATATTTTTGCCTTAACTCATTTATCACAGTTTCGTTATCGGCATGACCTGCTCTGCGGTGATAATAATGCACCAACAAACGGACTACATGATGGCGACCATCTAATAGAATGGGGCGTTTCACATCGGCGCTGACGTTTTCGACTGCTCTGATTCTTCCGTCCAACCGCAGCAAACCGTCTTCTCCCATTATGGGTGAAAGTTTCCATAAGGGACTAGATTTAAGCAACGGAACGTCTTGAATGATGGAGTGAATTTCTACTGAAAACGTTTCTGACTGTAAGCGTTGTAGAATATGCCTTTCTGCGGCTTCCATGAATTCAGCTGACAAGGGCAATAGAGTGGTGGACGCTAATAAAGTCGTACAACGGTGGTCTCTAACTGCGGTGTTAGGGACAGTGAGTCTAGTACGGTCCAAAAGTGAGCGAAATTTGGCCGCAGCCTGCAAAACGCGAGCAGTAGCGCGGAGTAAACTTAGCCAGTCACTAAAACGATTAAAATCTGCTGTTATAACCAGATGAGCAACCACAAGTTCGGGAAATCGTTTACGTTCCTCCTGAACCATAGGCTGGCCAGTTGGTTCTACAGGCCAATCCTCCGGATCTTTTAGAAGAAATGGAGGTCCCGTGAACCATCGGTGATTGGAATTTAAATGAAGAGGTTTCATACGAGTAGCGTCGTCTGCGACGTTCAAGTCAGTTGGGACCCATCGCCAATCATGCACTCGTGAATTTTCCGTTATTTCCCCGATTCGATGGGCCACAAAAGGCTTGAACGTACGTGCATCATTCCTGAGCCAACCAAGGACTGTTTTTGAGTCTGTCCAAAGGAATGTGCGGATTGGCTTTTTTCTATGAAATTCCTTGATAGTGACAGCAAGGCGAGAGGCAATTAAAGCAGCTTGTAATTCTAGACGCGGAATTGATGTCGGTTTCAATGGTGCTACTCTCGCTTTACTAGCAATGAGGGCGAGCTTGATGGTACCGTTGGAATAGACGAAACGCCAAAAGGATACACAGGCATAGGCAAGCTCGCTCGCATCTGCAAAAACATGAAGTTCCCTGTGTAAAGGTTCGCCATTTGCATTAGCGTACCACCGAGGAATTCTAAGAGTCGATATTTCAGAGAGCTCTTTAAACCATTCACCCCACCTCAAAACCTCTGAGGGCGAAAACGGTGTGTCCCAGTCGATATTTGATCTCCAGACCTCTTGGAGTAGGATTCGACCCTTTACAACTATTGGTCCGAGTAACCCTAACGGGTCGTAGACTTTCATAAGGTGGGACAAAACTTTTCGTTTACTTAAAAACCCTTGTACCTTACAACCTTCTAAACCAGTCCTAAAACCTATTGTGTCTGATACCGGATTCCATGAAATGCCTAAGACTTTATTGACAGAGGTGGAATCATTACCAAGTTCTACTTCAGTTGGTTGTGCAGCACACAAATCTTTTGGAAGAAGACGCAGCGCTTCCGGATTGTTAGAGATCCAGTCACGCATTTCGAAACAGGCATTACGATGGATAGTGACTATATCAGATGACAGCTGGGCAGCCCTGGTGACGTCGTCCACACTATCTAGATAGTCATCCATATAACTGCTATGCACGCTAGCGTTGGTTGCTTCCGGATACAAATCTTGATGCAACATGGCATTTTTGTTTTTTACGTACAGGGCAGTAAATGGACTGGACGACGCTCCAAAGATAACAGCAGTCATTCGATACTCTTTTATAGGCGTTGTATCTTTTGACTGAACGTCGCGCCAAAGAAAACGTAGCGCATCTCTATCTTGTTCTCGGATTCGTATTTGAGGAAACATTTCCCTGATGTCAGCTGATATGGCGACACTGCTCTCTCTAAATCGAAAAATAATTCCTAACAAGTTCTCTAAAAGATCAGGCCCCTGGAGAAGCAAGGAGTTCAAAGAAACTCCTTGATTCGTAGCAGCCGCGTCATGTACGACTCGAAGCTTACGCTTTTGCGGGTGATACACACCAAAATGTGGTAAATACCACCTTATTTTTGGCATCGAGTTATCTGTATTGGGGCTAGTAAGAATGCCTGTACATGCGGAATTACTATAATATGTGTCAGGGTCACACTCCTCCGCATATCCCTTATCAAACATGTTTCTAACGAACTTTTTGTATGCATCGGCAAATTCTGGCTCTCGTAACATACGCCTCTCAAGACTGATGAAGCGAGAGTGAGCTTGTGGATAGCTATCTGGAACACATTCAATGTTGTCCCGCCACGGCAGCCCTACTTGGTACCTACCAGTTGGTAAACGTGTAGTAGTAGAGTCTAAGATTTCAACAGCCCGCAAATCCTGTCTGCTATGGAGAGTCTCACACTTAGAAATACCTAGTGAATCAAGCTTGTACTGTTCTTTTATGAGATGTTCTAAACGGTCATGTTCAGTAAGCTCGGTGTGGTCTAACTGACAATGGTTAATAAATTCGACTGGTTTAGTTTTACTAGAAGCAACTCCATATAAAGTCCAGCCCAACAATGTATGGCAAGCTACTGGTTCATGGCGACGGCCGGTGCGGGCTTCGTGTGTTATCGATAGGTGCCAATGCTCGGCGCCGATAAGGACAGTCGGTGTTGCGTCAGTATGAACCAGGACACCAGCTAAATCTTGTAAGTGGTTGTATAAGTCAATCGTTTGTTTAGACAGTGTTTGTGTACTTAAACTAAGAGAAGGCATAGCCCTAGCACGTTTGATTAGGTATTTCTCAGTTTCGAATTTTCCTTGTATGTAAAAGTCAATATAAGAAATATTGGCTCTTTTCTGCAAACCACCAACACCGTTGACCGCTATACATTCCTGTGGTCCTGACAAACCTATGCGTGCAGCTACGTCTGAGTCAATTAACGTCGCTGTGCTCCCGTCGTCAAGCAGAGCGAACGTTTCAAAGTCACCAGCTGGACCAGATACTATAACTGGAACCAATTTTAAAAATGTTTTTAAATGTGTGTTGCTTTTCGTTAATGTTGAAATGTGTTCTGAATGTTCGCGCTGGATACCTGTGTTTGAAACGGTTACCCTATCTTCCGGTGGTGATACTTGCGGAGCGGTTGTAGCTGATGATGTTGAGGGAGCGACAATGTCAGACGCAGCTGCACACACAGCCTTGTTGCAGGACCGTGTATCGAGTGCATGCGATGTCACAAAAACCAAACCCTGCCTACCATGTAAAAGAGGATGGTGGCGATAGGAACAGCCGTCGACGCCACAAGGGTTTACCTTACACGATTTCCATTGGTGCGAATTACGCTTTAAACATTTATAACAAACCTTGTTTTCTCGTGTCCAACGCCATCTCTCGTCGACTGACAAAGTTTTGATTTCGTCACAATGTTTGACATTGTGACTTTTTTTACAAAAAACACATTTTGTTTTTTCGTTACCCTTATTTTTATCGTGTGACACAGAGTGAATGTTTTCACGTTTGAGAGGTGTGACCGGTACTCCTGATTCAGGCGAAAAGGCGAACTTAGTGTACCGCTCGTGTTCCCTAATTAGAAAATCGGATAAAATTTCAAGTTTTGACAACGAAGGGCTTGAAATGTCTGACGCGTAGTCAGACCATCTCAATTTTAACAATGGGTTTAGTTTACCTAAAATGACATGGAAAATCTCAGGCGAATGTAAATATTCCCGATGGTTGAGAAATTTCATTGTAGCTAAACTATTACGAACCCTATTGGATATAACACCCAGCTCTTTAAGATCGGCACTTAAACGTGGCAACTGTTTTAATACCTGTACTTCCCCGAAAACGATCATCTCAGGGCACGCAAAGCTACGCTCGAGGGCGCGCATGATGTCTTCGGGGTCCTCGGCAGAGATGAGCAGCGACGCGACAGCTTCGCGTGCAGGGCCGCGGAGCGTGCTCTGTAAGCGCGCAACATTCTCTGCGGGGGTAAATGAAGGTTTGGTGACATCAAATAGCTTCTTGAATTGAAGCCACTGTGACGCATTGCCAGTAAATGCAAAGAGCTCTATTTTAGGTTTTTGTGGCTTATCTTGTGTAGCGGCTAAAGATTTGGCTGCAGCGGCAGTGTCTGCAATCGTTTGTAAAAGCAAAGGAGAAAATTCATTACAAGGAACAGGCGCATTGTGGCGTAGTCCCTCGGGGCCCACGACTGAGGATTGCGGCTCTACGGCGGCTGACCCGGGCGCTTGGGGAACGAAACCGGCCTGACAGTTGAGGTGTGCTGCTTCCGATGGAGCAGCAGCCTGAGTGCCCGTTAAATGAGTAGGCTGTGAGACCTCAACCGTGTTGTTTTCATTGTTTCCGTGAATAAATGAAATATTTTTTACCCACGTTTGCGTCCTTTTTTGGCTTGTAGCGCTTTGCTTACTTCACCTGCTACCTTCAATCTCCGCCTCCGCATCGATCTGCTCGAGCTCGGCGCGATACTCAGCTTCCTCGACTTCCGCGAGCTGTCGAGCGAGCTGCTGGGTGGCCTTCGCCTCAGCGAGCGCCTTCATATTTTCATATTGACGGCGCTTGTAGGCGGCTTCAGCTGTGGCCCTGCGCGCTTTCACGGTTGAAGACGCGGTCGAGTTTGAATGCGCAGAGCGCATACTGCTCGCGCCATCATCTTCAGCAGCTTGAATATTGGCTGACGTAACTACGGGTTCCTTTTCGATTAATGAGGAGGACGAAGGTGGTGGTGAATGAGGCGGTGAAGTATGAGGAGCCAAACTACGAGATGATATGGCGGCTTTAGTTTTACTACGTGTGTTCATAATTATTGTGCTAAAATAAGATCAAGTGAGTTAAAATGAACGATGAAATCCGGCTCGAAGGACCAAAAATGTAGGCGATGGAAATGAACTGTATGTGTTGATGGTTAAAATAAAACGAAAGCCGGTGAGAATAAAAGGAACTATAATGGGAAATAATGAAAAATATAACAAAAATGGAAAAATACAGGGAAAAACCAACCAAACCAAACCTCAGACATAAAGCAGCACAAGACAAGTGAAAATAAAAGAAGAAACAATCAAAATAAAAAAAATATAAAAATCTTCCCAACCAAGGAGTCTGTAACAATTTGTGTTGTTAATGTTTTTTTATTTGCCAAATTTTTTTGCACATGTAGAATTCTAAACGGGAAGGTGAGTAATTGCTCCCAGGCACTGAGAGAGTTCTCTCTGGCAGCGAGACGGATACAACGTGCCAAATTCAGTGCAACAAGTCGTACAGATTGATATGAAACGAACTTATGCCAGCGGCTTAGCCCGTGTAGATGTCGAAAATTATCTCTTCTAGGTCTTTTATCATTTTAACAATTGGTAATTTGACAGAATAAACTTGTTTATGTTAAAGCGCTACCTAATGTAATTAAGATGGCGCAGATTGTGAATATTATGATCAATAACTGAATGTTATAATTTAATACAAGAACTAAATAAGTTGAAATAATAGGAAACAAACTATAAAGTAATAAGACTATTTTACACAGCAATTTACTAATGAATACCTGTTATTTCATTAAAATTCCTTGAACTATTTGATAACACTTCCGGGTTATCAAATAGTAATAATGATGTCTTAGAAAGTAATGAAGCTTCTGATTTAAGTTTAATTTTGAATAACCTTTGTATTTCGTGAATATTATTTAATTATAAAAGAATTAACTGATAAGCATTTTAGCATTATTTGTAAGTTTCATTGAACTAACTAAGTAATAAGATTTAGACACGCGGTATATCCGTCGATGCGGGGAGAAGCGTCGCACACACAACACAATGGCGGTATAGCGTGTGTGGGTACTTGATCTATGCGTGGGTAGTCGAAATGATATTGTAATTGTCGAACAATGAACAAGTAAACTGTGTAACAGAATGTATTGATTTAAAAGAGTGTCCACGGAGTTTCTTGCCCGTTCTTCTCCGTAAGGAACCTACTTCGTTTTAGAATGGGCGACTAGCGTCACCAACTAACTCAAACTGAAGGTCTCCTTGATAAGTGATAATTCAAAAGTGCCTGTAAATGTTCTAATTGAAATAAACGCTTTGAGTTTGAGTTAAGTGTTGTGTCATTGAAAAACAACTACCTCTAACTACCATCAACGAAGATTTACACCAGAGACTGATCACACACGAGAGAGGATGGATTCCCTTCCGTGTTATATATGTTATAGTAGGATAAAACTAAAAAGCTTGAAATAAAACATATTAAAAAACGCAAAAGAGAAAAACAAGCATTATAATCTGTAGAATAACAGATTATAATGCTTTTGTTTTTCTCTTTTGCGTTTTTGCAGGCGGGTTTTTTTGTTTTTTAAATAATATGTCTACTGTTTTGTTTACGTTTTGGTTAAATGTTCTGGGCTATAATATGAACGATGCAAACAAATTGTATGAGGATTTCTTTTCAGTAGTGCACACTGAATTCAATAAAACTTTTGAAAAGAAAACAAAAAATATTTTCCCTAATTTTATATTTAGTGACTGGGCAACTAGAGGTATTAGGATAAGTAGGTAAAGACTGTTCGAGCTGTATGGCCTTAAGCCTCACATAAATACTGAAACTTTCAACATGTATGTTGCTACATATTCCAAAAATACCTGCCAAATAGCTAAAGCTCTGTATATCAACAACAAGATCAAATCAGCAGAAGATAAAATAAAAACGGTTTGGAAAGTTATAAATAATGAAACTAATGGGAAAAAAATACGAAACACTGATTTCACACTGGAGACTTCACGTGGTGCCATAAGTTCTAACTTAGAAGTAGCTCAGGAATTTGTACATTTCTTTACTAATATACCCTCTAAAACGACGGAAGCTTTAAATTCCTCACCCAGTGTTTCAATTGATTTATTAAGAGCGAACGTTCCAGGCTGCCCGGTTGAATTTCAATTTAAACATAGAACCCAATGATAGTCATAAAAGCATTTCGGCAAATAAAAATCAAATTGACCGAAGATCTATGGGGATTATCTATCAAAGTTTGTGCATCCATAATTGAGACTATAGCACCATATTTAGCTTTAATATTTAACTTGTGTGTGGATTAAGGAGTCTTCCCAGATTTAATGAAATATAGTAAAGTTGTACCTCTTTTTAAATTTGGGAACAGTAAAGACACCAACAATTATAGACCAGTATCCGTGTTGCCGGTATTCAGCAAGGTGTTCGAAAAGGTAATGCTAAATCAAATGCTTAATCATTTTAACACCAACCAAATATTACATGATCAGCAATATGGTTTCACCAAAGGACGTTGTACGACTGACGCCGGTGTCACCTTATTAAAACACATATTTACAGCGTGGGAGGAGGATATTTACAGCGCAAGATACCATAGGAATCTTTTGTGACCTCTCCAAGGCATTTGATTGCGTAAATCACGAAACCTTACTTTTGAAACTTGCGCATTACGGACTAGGTAAACTTGCGCTCAGTTCAGTAAAATCTTATTTAGACGATAGACAACAGCAAGTTCAAATAAATGATGTCCATTCAATCGGTTTAAAAGTAAAAATGGGTGTTCCACAGGGCTCGATATTGGGTCCTTTCCTCTTTATAGTATATATTAATGATCTACCCCATTTATTAAAAAACCAACCACAAATGGTGTTATTTGCTGACGATACTTCATTAATTTTTAAGATAAATAGACGTGCATCAAATTTGGACGACGTCAATAACGCCTTACTGCAGGTCCATAGTTGGTTCACTGCTAATAATTTAGTATTAAATGGGAAAAAAACGAAATGCATAATATTTGCTTTACCGAATGTTAAAAGTAGTGATTGTGACATAGTATTAGATAAGGAGAAATTAGAATTCGTCGATAAAACTGTTTTCTTGGGGATCACCCTCGACTCAAGGCTGCAATGGGGTCCTCATTTAACATCTCTTGCAGGACGGCTAAGTTCAGCAGCATATGCTGTGAGAAAAATCCGTCAATTTACTGATGTAAATACCGCGAGGCTAGTTTATTTCAGCTACTTTCATAGTATCATGTCTTACGGTATTTTATTGTGGGGACGGGCTGCAGATATCGAGTCTATATTTATTCTGCAGAAAAGAGCCATCAGAGCAATATATGGGCTCCACAGGCGCGATTCTCTAAGAGAACTGTTTAAAGATATTAACATCATGACGGTACCTTGTCAATATATCTATGAAAACATCATGTACGTAAGGAAAAATCTAAGTCTTTTCAGTAAAAGAGGTGAAAGACACACTTATAGGACTAGAAATAGGGACTAATTAGTTCAACCGGGTTTCAGACTGGCTAAAGTAGACTCATCCTTCATGGGGTACTGTTTAAAATGTAACAATAAAATACCTCCCCACATACTTCAACTGAAACGAAATTTAAATCTTGGGTAAAACGCACACTATGCCGCCAAGCATATTATAAATTGGGGTATTACATCGCTGACAAAAATGCTTGGCTTAGCGCTGCTCCAGCTCCACAAGGACGCATAAACTAATTGATTGGCATTCCAAAATATTGTTGGAGCTGCTGAATATTGTAAAGACTATCTTGACATTGTATAAATTCAATCTCCTAGTATTGTATAATTTCATAGCACATATGTGAGCACTATGTACTTACCTACCTTAAAGCTACCATTTACTAGGTACGTCGTTCATTGACTTGAATGTGCCCTGGCGGCAGAGAGTATGTCATGCTCACTCAAATGTCTCGCTGGTGGTGGCGTGTGTGTTGGATCATTAAGTTCCCTTCAAAATGGTTGAGCTGAATGGTGCTGATCCATGCGTCATGTTCGTGAACGGGCGCTGCCAGTAGGGACTGGTCATCTCTAAGCTGCCACGGCTTATTTTTAATTTATTTTAATTTTTGAATTGTTTTTTATCTTTACGGACGCTTTTAACGTGCACGTCTCTTTTTTTTTTCTTTTTTACATTGTTCTCACATGTTTAATTTCAAATGAATGATGTAACCAATATATTGTAACAAAATTTTGATTTAAAAGAGTGTCCGTGGAGTTTCTTGCCCGTTCTTCTCCATAGGAACCTACTACGCTTTGGAATGGGCAACTAGCTTAATTTTTTTGACTGACCGACCCCTTGACAATTCAAAAGTACCTGTAATTGGTTTATTTGAAATAAATGCTTTGAGTTTGACTGCAGTATTCTAAAATACTGCGTACGTACGCAAAATAAAGTACCTTGATGCAGTTTATATCAGTGAATAATTTACATGTACCTAAGCAAAATAAATCCCAGGTATTTGTATGCTTTGCCGACGACTTATGGCTCATGCTCCGAACACAGAAGTTTTGAGTCCAGGACGACACCATGATGTTTAACATTTACATTCAATGATTCAAACATTTTTTATTTGTGTAACATAGGTAGTAAATACTAAGATAATCTATTTAAGTCGTTTTGTAGCTTCTCACAGTCATGCTGTATATGTATATTTCATTATAATTTATTAAATTCCCCTTCGTCCCACCAGTGAGACGACGGCAGTGGGATGAACTGGAATACTCGTTAGCGTCAGAATGGC
The DNA here is from genome assembly GCA_948473465.1 of Lithophane ornitopus. NCBI lineage: Eukaryota > Metazoa > Arthropoda > Insecta > Lepidoptera > Noctuidae > Lithophane > Lithophane ornitopus. Next base: position 10,905,679 of record OX419642.1, on the reverse strand, counting down.
TGGTTGCCTATGGCAAGCGGCTCTGAAAGTATATTCAAAAATTGCTACCTAATTGCTTATATTTGCTACATTTCTTCAATAATTGCTACATACGATACATTCAGAGAAAAATGAATAGTTTTTTGACCAGCCATTCTGACATCAGGTTGGCTGGTTGTATCTGTGTTCACCATGAAGGACGCAGAATTTCTAAAAGTTTTCTGTATCAATAATTGCTACCTACCTAATTGCCTCATTCAAGAATTCAAGTTTGTGCATCGCACATACGTTAGGTAAAAAATATAGCTGTTTGTAATTTTTTACAAAGAAGCGCCTTATAATTTGGAGTTTGGGTCTTTGGACGTGTAACAGGACGGTCGTGCCGGGACCGCTCTCCGTTTTTTTTTGTGGTGATATTTGGCATGTGGCAAGCACGCCTCGCTTGCCGGCGAAATCGAACTCTGCAAAATAGGTTTTTTATCGGGTGGTGTGTGTTGTGTAATGTGTAGTTTCATGGATTTTGTTTATAGACTCAGGATGGCCTATATCAGAATCTTCCATCTTCACGTGGGTCAGGTGCTCAAACAAACTCTCAAATAATTAATCTTCCAATGATTTATTCCACAAAATAATATTCAAATTTCACACTATAACTAATCACTGATTGATTTAATATAACAAATGAAGATAAAAATACTAGAAGATGGCGTCGGTATTTAGCGATCCGTCGAGCGCGTGGTGCGTTGGCGGCTCTCGATCAAAAAGTGACCAAGATGGCCGCCTCGCTCCCACCAGTGACGTTCCGCTAGTATGACAGCAGACATCTGTCATTCTGTTCCGACGTCGTCATGAGTAATGGACCGGATGACATCTCACAATCCTGTTATGTTACCCAAACATAACCCGGACTGGACGAGTGTGTCCTTTCGACCATTTTCAATGTATGGACCGGACGGCACTGTCCCTTCGACCGGTAAACAACCAGGGTCTAGACAAGTGTGTCCCTTCGATCAGCCCCAATGGCATGGACCGGACGGCACTGTCCCTTCGACCGACTCATTATCAGACGTTAACTACCAAAAAAAAACATGGACCGGACGAGCGTGTCCCTTCGACCAGCCGTAAAAGTAGCATGGACCGGACGACGCTGTCCCTTCGACCAGTTTTAACATGAAGAAACATAAATGTCGCATACCTCTCAGTTACGAACAATCTTCTTGCTCATTTTGAATTTCGCATTCATATTGTACATCTAGTGTGTCGTGATCAGAGTACACACTGAGTGTATCCGACCCGGCAGTAAGGGTAGTAACCCTTTAGTAAAAAATTCAAAATGAGCAAGAAGATTGTTCGTAACTGAGAGGTATGCGACATTTCTGTTTCTTCATGTTAAAAACGTTGTGATAAAACTGGTCGAAGGGACAGCGTCGTCCGGTCCATGCTACTTTTACGGCTGGTCGAAGGGACACGCTCGTCCGGTCCATGTTTTTTTTTGGTAGTTAACACATACACTCAGTACAGATACAGTCAGATACAGACACTACATCGGCTAATTCAGTAGAATTAGCCGATGTAGTGTCTGAGTCGGTGCCCACCCTTATATCTTATATCTCTCGTGTGCGTATTTATAAGTGCGGTGTGAACCACTTACGCTTTTTAGTTCGTACCGATCATTCCCTAATACGGAGGTTATAACGAACGGTCCCCTAAACTTCCTATCTAGTTTAGTTTGATTTCGTTCGCTATTCTTGATAAAAACAAAATCGCCCTGAGTAAATGGTTTGATGTTAGCCCGACCACGGTTAAACCTTAGAGTATCCGCCGCAGCTGCCTTTTGAATATTTTCCGACGCATTTTCTCGAATGGACTCTAAATCTAAACGGTTATTTCGCTCATCTGAATGTGAAGATATCTGGGACATACATAATGATTCTGCACGTATCCCAAACATCAGTTCCGTAGGTGAGTACTTATACCCCATTTGAAATAAGATTAGACATTAAAACAAACCCTTTTACAGTCCGTTCAACCGATTTTGACTTCTATACCGTAGGCATAAGGATAGCATTAAAAGCTAAAAAAGTTACACAATACCAACTATCTACTGCGGCTGCCATTTGTCATGCCACCAACGCAATAGAATTCAAAATCGGTTGAACGGAATGTAAAAAAGGCTTATCTATACGTCTAATCTTCTTTCAAATGGAGTATAGTAACAGCCGATTTTGTACTATTGAGCGCTAGTTGGATACTGCCTAACTAGTTTTGGGATCGAGTGTAACTGAACGGGTTGAGCGCCCGATGGTCCCTTCGACGCTTTGCAAACTATACACGAATCAATAAACTTACGCACGCATTTAGATATTTTCGGAAACCAGTATTGTTCGTAGTTTATCTAGCGTCTTATCACTACCATGGTGTTGAATTTCGTTATGCACGTGGTTGATAAGTGTCCAAATCAGAGAGCGTGGAACGGCCGGTAACCAAGAAATAATTTTGTTGCGCCCAACCTTTTGTATACAGGATACCATCCCTAACATCGTAGGTATGTGCTTCTGCTTCCGGAAAATCACTATTGTTATGTTTAGTGATTAAGTCTTGGATTTCGCTATCGCGTTTTTGTCCAACTGAAAGCCATCCTTGATGTAACTCAACAAACTGGACAAGTTTAGTAGTTGGGATTTGCAGGGTTGAAGGTGCGCCAGCATCCGACTGGAGATTACGGGAAAAGAAATCAGCATGTTCCATACTACGGCCTTCACGATATCGACGGTAAAAAGGAAGTAAGCGACATTTTGGTCAAAAATGAGTTTTTTATGCCATCCTACGTAAAATTTTCCGCTCTTTCGAATGCGCTTACTCCCATGGCTCTACGATGAAAAATTTTTTGGCGTTTATGCCCTAGCAAAAAAAATCATTTTCCTAGTATTATTTTTCGTAACCGACGAAAATTCACGCCTTTTTTGCTATATAGGTGCTTGTACCCCTACAAAAATGATTCATTTTGGGTTTATTGTCGGTAATGCTTTTTTACTTCGTAAGGGTGTCGAGCTTTCGGTTGTTTATGTCTTTTAAACTTTTCCCTCAAAAAGTACAAACGTTGTTTAAAGCCTACTTCCATTTCGTAATTTAACATAGCTATGGCGCTTGAACCCTATATACAAAATTCATTTTCATATTACTCTGTTGGTTATACCCTACTACCATTTAGTACTTTATGACAGATATGTAGGTTATGCCATATTATATAATGACAATTAATATAATGACAGTGTTGTGGCTAATACCTTATTACTTAAATTAAATTAGATATCATGGTGTCGATTATAACCTACTTCCACGTTCTACAATCATACTCATACGTCACTTATACTGCAATACCCAATAAGGATTTAATTACGAGTCGGTGTTTTTTTTTCGCGTGTGGGTAGTTGTAACGTTTACACAAAGAAAAATTTGCTCTTATTTTTAAATTCAATATAATTTAATAGAAACATTATTTACAATTATTTATGCTATATTTTAAAATTTTTCATAATTATTCATCACTTCACTTCTTCACAATGGATTCACTAGCAAGCACTCTGAGTGAATTAAAGGAGTTGTTTCACACAAAGATGTCCGCCTTTGAGGATGAACTACAGAAGGCCCCTTCATCACCTGTCACAACTTCTAGCCTGGCTGCGGAGTTTACAATGTTCCGGACATTTATCACACAGGCTCTCAACAGCGTTCAGCAACAGGTGGAGCTACTAGCTCGTAGTGTCGACCAAATCGAGATGAGAGGACGGAGGAAAATCTTGCTGTTGCACGGTGTTAATGAGGAGCAGAAGGAAGACACTGCCAAGGTGATCACTGAGGTGATTTGTAACAAGTTACAGCTGAGTGACTTCACTGTTGCGGATATTAGCCGATGCCACAGGATGGGACGGGCTGTCCCTAATAAAACCAGGCCTATTCTTTTCAAGCTCGGCAGTCTTGCGGTTCGAGATAAGATTTAGTTTTCCAAGGCCAAATTAAAGGGTACAGGCGTCACCATGTCCGAGTTCCTAACAAAGGGGCGGCATGATGTGTTCTTGGCTGCGAGGGAAAGATGCGGTGTCACCAAGAGCTGGACTAAGGCAGGCTGCGTGTATGTACTTGGTCCCAATGATTCGCGGCACCGGGTTGAGTCCCTTGCTGAATTGGACAAGATTGCGCCAAATCCCAGTGAGCCCGACCAGTGTGATCCAGTATCGGCTGTGCCAGTCTCTGTCCCGGTCGTTGCTGCTGCGAAGACCGCAAGGTTAAAGCGTGTTGCTGCTTCGAAGAAGTCATTTCTTTGTGATGTGTTATTCAAAGTCCGGTTAGGTCTTTACCTATGAAATTGCCGTTCTGCAGTACTGGCCATTTCAAATCAAAATAATTTTTGTTTGGCTAAGAATTCTAATTTCAAATTAATTTTATTTTAAAAACATGGATTTTTTTTCCAAAAGTAGTCATTTCTTTATTGATTAGTGTTACATTTTCATCGCATTTCAATCTTTTTCGTCATCATGGATACGTTAAAAATTCGAGTAATTATGGAATATGAGTACCGTCGTGGCAGCAACGCGGCACAAGCGGCACGCAACATCAACGACGTTTACGGAGCTAACACTACAAACCAACGCACCACCTGTTATTGGTTTGCTCGCTTCCGTTCTGGAAATTTCGACCTGAAAAATGAACCTCGCGGTCGTCCGAAGACTTTGGTCGACAATGACGAATTAAAGGCGATTGTGGAAGCTGATGATACACAATCTACGGCTGAATTAGCAGCAGCTTTCGACGTTAGCGTCAAAACAATATTGGTCCATTTGCGTCAAATTGGCAAGGTAAAAAAGCTTGACAAATGGGTGCCCCACGAACTCAATGATCGCCAGCGCGAAGTACGCGTCGAGACGTGCCTTGCACTGCTCAACAGACACACAAATGAAGGAATTTTGAACCGCATTGTTACCTGCGATGAAAAATGGATTCTGTTTGATAACCGCAAGCGCTCAGCAAGTTGGTTGGATCCTGGTTCAGCACCTAAACAATGCCCTAAACGAAAACTTACCCCTAGAAAAGTGATGGTCACTGTTTGGTGGTCTAGCGCCGGTGTGATTCATCACAGCTTCTTACCAAACGGGGTGAGCATTACTGCAGATGTGTACTGTGAAGAACTGAACACAATGATGGAGAAGCTGGCGCATCTCCAACCAGCATTGGTCAATCGCTCGTCTCCGCTGCTCCTGCACGACAACGCGCGACCTCATACTGCACAGCAGACGGTCTCCAAGTTGCAAGAACTGGGGTTGGAAGCTCTCCGTCATCCGCCCTACTCACCAGACCTTGCGCCTACAGACTACTACTTTTTCCAGAATTTGGATAACTTCTTGGCGGGAAAAAAATTCAATACCCGAGAGGCAGTACAAAATGCCTTTGAAGAATTTGTTGCCTCCCGTCCAGCTGATTTCTTTAAGAAGGGCATCAATAAACTGCCACTGCGATGGCAAAGATGCATTGATTGCATGGGTGATTACTTCGATTAATACAAATAAAAAATTCGTTTAAATTTTTTCATACAAAACGGCAATTTCATAGGTAAATACCTATTATCATGTTTTGTTATTTTGTTTTTGTTTCACCTTCAGTGAATCTAATAATTTTAATATTGTGCTAAACACTTTGTTGTGTTGTCGCTTCGAAGACAGACATACATATTTACAAATAAAATAAGTTATTTGATTTATGATTTTATAAGTAGATTATTTAATTGTCAAAAACATATTTAATTAATAACCTTTTTAAGGTTACTCAAAATTAAATACATTTACCTATTTAAAATTAAAGATACTATGTGACTAATATTTAGGTTGGCAACACTGGTGTCGCGCCATTATTGTTCCGTTGCGTACTTCCGGAGCAATGGTGGGGCGGCACTTGCTACACGAATGTTGGAAGTGTTGAATGGCAGTTGGTTGTCGGATTCAGTGCGAGTAACAGCTCCGGAATTATTATAAAGTGGTGTGATTGTATTATAGTTATATTCTGAGAATTATAAAATAAACTTATAATTATTATTTACGTGTGCAGTTTGATTAAAGTCTATTACATCAGAAGTGGTACGGAAACGCGCCCAAATGCCGCGAAGTCGCAAGCGCACTCGAAGCAAAAGACGTGCGTCAAAAATAATTGTTACGAGTAGCTCGTCATCAAGCAGCTCTGGTTCGCCTTCGTCAAGCAGCAGCAGCAGCTCTGATGATCACAGGTGTAGAAAAAAAAGACGCACCAGGCGTGCGTCTCCCGCAATAAACCAAAATGTTATTTTATCTTCGGTGATTCCTGATTTTGACCCATTAGAGGACGATATTGAAATGTGGATAAATGTTGTGGAAGCCAATGCGCGTGCTTTTCGTTGGTGGCCGAAAACGAAACCCTCGGATGGCCAGTCATTATACGAATTTTATTTTGTACAAAAAGGCAAAATTGACAAGATGAGATTGTCATTTTCTGATCAAGATATTATTTCAGTAATCGTAGGATCAATAGGCGATAAAAATATAATCACTGCAGCATATGCTGGTAATTTTAAATAATGTGATGAGTTGGCCTCATTTTTGCACGGGAAAATTCATGTTGACCCGGAACAAAAGTCCACTCAGAAGCATAACAATTTGCACGGTAAAAATTCAACTCGCTTATTCTATAGTAATGTTGATAAAAAGGCTGATAGTTCTTCCAACTCTAATGGAGTGCCAATGCATAGTTCTGTTTCCAATGCTGGTACAAATATAACATGTTTTCGCTGTGGTGAACCTGGTCACAAAAAGACCAGCTGCAGTCAGAAGGATAATGTCAAATGTAATGTGTGTAATAGATTTGGTCATTTAGAGCGTGCATGTAGGTTTAAACCTAAAATGAAACCTGAAAAGGACAGCGAAGTTAAATTAATTGTCGAACCTACATCTAAGGATAAATATTATAAGGCAATTGTAATTAATGGATGTAAACGACAGGCTTTTATTGATATGGGTAGTGGCTGCTCTCTAATAACGTCTTCTTTGGCACGCGAGTTAAACCTTGAAATTTCCCAATTGTGTAAACCTGTTTTATTAACAGGATTTAAAACAGATTCTTGCTCCGAGGTCACACATGGGGTACAGGTTGACATTATGGTTGATAATGCTGAGCTTAATGTGGTCCTATATATTTGTGATGAATTAGCTGGCTGTCCTATTTTAATTGGTAGGAATTTTACGGAGGATAAAAGAATTATGTATGCACGTGTAGGCAATAGCCTTTCCTTTTGCCCCATAAGTAACTACAAAGTCGCTTTAATAGAGTCGCCTATGTTTAACCCTGATTCTGTTGAACACATCTCTGTGTTAAATGAAATATTTTCTAGATACTGTCGGGTTATTTCAAAAGATTTAAAATCGTTAGGGCAGACTTCTTCTGTTGAGTTAGACATTGAACTAATAACTAATAAACCTGTATACCATAGACCCTACCGTATGTCTGAATCCGAAAAGGTAGCGACTAGGGAAATTATTGATGACCTATTAAAAAATGGGATAATTCGCGAAAGTAATTCCGCTTATGCCAGTCCGATTCTGTTGGTTGATAAACCTTCGGGCGAGAAACGTATGTGCATTGATTATAGATCACTAAATAAAATTACTGTCAAAGAGAAATATCCAATGCCTATTGTAGAAGACCTTATAGACAAACTTAGAGGATGCAAATGCTACACATCTATTGATTTAAAAAGTGGCTACTATCAGATTAATGTCAATGAAAATTCTATTGCTAAAACTGCATTTATTACGCCTGATGGCCATTTTGAATTCAGGAGGATGCCATTTGGGTTATGCAATGCACCGTCTGTATTCCAAAGGTTAATGAACACCGTCTTGGGTAAACTGCGCTTTGATAAAGTTATTTGTTATATGGATGATCTATTGGTGGCCACAGGGTCGATGGATGAAAATATTAGGCTATTAGACGAAGTATTAAAAATATTGCAAAATAATGGTTTGACGATAAATTTGGAGAAATGTCACTTTTTTCAGAGCTCGGTTAACTTCCTTGGGAAAGATATTTCTGAAGAGGGGATAGGTCCAGGTAAAAAGAAATTAAAGGCGGTAGAAAATTATCCTGAACCTAAAAATGTGCATCAAGTAAGACAATTTTTAGGTCTAATAAATTATTTTAGAAAATTTATAAAGGATTGTGCTATTATAGCAAAACCGTTAACAAAGCTCTTGAAAAAGGATATTACATGGCAGTGGGGCTCCGATCGAATTTCAGCGGTCAATAAATTAAAAGATGAATTGCTACGTAATGCTTTGTTGAAAATATATGACCCCAAATTACCTACTATTTTATACACTGATGCCAGTCGCGATGGTATGGGCTGCATATTGACTCAGGTTACTGATACAGGTGAAAAACCAATCCATTTTTATAGTAGACAGACTTCTAATGAGGAGAAAAAGTATCACTCCTTTGAGTTAGAGTTTTTAGCAATAATTGTTGCACTTCAAAAATTCCGTCACTATTTATTAGGATCCACGTTTAAAATGTATACAGATTGCAATGCTGTTAAATATACAATAAATAAGCAAGAAATTAATTCTAGAATCGGTAGGTGGGTATTACTTACACAAGAATTCACATTTGAAATAATACACAAACCAGGGGCTCAAATGCAACATGTTGACGCTTTAAGCCGAAATCCATTTGATAAAAACTCCACCTCCATATGCAATGAAAGTGTGTTGGCTATTACTGAAGCCGATTGGTTATTGTCAGTCCAGTTACAAGATCCAAGCATTTGTGCGATAAGAGAAATATAAGAATCAGGTGAGGCCGAGCTTAATAAGAAAGTGTATAATGAATATGAGTTGTTACGTAATAAGGTATACCGTCGGACTGACTAAGGTAGACGCTGGGTTGTCCCCAAACAATGTATTTGGCAAATTATTAAAGCTAATCATGACGACCTTGGCCATTTTGCCGTGGATAAGACAGTCGAAAGAATAAAATCATGTTATTGGTTTCCCAAAATTAAGAAAGTCGTATCCAAATATATTATTAATAAAAATTGTATTAACTGTATTTACTATAAAAGTATCCATGGCAAAAAGGAAGGTAAACTGTTTCCTATACCTAAATATGCAAAGCACTTTCACACGCTTCACATAGACCATCTGGGTCCATTTGTAAAGACCACGCGTAAAAATATATATCTCTTGGTGACTGTTGACTCCTTTACAAAATTTGTATTTATATCTCCTGTTCGTAACACTAAAACTCAAGTTGTTATTAGCGAGTTAGATAAAATATTTAAAGTTTTTGGTAATCCTAAGCGTCTTATATGTGATGCTGGAAGTTCTTTCACGTCAAAGTTATTCATTAAGTACTGCCAGGACAAAAATATACGACAACATGGTATAGCTACTGCTGTTCCACGCTCAAACGGTCAGGTGGAACGTTTTAATCGCACCATCCTTGACGCATTGAGAAGTATGGGTGCTAATACTAGCTATGACAAATGGGACACTCATATTACCAGTATCCAACAAGGTATTAACAGTACCATTAATAAAACTACTTCAGCCATCCCCAGTGAAGTATTCTTTGGATACCGACTTCAAACTGATGCCGACATGTTAGCACAGGAAGATCAATCTGTTGACGTCACGTTATTAAGGAATAATGTCAACAGTCGCATCCAGGCTAGTGCAGACAAACAAAAGCAGGCTTTCGATTCCAAAAGAAAAGTAGCTCACAGTTACAACGTCAACGATTTGGTAGTTATAAGAATTCCCAGTCAATCCAATGACGGGCAAAGTACAAAATTATTACCACTTTTCAAAGGACCTTTTCAGGTGACTCAAGTATTAGGTCACGACCGCTATAAAGTAAATGATATGCGTGGCGCTGAAAGAACAAGCAAGTGTTATGAGGGGACTACATGTGCTGAAAATATGAAACCGTGGATCAAGTTGGCAGACGTAGATGTTGAAGGTTCGGACATGGCCTAAGATGTTGTCAGGTTTATTAAACCCAAATAATGATTCAACTTATTAAAATGTTATCTTTTGTAGGTAGTATTTACTACTACTTGTCATAAGCTGTCTAGTGCATTTGCTTCAAACATATTTTGGTATTTGGAATATTTTAAGTTACAGTATTTATTCGTGTAAAATAAATCTGTGACAAATGAGTTTAGAGTTTGTAGTGATATGCAACTAGGGTTGGCCAAAGGCATCGCCTAGGGAAAACTGCAAACTCTGGACATAACTGACCGCTGATGGAACAGTTAGATACTTATTGTAAATACCAACATGTGTCATGATAACAGGTCTTTTGAGTTGGGGTCTTTCTCTGCTGGCCGTTGATGGAATAGTAGAGTAGACGCTTAATTCAAAGGACGAGTAGTGATCCCAGCTTCACTCTATGAAATATTATGACTTATTATTTATACTTTGTTCTCAGCATTTGCACCAGACTGGGACGCTATCAGAGGACGGATGCGTGCGCAGGACGGCCGGATGTTGTCGCTTCGAAGACAGACATACATATTTAGAAATAAAATAAGTTATTTGATTTATGATTTTATAAGTAGTTTATTTAATTGTCAAAAACATATTTAATTAATAACCTTTTTAAGGTTACTCAAAATTAAATACATTTACCTATTTAAAATTAAAGATACTATGTGACTAATATTTAGGTTGGCAACACTGGTGTCGCGCCATTATTGTTCCGTTGCGTACTTCCGGAGCAATGGTGGGGCGGCACTTGCTACACGAATGTTGGAAGTGTTGATTGGCAGTTGGTTGTCGGATTCAGTGCGAGTAACAGCTCCGGAATTATTATAAAGTGGTGTGATTGTATTATAGTTATATTCTGAGAAGTATAAAATAAACTTATAATTATTATTTACGTGTGCAGTTTGATTAAAGTCTATTACAGTTGCTTGATTCTAATGTCACAAGTCATAATTTTTATTGTTGTCTGTCACTGTCACTATCAGTCAATAGCAGATTCCTAAAGTGCGTTCCGTTTTTCGTAACATTGCAATTGCAGAATGATTTAAATAATGTAATGGTTTAGTTTTATTTTGTTTTTAACTCTTTTTGTCACCCGGACTGCGGTAGGTTTTTTATTATTTAGTTTTAATTTAATAACGCAACCGGCAGGTGGACTTTATATACGGCTTACTTTATTTTATTAGTTAGGTTTTTATATACTTATATATTATATTTTTATTATATTAGGTACTTAGATATTTATGTCTATCGATAGTGATAATAGTAGTTTTTACTCAATAACAAGCAACGACGACAGTTTCGTGACTATTCCTTCTCTTGCAGACAGTCTTGCTGCGCAGTTTTCTGATGTACCTAAGAATTTCAACGTTATACATATAAATGCTCAGAGCATTCCGGCTCATTTCCACGATATGCTGGCAAGCTTTGACTGTAAGAATGCACATGCTATTCTTATTTCCGAGTCATGGCTTAAACCTTGTCTCTCTTCAACTAGTTACTCTCTTCCCGGCTTCCAACTTATAAGAAATGACCGGTCGGTTGGTGGTGGTGGTGGTGTTGCCATTTATCTTCGCACGCATATTCCCTACACTGTTATCAATGTGTCAGCGCAGCCACCGCCATCTAATGCTGGTGAACATCTCTTCCTTGAAGTCGAACTACATCACTCAAAATTACTTCTTGGCGTCTATTACTGTCCCTCTTTGCGTGATAATTTCTTTTCATCTTTTGAAAATCTTTTGGAAATGCTGATCCCTTCTTACAGTCATAGTATCATCATGGGTGACTTTAATACCTGTCTTCTGAAAAAAGACTATCGCTCTTCTTCTCTTACTAATATTTTAGCTTCCAGTAATCTTTCCATTCTTCCACTGAGTGCCACTCACCATTTTCCTAACTCAACACCTTCACTTCTTGACTTGATTTTTGTCTCTTCTCTTGATCACGTCGCAAAGCATGGCCAATGTTCAGCCGATGCCTTTTCCTATCATGACCTGATTTTTCTGTCATACAAAATTCGCCCACCTAAGGCAAAAGCTAAAATTCTCATGCAACGCAATTTTGGTGGAATGAACGTTGACGATCTTTGCAAGGATGCCAATAATATAGATTGGTCTGCTCTGTTTGCCTCTACATCAGTCGATGAGCAAGTTAATATTTTTACGGCTAAACTTATCGAGCTTTATGATCATCACGCACCTGTTCGAGCAGTTAAGGTTAAACATTTGCCGGCGCCGTGGCTCACGAATGAGATTAAAACGCTTATGCACAAAAAAGTAACGGCAAAGTCTAAATTTAAACGTAGGGCTAACGACGCTAACAGAGAAAGATACCTTTCAATACGTAATCACTGTAATAAGGTGTGTAGGAATGCTAATCGCCAACACATTCATACTTCTGTCCAAAATGGGGACGCATCCAAAGTTTGGATATTTCTTAGATCATTGGGGGTCGGTAAAACTCGACAAGAGACAATCCCTAAAGACATTGATGCAATGAATAATCATTTTACTGCTTCGTCCAATTTTGATAGGACAATAAAATTGGATACAATTAATTATCTTTCTTCACTTCCGACTCCCAGTTATTCTCCATTTGTTTTTAGTCAGTTCTCCGCATGTGATGTTAAGAAGAGCATTCTCTCGATCACTTCTAATGCAGTTGGAAGTGACTGTATCAGCCGTAATATGTTAATCCCTGTGCTGGATGTCATCCTTCCCGTCATTTGTCACATTCTCAATTTTTCTGCGTCTAGTGGTGTCTTTCCATGCTCATGGAAAGATGCTCAAATAATTCCGTTACCTAAAAAGTCTAATCCCACATCCTTTTCCGAATACCGTCCAATATCCGTCCTACCATTCCTATCCAAAGTCCTTGAACGGTTAATTCATAGTCAACTAAGCACTTTCCTCTCTAAAAATAATCTCCTCAACCCCTTCCAGTCTGGCTTCCGTCCTGGTCATAGCACAACCACAGCGCTTCTGAACATTACGGATGATGTAAGGTCAGCCATGGAAAACGGTAATCTAACGGTCTTAGCTTTGTTAGATTTCAGTAACGCTTTTAATACTGTTGATTTTGATGTTTTGCTTGGCATTCTATGCTCTCTTAACATATCTCCATCGATAATTGACTGGTTTCGTACTTACCTGTTCGGTCGCCGGCAACGCATTTGCATTGGAGAGATCTTGTCTCCCTGGAGTAATACTTCTGCCGGTGTACCTCAGGGTGGCGTTCTATCCCCTTTACTTTTCGCAGTTTTTATTAACTCAATCTCCGACGAACTAATTTCTTCCTACCATATTTATGCAGATGATTTACAAATTTACTCGCGATCTTAACGATAAGATGGCCTCAGACAGATTTCCAAGAGGAATCTGGACGTGATCTGGCCCGCATATGCAACTGGAGCAAGAAATATGGACTTATGGTCAACCCTATAAAGACGCAGGTTGTGGTAGGGGGCAGTTCTAGGATGGTCTCAAGGATCGACTGGACGACTCTTCCCCAAGTTTGTTTTGACCATTCCGTTGTTCCCTTTAGTGAGAAAGTTAAAAACTTGGGGATATTCATCGATAAGAACTTTTCTTGGACTGCCCAGCTGCAGGAAGTTAGCCGCAAACTATTTACATCCGCTGCATCTATGAAGAGATTACGTAATTTTCTACCGACTGCCACCAAGATTGCTCTTGCACAATCGCTTCTTTTACCCATCCTTGACTATGCTGATGCCAGCTATCTTGACCTTACCCAAGACCAACTCGATAAACTTGAGCGGCTTCAAAATGTTTGTATAAGGTTCATATTCGGTTTGCGTAAATATGACCATGTTTCCGAATTTCGTGTGAAACTCAAGTGGTTACCAATCCGCCTTCGCCGGAATGCTCATATTCTTTCCCTTCTTTTTAATGTGCTTTTTTCCCCTCTCACCCCTCTGTATCTCAAAAATCGTTTCCAGTTTCTTTGTGACTCCCACACGAAATTCTTAAGGTCATCGGATAACTTAAAGCTTAAAATGCCTATGCATTCCACAACTTTCCTCGACAAATCCTTTGCCGTCCAGGCCGCTCGTTTGTGGAATGCATTGCCAGTAGAAATAAAACGCGCGCAGTCGATACTAGTGTTTAAAAGACTCGTTAAGGAACATTACTTGTCGTTGTGATCTTGTTTTCGTAACTGTGTAGTTATCTATAGTCATCATTAATTTTTCGTTGCTTATATACTTATTTCGTATATATGTAAGTATGTATCTATTATTATTTAGGATATGTATGTATATGTGTATCTATTTTAGTATATAGTAGACTTATTATTTGCACCTACGACAGCCCCATTTTATGTCCAGGCAAATCACTGTCCATTCCAAGGTTGCCTGGAAGAGATCGCGGATAGCGATAAGGCCGCCCATTGTATATTTTGTAGTGTTTGTTATTGTTTTTTGTTATATATTTTTGTGGTGTACAATAAAGAATATATAAATAAATAAATATGCGATTTGATATCACAAAAGTAGGTTTTAAGCGCGTCGATTGTCCGAAAAACACTCTGCCGCATGCTGTGACGGCCAGAGCACGCACGACTTGTACGCTACTTGTAAAAATGATTAGCAGGTTGATACCCGCTCTTTTTAAGTAGCTTTGATTTTTCTTGATTAACAATATTAACAAAAATGTCTTTTTTAACATCTGGAGGCACGGGAGTGCCTGTGCCAAGACGAGCTACGCGAAGCGCAAGGAGGGCACTACCTACCTTTTCTCGAAACGCTTCGTCGTTTTTTTGAACCCTCATAACTTGGGTTTGAGGATATGATGTCAATAGTAGACTTAAACGTAGAAAGTTTCAATTGCAAAGCTTTTATACATTCGATTTTATAGATATCTAAAAAAACCCGATTTCGTCATTGACTGACTCACTCACTCACTCAATGATAATCATCAATATTCTTAGGGTACTTCCTGAAGTCCTACAAAGCTGAAATTTGGTATGTTTGCTAGTATTAGTACAAAAACAACAAAAAAAATCTAAAACTTGGAACTTTCACCCCCAAATTCAACCCCTTAAACTAGGGGATGGAAGTTTGTATGAGACTTCCTAAAATTTTAATACTAGAGGTCTCAAAATTGATATAGGGACTCCTTGTTATAAATAATAAAATACATATTTCAGGATTTTTAGTAAATCACCTCCCACCCTGTAAATTAGGGGATGGAAGTTTGTATGGGTTTTCCAATATAAACCTAATTTTATGCTAGAGATCTAAAAATTATGCATTACACTAAATAAGAAGTCTGTGATTTCTTATTATAAATAAAAAATACGTGTTTTAAGTTTTTTTTTAAATCACCTCTCAACCCCTTAAATTAGGGGATAAAAGTGTACATGGGGCTTTCGTTAGATTTCATAATATACTACCTTAGTATACTTATATTATACGAATAAAGAGAGTAGGCTATGAAAAAAGACAGCCCTGATGTGCAAGAAATACAACACAAAAAAAGAAAGAAAGAAACAATGAACAAATTATTGTCTTAAGCAATTTACAAAAAGAAGTGAAATCCCACCAAAAACATTTTCATGTAAAATGTTGCCAAGACGAGACAAAAAGTTATCAGATCTCATGTAGAGCCTAGCTTCTAACTCTACACGCCCTAACTCTACAAGCCTTAACGTCACAAACTCTACACGTTAAGCATTTTTTTTTTTGAGCGTGCAATATCATCAATTGACTTCTCCCACTCTGGGCGGAGCGGAAGGGCGTGTCAGAATTTTACTGACTGAAACCCACCCGTGTTCCTTCAGTTGCCTGTTGCCAAGGTCCCGGTATCCCTTTCGGACATTCCCGCAACCCTGGCAGGCATCGGTCCTAGCGGACCCCGCCAATTGTGCTGACATCTTTTTGAGGCGCGCGTGGAACACGACACGCCATCGACCTGGGCCTGGTCCTTATCGGACGGCGAGCTACCCATCGCTCTCCGTCCGCAAGCCCGGGCCTATGGTGGCCGGGAATCCGTCTGGGATTCCCAACGCCCAGGGTGTCTCCAGCGGCGGCGGTTAGGGGCGTGAGGGCGCAAACTTTGCCTATCCCTCACGCGTTCCGCCTCCTCCTTCGCGAGCATTACTGCTTCGCAGAAGGAGGTGACGGCTTCTCATGCCCTCTCGCTCCGTACCATGGCCTGGACCAGGGCCGGATGCTAGAGGTTAAGGCGGTGCTCCACCCAAGCAGGGCACACCTCCACCGTATGCTCCACCGTGTCCTCCGGGCGATCCACATAGTGCTGACACCCGGGCGTTTCCTCCCGCCTAATCCTACACAGGAACCTCCCGAAGCTGCCATGTCCGGTGAGGACCTGCGTCAGACGGAAGGTGAGGACGCCGTGGCGCCACTCTAGCCAATCTTCAAAGAGGGGACTTATCGCCGCAATTGTGGCGTGCCCAACACTGGGTTGTGACAATCGCACTCTCCATGCCACCATGAGATCCCGCTCTGTCCGCTGTGCCGCGATTTCTCGGAGTTACACCCCGGCGTTTCACCTCCTCGCGCCACTCCCAAATGTGGGCGACGACTTTCGCCTCCAGATCCCATGGCGGTAATCTGGGAAGGAGGCTCACCAATTCAGGGGAGACCGTGCTGTGGCGTAGCTAGGTATAGGTAATAGGTAATGGTATAGGTAAAAGGCTGGTATCCGCAACTCCACGTCAAAGCGCGTATTTTGCGTACGGGTGGGAAATCGCTCATTCGATCCACCCCAGCTCCTCCAAGAAGGCCAGCAACGCCTTGGTGTTACTGACAATCTCACGTAGGGTACCTGGGTTACCGAAGTACTTTGCCCTATATGTGGCGACTACCGGGCAGTGTAGTAGCACATGAGCTGCTGTCTCGTCGTCCTCCATGCAGGCCCTGCACAGCGGACTGTCTGTGACTCCTATGACAAAGAGGTGTTTATTAAAAGACCCATGGCCAGTTAAGGCAGCTGTGACAGTACAGACTCTAGACTATCTGTGGACCTGGGCCAGCCGGATGGCCATGACCCTTTGGGACGCGTTCAACCGGCGGGCTGGCCGCAGCCTCAGGGAACGCGCCCATCAGCGTAGCAATCTACGCTGACGCCGCTAGGGAGGTCGGCGCGCAGCACCAAGTCGTATCCGATGTCCCACAGATGCGGCCCCAGGACCGATCCCTGTGGGACACCGCACGACATCTCTCGCCGGTTCCACACTCCCTGGTGACCGGGGTAGATGACGGCCCTGTCCGTCAGATAGGCCTCGACCACACGACAGAGGTAGGTTCCGGCATCCGATGGTACCGGAGTGCCTCCCTTATGCAACTCCAGCAGGCCTAACATGACACACGCGACAATGATTTTTTGTCTATTTCGTTACTTTTCTCGTTTTCTGACAGCGCTGCCATACAAAATACTCGACTCGTTCTGTCAAACTTGATGTTTTCTCTACAAACCCTAACATGGCACCTGAATTATCTCGACTTTTGACAGTTAAACACGAGATATCTCTTATTTTTCTGTCATTTACTCGTCGTCGATTTTTACGACGACGATAATTTTGTCTACTCATCTGAGTAGACAAAATTATTACACAAAAAAAAAATGCTCCATATTATCATGGCAGTTTCTTAAATTGTACTTATTGAATCATAATTTTATTTTGCAATATAATATCGCACGCTTAATCATATACTGACACAACTGAAAAAAGACGTTTTTCGAGAAATCGCAAAAAACGATTTAGCAAACCTGACTTACCTTACAAAATGGCTTATTACTCGAAGAAAATAGCTTTATATAATGAAATAATGTATTGTAGGGATAGTTGATAAAGTGAGTATTGTATTTGAATATAATTTTTAAGAAATTTAGATTTTTTACTATAAATTAATCGGTAAAAAAAAATATTCCTCAAGATGCGTCAGTGTAATATAAAAGATAAAGTTACATTGATTTAATACTGGTGACACATTTTGAAATGAGTCCGTGTTTTATTTAATATATAACTAAAGAATACTCATTATTAAGGTATGGGTCCTTTTACTATGAAGTAAAATTTTAATATTGGTGACATATTTTGAAATGAGTCCGTATTTTATTCAATGTAAGTTCTTATTGTTATTATAATGAGTCGTTAAGGTATATAAAATAAAAGATAAGTATAAAAATATTTCGTTTTATTTATTATTTTCATTAATAAAAGAATCAAAAACATAGTAAAGTTCAAAGAAAATACTGAAAAGGCTACTTAACAGTAGCCTTTTCAGCATTTTCTTTGAACTTTCGAGAACTTTTGATTTGCGGCTAACGCCTCATTGGTGGTAGGGACTGACACAGGTCAGCATTTTATTTGAACTTTAGGTACAATACAATTCACAATTGTTTTGTACAAACAATTGTGAATTGTATTGTACCTTATTGCAATGCAAACTTTAATTAACAATAAATCTTGTATACAACAACAGTCAAGTAATAATTAACTGTATGTCTACTTTTATGTAGTATTTGACTTATACACGAATGAATCTTAATACTTAAGATATATTATTTGAATTGAACTTAATACTCTTACAATATTCAAATTGTGTACTGTGAAAAACAAATTGTGTACTGTGATACCTAATCACAGTACACAATTTGTATATAGGTACTTTAAAATCAACTCTGAAATAAACTTTGACTCCTAATAATGTAATTTATAAACTTTATAAAAATAAAGCAGTAAAAACTTATCCTAGATTATAATATTAACGAATTAAACTTAACGAAGAGATCAATATTAAATTTACAATATTAGGAGGCACTTTTTATTTATAATCTAATAAAAACCGTAAATCTGAATAAAAATTCTCAAGGAAATAGCAACAGTCACACTTATCATCTCTTTAACAACATGATAATACCTAATTGTACTTATTTATTATTAATTAAGAGATCAATTTTCTCAATATTAGGCACTTAATCAGTCATTCATTACAATACTAAACTTAACATACAATTTGTTTGCACCTTGCAAGTATTCACCCTGATTACAGAATCGTATCATAAAAATCTTTATAAAAATTGGGTATCAAATTTTTATCAAGTAACTCTTTTAAATCCTTCTTTTTATTTTCACCGAGCTTTTGCTTGCCCGTGTATGCTTTTACTGTTGTCAGCTCTGATAGGGGATTCAATTTTTTTCTCTTGTTTCTTACGTTTATCTTTGCAAATTCTGCATCTTTGTTGTATGATGTTTTCACATAGAATGAAAAAGGTTCCCTTTTTATCACTTTTATAACTTTGATATCATTCCATGATAAAACATTTTTATCTTCAGTTTCATTAAAATTGTATCCCCAATTTTCCTGCAGTTTTTTTAGGTCTAAAAATGAGTCGTATGTAAGTTCGTGTACGCGGAACATTTGACCAGTCTTTTTGGCATTTTTGATAATGGCTACATATTGGTGGGGGCAATAAATTGGTCCTGATTTTAAATTCTTTTTAATTTCTTTTTCGATCAGGCTATGAATATTGTCACCCTCATTGTGAGTGTGACCTTTAATTAAAAATTTGTGTGTGATTGATTCTATATTCAGGTGGGTTACAGCATAGAGATAAAGCGCTACTATATATTTATTCTTATTTTGACCGCAGCAGTTGTCTGAATACAGAATCAAGTTCAGGCCATCACTATTACTAGCAGTTACCCCTGCTTCACAACATAGTCTCTCAAAGCAATCCAATAAACAGGAGCCTATCTCATTAGCACCGCGTTTGGCATCAGTTTCATTCCAAAAATAGCAGTCTACATCAGTATAGGAATCTTTCATCTGGGCTTCAACTTTTTTGTTTAAGAGTGTGATGGTAAAGTTATAACTATTTAATTTCGATTTATAGTAAAAAGCTGATGTATCGCCTCGTGGCGATTGTAACACCGCCTGCAAGTCGAACACTAAGACTTTATTTTTGTCGTCTATTTTGCAACGGTCATCATGTTTTTCATTACGACTTAGCTTTTTTTCTTTTATATGAGCTATATACTTATCATGAATCATACTTTTTTGCTCTGCGTTTGAATTTGTGTACTGTAGACATAGATCGCATTGGTCTTTTCGCGGACAAAAAAATGAAATATTATATTCCTTAGAAAATGTACGGTAAAACATGCAATACTTACCATAGGGCTTACTGTTCTTCTCTTGCGCTACCTTGAAGTCATTGAAGAGATCTGTAATGGTTTTGCCCCCGTCTATGTATTCGCGAGTAGATGTTTGCCTTGTGTAGTGTGACGGAACCCTTGGTATTGAGTCTATAAAAGTTTTAATGTCTGAAATCAGTGTTTCATCAGTAGTGGTGTGGTTGTCGTGTTTACCTCTTCGATCATTTTCCAAAACTCCATGGTTTTGACACTTTTGGATTACTGTACGAATAACCCGATCGGATATATTCAGCGTACCAACAAAAAATGGTTTACAGACCCGGATTGGTCCACCATTGACTATAAAATGAAAAGCTTTATTAGCTTGCCTCGGGCGCATGGCGTTGGTATATTTATACCTAGGAGTGACATCGGACATACAAGACTGAATAAACGATCGCTGCTGATTGAGTTCACCAATATTCCAATAAGCATCAAAAATAGCCTGTCTTTGAAGAGATGTAAACTTTTCATAACATTTAAGCCTGCACTTGTCTGTGCAAGGTGGTTTCACTTCACGAGCTGCAACAGTTTTCTTTTTCGAAGTCTCATAAGATCGTCCAGAATTTCTTAGAATTTTATTTAAGTTTTGTTTCCATTTTTGAGGATTGCTTGTGCGCTTTCTACCTTTCTTCTTAATAATCTCTATTTCTTCTTCTATGTTGAGTTCGTTCATTTCAGAGTTTTCAATTTCACTTGTTTGTTGTTCGTTTGTTGACTGTCCATTAGCTGTAGTATCTGTATTATTGATAGTATTATCATCCACGTGATCGGAAGTAGAAGGTTTTACCACTGTATCATCATCAGAAGAAGAAGATGAGGAACTGCTGGAACTGCTGGAGCTGCTTGAACTGGAGGATGAGGAGCTACTGGAGCTAGATGATGATCGACGTGATGAAGGATGAACTGGTTCTATTTTCTTTCTTTTTATTTGACTATCATAGGTTGGATCGTCATTGTCGCTGATATCTGCACTGATTTCACCAGAATGTACGGGTGAAACATTGTAGTCAACTTGGTCTCTTTTACGGCTAGAATATTTATGATCATGATTGAGCTCGCTTTCAAAAAAGTCTTTAGCATTGTAATAACGCTTGTTTTCAGGTTTATTAGTAATATCACATAACATCTGTAAAAAAAGAATAGTTATTTAAAGATTCACGCAATTCGAACCGATGGCCATTGACAAAATAAATGACGAAATACAAGGTTTAAAAACTCATGATTCATCTAGTATTGACAATTGCACCCCCTAAGGGTTACCTAAAATAGAGGATGACAGCAAAACTTAATGACGCGACGCGGTCGCGTGCGCAAATCTAGTTTAAAATTAAAATACCACAATAAAAAGGGATAAAATAAGAAATAATTCGAAAGAATAAAATAATAATTACGAGTAGGTACTTACCTCGACATCAACTGCAACATTCTGAACTGAACTATCTTCATCTATGTCAAACGCCACTTTGTTGCTATCGGACGTATTATTTTGAATCGGAGATTGACTAGGGTCTGGGTTCAGAATGGGATCTTGAATTTGAGCTCCCTTATCATCACGAGAAGGGTCACTTGTAGAATTAATCAATTCCATTATCTTTTTCGACCTTGAAGACATTCTGAAAAAAGTTAAGTTACTTTCTTATTTCGTTTAAACCAATTATTTTAATCTATAAGTGACACAAGATCGAATATGCATTCAACAATTTTATACCAGACAATTGTGTTTTATAAAATAAAGAATCATAACAAAGTACGACTTTAGATTTCAAGAACACTTTTGTAAAAAACTGACCTAACTTCTAAAGCCGCCAAAACACTACCGGCAAAACGGAACAGTTTTATAAAATATAGGCATAATACACAATCAGTCAAAGAATTGTTAACATGTCTTTGTATAAAACAGAACTAACACTAAATAATTCATGAATTGTTCGATCCTATTTTGTACTAAATAGGCATATTTAACAATTGGTCACATTTTTATAAATAATTTCAATAAAACTTACCTTTGATTTTTACACTAAAGCGACTTAACTACTAATATGACACTTTTAAATAAAAACACGAGATGTTCACGATCCTAGTCCTTGACGCATACTGATATCTGTCTCTGTCTCGTAAAAGCGTTTGCCGAAACGCTTGCGTATGAAAGAGACAGATATAGGTTTAACTCCTTCTACAAACAAGATATCAAAAAAATTCCGAGATCGGCCGAAAGAGGGCGTTAAAATAAACTTCTTGGTATACTTAATTAAACTTTGACCGAAACACTAATCGGTCAGTATATGATTAAGCGTGCGATATGTAATATATAATAATGAAAAAACTTAGTTTTAAACTACTATTTAAATTGGAACGAAACTTCCTTTCGGCAGCCGCGAGAGAAACTGTGGCGGAGGGGAACACTATTAAAGTAGATGAGCATCACTCAATACACTCAATACATCACTTTCAGTAATAACCAGTCACTTTACCAATTATGGTGATTAATGAAGTATAGGGATTATGGCTGTACGGCAGTATCATATCTTCGCAACATAATTACTAAAATCGCCAGTTCATTCTATATGGAATGGTGATTAACTACGTTGTAGTGTTTTGTGGTTATAATAGCGAAATCAACTCCAGCTGCATCAATCTGCCTAGCCTTTTCCCAACTATGTTGGGGTCGGCTTCCAGTCTAACCGGATGCAGCTGAATACCAGTATTTTACATGGAGCGACTGCCTATCTGACCTCCACAACCCAGTGACTGGGTAATACGATACCCCTTGGTTAGACTGTTGTCAGACTTTCGGGCTTCTGACGACTCGTAACGACTGTCAAAGTTCCACAAATGACAGCCGGGACCAACGGCTTAACGTGCTTTCCGAGGCACGGAGGAGTCTCGATATGTGAAAATGGTCACCCATCCACGGACCAACCCCAGCAAGCGTAGCTTAACCTGATTGATCGACCCGAGCGGCTGTTATTACTTAGCCACGAGCTCCTCCGAGCTCCAACTCCAGCTGCATATTTATCGGGTCCTGGGGCGGTATTCTTGGCATTCAGCCTTCGTACCGCTACTCTCATTTCTACCTCGGTCACCTCCGGAGCATCGTCGTCGTCGTCGGCGGTGTGGTCCGCACCGAGCACCGCAGTAGGCGGAGCCATGAGCGGGGAGGCATGTTCTCCTCTAGAAGGGAACAGAACGCTCACCACGTCCTCCACAAGCTGAGGCCGGAGACTCTGCGTCAGCGGGGGAGCCCATGGGCGGAGTTTCTCCCGCACCATCTTGTATGGGCGGATCCAATTACAGTGTAGTGTAATACCCGTTTTAGCTCTTATTCTGATGAAGGATCGTGTTGGTTGCGCTACTTCATTATTTTTGGGGTGTCTTTTCATCCATATTTCCATAGACTCACGCAATGCCAAATGTTGATTATCCTTCTTTTCCTTTGCTTTCAAGCGTCATTATGTGTCTTCGCTCGCGTCTGTGTGCAACTCGACCGGCAATTCAGGATTAAAGATCGTTAAAACTGGTTCCGAAGTTAGTATATTAACTACATTTCTACGGATATCCTCATGTTTGTCAGTCCAATTAATAGGTCCTTTTAGTTTAGTTAAAGGGTACAACGGTCCAACTACATTTGTAAATCCGGGTATAAATTTCCTAAAATATGACGCGAGCCCGAGAAACTGTCGTACCTGTGTAGCTGTATGTGGTGATGGTGCTTCAATTAATGCCTGAATTTTACGGGAATTTGGTCTAATTTCGCCAGACTGCAAAGAATAACCTAGATAGTCTACTTTTTGTTTCATTTATTTACACTTCTGAAGGTTAAACGAAAAGCCTGCTGCAGTCAGGGCTTGTCAGGCCTCATCTAGGCGCGCAAACCCTGCGAAATATTGGAGGAATAACACAAAACATCGTCCATATAAATGAGAGGCCTGTCAGTAAGGTGTTGCAGTGCTTTTGTGATACATCGCTGGTACACAGAAGGTGCGTTGCGTAAACCGAAGAGCATCGCGAGGTACTCGTATTGGCCCTCCGGAGTCACGAATGCAGTCATCTCAATTGAATCAGGGTGAATTAATATTTGGTGAAATCCGCTAGCCATGTCTAATGAAGAAAAGTAGTTGGCGCCACTGAGCTGATCTATCTGTTCCTCGATGCGAGGCAAGGGATTGGTGTTATGTTTTGGAATTGAGTTCCTGATAATCTACGCACATTCTATTGGTATTGTCCTTTTTCTTTACAAGGAGTATCGGACTCGCAAAAGGGGAAGAACTCTCACGAATGATACCAGCATCTAATAGTTGTTGTATTTTTTCGCGGACTATTTGCTTTCCTATAGGTGGCAGTCGATAAGGCGATCTCCGAACTATTTTATGAGGATCTATTAATTTAATGTTCAATTGCCCTGTAGTAACGCGCCTAGTAGGTATACCGGCTATGAAATAATCTGAACATTTATTAATTATTTTTATTAGCAACATTTTATCTTCTCATTCTAAGTCGGTATCGATTGAAGAAATATCAAAAACTACCGATTTCGTTTTGCAAAAGTTAGATAGCTCTTACTGAATCAGGAACGACGTGAAACATAAGGCCAACCGAGATATCTCCAATTTTTACAGTACTTAGAATTTGGCAAGTGCATTGTACGTCATCACCTCCGATAAAGTACTGAAGTTAAAAGAAGTTTATATGGATTAAGACGAAGTCCTAGATGCTGGAATGCAAAATTAACTGATTTTTTAGTTAAACGTGGACTACAAAGATCAAAAAATGATTTTTGCCTATTTTTCAATAAAGAGGTTTGGATATTGATTTTTGTTAATGACATTTTGGTCATGGGGAAGAAAGAAGAAACTGTCAGATTAATGAACTTATTACAGGAAGAATTCGATACAAAAAACTTAGGAGAGATAAAGAAATTTCTTGGAATAGACATAGAAAGAAAGGATGGAATGTTAATAAAATTTAATATGACTGAATGCAAGGAAAAAGATACACCAATGGAGAAAGGATTAAACATAAATATAACGGAAAAAACTACAGAAGTTCCTTACAGAGAGCTAATAGGAAGTTTAATGTTTGTGAGTACAGTCTCGATAGATATATGCTATTCTGTATCTTATCTTAGTAAATTTTTGGACAAACCAAATGAAGAATGTTGGAAACATGGCAAGCGCATATTACGCTACCTTAGTTCAACTAAAGATTATTCACTTCAATATAAAAAGTGTGAACAGATAAGCTTAAAAGTTTTTTCGGATGCAGATTGGGCAAATGATAAAAGAGACAGAAAGAGTATAAGCGGTTGTATAGTTAAATACAATGAAAATGTGTTTGCATGGTTTTCTAGAAAACAAAACTGCGTTGGATTGTTAACTGCAGAGGCAGAGTATATAGCAGCCTCATTAGCATCATGCGAAGGAATAAATTTAAACGGAATATTAAAAGATTTTGGAATAAATCTAACACCAATGCTGTATGTCGATAACAAAGGAGCAAGTTTTATTTCAAAGGATTATGAAAATAGTAAAAGGTCGAAACATATCGATATTCGCTATCATCACATAAAAGATTTGATATTTACAAAGAAGATGTCAATATCGTACATACAAACTGAGAATAATTTGGCTGATATGTTAACTAAATCATTAGTGACTTCAAGACATAAGATGCTCAGAGAACAATGCAAAGTGTTGATCTAATACACATAGTTGTGTGAATATTTATTTAGGAGGAGTGTATGTTGTATGAACTTATTTAATTTTATGTAGGCAACGATTTTTATGTTTTTCACTTACAAATCGAGGAGTGTCGCGAGTTCAACCTCAAACCTCAAGTTGTCTATGAGATTATTGTTAATGGCAGTGTCGATGTTCTTTATTATTATATATCTTGTCAGGTAGAGAAAGAATATGTACGCTAAAATAAAAGTTTATATGAAGAAGTAAACGCAATTTATTTCGTATTAAGTTTCTCTGTTATCAGCCCCAACATAAGCCACGCTGGGGTCGGTGCATTTCATTCATTAATTCAAGAAGCGCCTTATAATTTGGAAAGGCAACAGTTTTTTATACTATAGCGTCTTGTTTAAATCGTTCAGGCGTTCACTTCAACTTATTATAATGATGTTTGGTGAGTTTTTTAAATGGCAAGCGGCTCTGAAAGTATATTAAAAAATTGCTACCTAATTGTTTATATTTGCTACATTTCTTCAATAATTGCTACATACGATACATTCAGAGAAATATGAATATTTTTTGAAACTGTGAAGTGTGAACCACAAATTGTGAACGCCTGCACGATTTAAACAAGACGCTGTAGTCTAAAAAAACTGTTGCCTTTCCAGAATATTAGGCACTTATTCGTAAAAAATTACAAACAGCTATATTTTTTTACCTAATGTATGTACAATGCTCAAACTTAAATTTGTGAAAGTATCAATTAGGTAGCAATTATTGATACAGAAAACTTTTAGAAATTCTGAGTCGTTCATGGTGAACACGAAGGCCACCATCCATCTTGACATCAGAATGGCCGGTCAAAAAAAATTTCATGTCTCTGAATGTATCGTATGTAGCAATTATTGAAGAAATGTAGCAAATATAAACAATTAGGTAGCAATTTTTGAATATACTTTCAGAGCCGCTTGCCATATATAAAACTCACCAAACATCATTATAAAAAGTCGAAGTGAACGCCTGAACGATTTAAACAAGACGCTATAGTATAAAAAACTGTTGCCTTTCCATACTATTAGGCGCTTCTTCGTAAAAAATTACAAACAGCTATATTTTTTTAATGTATGTACGATGCTCAAACTTAAATTCTTGAATGAAGAATTAGGTAGCAATTATTAATACAGAAAACTTTTAGAAATTCTGCGTCCTTCATGGTGAACACAGAGGCAACCAGCCAACCTGATGTCAGAATGGCTGGTCAAAAAAATATTCACATTTCTCTGAATGTTTCGTATGTAGCAATTATTGAAGAAATGTAGCAAATATAAGCAATTAGGTAGCAATTTTTGAATATACTTTCAGAGCCACTTGCCATAGGCAACCAGCCATTCTGACGCTAACGAATACTCGGGTTGTCAGAATTTTGGGCTTCTGACTACCCGTAACGACTGTCAAAAATCTACGAATTACAACCGGGACCAACGGCTTATCGTGCTTTCCGAGGCACGGAGGGGTCTCGATGAAATGGATGGTCACTCATCCACCAACCAGCTGAGACGAGCGTAGCTTAACCTTCGATCGACCCGTGCGGCTGTTATCATTGATCCACGAGCTCCTCTCCCTATACTTACACCTATGTTTAACAAATAAAAACGTTGACTTTGACCTTCTTAGAAAGAGAATCCGTTTAGCCATTAAGACGTGGAAAGGTTACAGGCAGACAGCGTACTGTCGCATTTATAATATCAGTGTGGATAAGCTTCAGTATGATAAACACTAACACAAAAATAAAAGGCATTAATGAAGTGTATAACAATTATATCCTACAAAAATATACTAAAGAGAACTAGTGGAATCCTTGATTCGTTTTAAGTCCTTGCAAAGATCGGAGTCATTACTTGATGAGCACATGGACACGCGAGAGATGTGCAGTAACTCTAAATCGAAATCAGGCTTGGACTTCTTCAGACCGGGGTCTGACGAGGGCCCCTTACCTTTCCGGGATAAAAAAGGTATATCATTCCTCATCACATTATCCTTCGATGTTTTACTCGAGCGAGAAGAGTTGTTTGCACTCGACATACTGCTGAATGAGTATTTGGAAGCGTTGTCGCCGATAAACAACACCCCTCTCTCTGATAGAAAGTCGTCGATCGAGTCATTGGAGAAGTAAGCCTGAGCTCCTTGTTCTATAGAGTCAGTATTCTTTTCTTGTTTGTAAATACCGATTGTCTTGCCGTGATCACTTTTCTTGAAGCCCATCATGTTGGAGCTGCCCTCGTAGTTGTAACTGTGACATCTGATCACTTTCTCAGAGGAATCGCTCAAAGTTCCCCCATTGCTTCTGTTGTCAACTTTCTTCACGATACTCTTTACAGATTTAGGCTTTTTAGCTTCTCGTTTCTCGTCTTGGAAATTAACTTTGGTGTCGGTCAGCTTTC
Organism: Lithophane ornitopus; assembly: GCA_948473465.1. Taxonomy (NCBI): domain Eukaryota; kingdom Metazoa; phylum Arthropoda; class Insecta; order Lepidoptera; family Noctuidae; genus Lithophane; species Lithophane ornitopus. Next base: position 10,877,332 of record OX419642.1, on the reverse strand, counting down.
TTTGTTCTAATATCTCTTTATGATCACTTGCGTTTAGATCGTCGTCGATACGTACTTCGGGTATTGTCTCGGAGCGCGGTAGCCGGTGCCAGTCGCGCCTCGTTATACACTTGGATAGGATATCGTCAGACATGCTCAACTTGCAGCTGGTCTTCCGATCCTTTTGGCAGGCTTTGTAACACCTTATCTTCTTGTCGATGTAGTTGGAAGACTCGCTGAGGTACTGATAGTCAGTAGTTTCTGTGTCGATGTTACTTGTGCAAATGAGCGGCGTGGTGACAGACGCGTCCTGGCGGTAGTTGAAGAACTTGTTGACGACTTCTTTTTTTTTGCAGCAGTTACAGCTTTTCGCAAAGCAGTAGACCATGGTGCAGATGAGGCAACACTGCACGAGGATGACCCCACTGAGCGCCAGAAGCGTGTGCTTGTTGGTCATCACGTACGTCACTAAACAGTTGATCCTGGGAATGGTCGATGCGAGCTTCGTTTTCTTTTTGGTGTTAAAAATAGTACGTGGCCATATGGTCGTCTTCAGCCCTACGACCTTCGATATGGTATTCGATTCGAAATCTTCTACCATATCGTTCTTCGATACCGAGCCGTTCGTACCCGCCGTCTTGATGATCAGTATATCTTTCGCGGGCCTCCCCTTCCCACCCGACAGTGCTTTGATAAAGTTTATGTCTTCCTTGCTTATAGCCGGCTTATTAACACATTTGTTCGAAACAGGATTGTATGCACTTTTAGGGATTTCAGTGTTAGCGTTTGATAAACAAGCAGGCACTTCCACGCAACGTTTTTTCAACACGTTAAAATACGACTTCCTGCCATTGTAATAGGTGTCACAATAAACTGGCTTGCAGTCGTTCAGTGGGTCCTCGTCTATGTGTTTGCATATCCTGGCGTCGTCCGGAGTATTTGATTTATGTAGAGTTGTGTCGAACTTTATCTTGATAGTATCTCGGATAAACTTTTTCGGTCTAGACTTGGAGTTGTAGTCCATATAGATGGTGCAGAACCCCCTGCGATTGTAGGGGTCGAGCAGCGGCGCCACCAGGTGCAGGGTCAACGTCGATCCTGTGAAAGATAAGAGAAATAGTGTGTAAATAACTGAGCAATCTTTGCTGAGCAAATTAACTAAGGCCCGTATTACGGAGACTCGCTAGCTCTCGCTAGCGGATGACAGAGATAAAGAGACTCGCTATCTCTCTCAGGATTGAAGCCCCGCCCGCTATAAGGAGCTCAGACGTTATTCCGTAATCACCAGGGGCCCTATTATGAACTCTTATTTCCAGGCAGTTTATTGCGTAAACAGACCTGCCTTGCAATTTCGTATTATGAACACGTCAAACAAGCCACGTGACACCCTGGCCGCCTTCTGCCTGAATATTGCCTGGCAATACCGTACTACGAACGTTCGTTTGACATTTCTTGACATATTAAAACTTTTAATAAGTAACCTCACAATCCATTCAATATAAGTTGCTTCAGAGGAGCTTTTATTGATTTTTTTTGGATTTGTTTGGCGAAATTATTCGAGCGTTATCCAGTTAACATTAAAAAAATATCAGGTGTGACGAATATGTACCGTTTAAGTTTTTGAAAACTCTAGAAATTGGCACTTCTGAGTGATAAAAATACCGAAACAACGATAAAATTGTAAAACTCCTTCCAACTTTTCCAACAGAACATAAGTTAGGCGCCGACGAGGGCGAGAACTCTCATCCACTGAACTATGTATAATAATTACAACTGCCTTTTAATATCTCGTTTATTTATTTTCATACTTAATTATACATTTGTAAATATTTTGTAAAAGTCATTTAAAAAATCGGAAAATATAAAAATAGGTCCACCGGTGTCGGGAGCAGGGTCCAAGCTTTTAGTGGTTAGGAGGGCTGCAGAGACAGGAACCTCCTCACAATGCGAGCCATACATTCGCCTTCTGAATCAGGCCCTTGATCCAACTGGCTCGAGTGCTGTTGGTCGAGTCTTTCGGCCATCAGCCAGGCCATTGGCCGTTCCGTCAATCGGCAAAATGCAATGATAGCCGAGCTCACATTCCACATGTCAACAACTTCCTCTAATAATAATAGGTATTATCATAATGAAAACTGAGTATTAAAAACACTTGAAAACACCCCACGGTGGTGTGGTGTGTATATTCATCTACCACCATATCCATCCTAACCTAACCATATTTTCGTTTATACTTCGTTACAGTAGGTTTGGTAAACATAATTTCTTCATTTATGCAACAATTACAACAATATGTCCATGAAGTTGTCAAATTCCCCGCTGAACTTCAAGTGGAGTACGTTCGGAAACATAATTTCGCGTTACAATTTGCAACCACACAAAATTATTAAATTAATTCAGTATATAGCACAATATACATTGCGTTCATATTTTCACCTACTTTTAGTAACTAGAATTATAATATTTTCTTATTTTTTCATAAAATACATGATTTAAATGAAATCGTAACTTACCGATAAATATTTAATTGTGTTTCTGAATGTTACGGCAGAGAATTACAAGCCAGCCATAGACAAACTACCCAGCGTGAAGTCGGTCTGAATTACGAATGTCGTAATACGAAATTTAACCATGCAGGGAAATGAATTGCCTGGTACTTGCCAGGTTTTTTTAAAGTTCGTAATAGGCCCCCAGGTTCCTTGTTGTTCTTTAGCTGCTCGAGAACTGCCCTAATCTCGCACTGATCGACATCCGGGATGTCCTCCGTGTAGCGGCGCGTCCATTCGGCTCGATGGTCATCTTGACTATGTCTCGCTGGTTTCGCCGTCCGCGTTGAGTACAGGTGCCCGTAAACATCTTTGACGAGTATCTTGACTTCGAAGTAACGATTCTACCTTCCTTCTTAGTTCGAATACCATTACCTGCTAAGTAAATAACAGTGATGGGAACTTAAAACATCATCCTTAATCAGTACAACTAATTTCTTAATGACACTCGGCAAACTTCGTGTTTCGTCAGTCGTCGGATTTCTATAAGCTAAAACATACGTATTACTGCAGCTAACTCAAAAACCACGCAAGCAAAGTTAACAACATTTTTGTGGGACAACCTATGAAGCATGAGCATGAACTACCAAATACAAAAAGAATCATCAAAATATTTGGCGGAGATATCGCGTCAAACACAACAAAAAAAATGTCGAATTCAGAACCTCCTCCTTTAAGAAGTCGGTTAAAAATAAAATGTAGATGGAGATAGAAAGGAGGAGAGAGGAAGAGGGCAAGTCATCTCCCCACCCACCAGTTCACAGGAGACGCATTTTCAGAGTCAATGTTTATAAATTGTTAAATATTAACTCCGGCAAAAAATATGATTGTGGACGGAGGGTTCAGGAGACCCTCTAGAAACCCCAAATAACCCCACATTCTTATTAGTGAGGTGGCACGTTTCTAAACCCAACCCCTTTTCCCAGTCTGGAGTCTGGCTTTGGGCCCGTTATGGCAATAGGCTCGCCGCCTATTAATGTGTGACTTGAACATGACCACATAATTTACCCACGGTTAACGAAAATAGCATACCTTCAGGAACAGTATCAGAGGCGCTGCCAACGACCTCGACGAGATTGCACTTGTCGTCGTCGGCGTCCAGGCAGCACTCGTCGGGGTGCACCTCAACCGAGACCTCCTCCCCACTGGTGTTGTTGATTTCGGCAAAGAACTGAAGCCCGACCGAGCACGGCAGCACCTGCTCTAGACCCGACTTCGTCACAATATTCTGACTAAACACACACATAACTACGTTAAATAATATAAAACATATGTAAAAATTCATCGGAACAGTTCAGTAGTGTCATCGTATTAGACAGTTTGAACTGTTAGTGACAGAGTGTAATGTCTGCTGGATGATAAGTATGGAAGACCACTGACAGAAGATGAATTATTTTTACATTAATAGACACTGTGTTATGAAAAAGGAGTACATAGCGAGCACAGACTACATAGTGCTAGCGACCCGCGGGCCCTGACTCGCACGGTGCTTACGAGCACAGACTACATAGTGCTAGCGACCCGCGCGCCCTGCCTCGCACGGTGCTTACGAGCACAGACTACATAGTGCTAGCGACCCGCGCGCCCTGCCTCCCACGGCGCTTACGAGCACAGACTACATAGTGCTAGCGACCCGCGCGCCCTGCCTCGCACGGTGCTTACGAGCACAGACTACATAGTGCTAGCGACCCGCGCGCCCTGCCTCGCACGGTGCTTACGAGCACAGACTAAATAGTGCTAGCGACCCGCGCGCCCTGCCTCGCACGGTGCTTAAGAGCACAGACTACATAGTGCTAGCGACCCGCGCGCCCTGCCTCGCACGGTGCTTACGAGCACAGACTACATGGTGCTAGCGACCCGCGCGCCCTGCCTCGCACGGTGCTTACGAGCACAGACTACACAGTGCTAGCGACCCGCGCGCCCTGCCTCGCACGGTGCTTACGAGCACAGACTACATGGTGCTAGCGACCCGCGCGCCCTGCCTCGCACTGTGCTTACGAGCACAGACTACATGGTGCTAGCGACCCGCGCGCCATTTTGCGAGATCGCTTATGGCGCCGTCTGGCGTCTAGTGCCAGATACATTCGCAATAGGTTTTTTTTTTTTTTTTTGGTTCCTATTTGTCGTCTTAAATAAAACGAATTAACAAAAACCTATTTTTATTTATTTTTCTTTTCGTACAGTATAAAGTGCTAATAGGATCGTTGTAGCGGTGGATGTGGATAGTTGAACTTGAGAGTAATCCAGGTTCGATATTTCTTGCAAATGAGTTTGAAATCCTGTAAGACATAAAAGATCACTTTAGTTCTTCATCATGTACAACAACAACATACTATCATGCCTGTATTTCCCATATGGTTAGGCAAAGGTGTAATGCAGCACAGTCTGCAATTAGAGGATATGTTTTTAGTCTATTGCTATTCTTCTCCTTTGCATCATGCATGTCAATGTTTCAATTATTATAATAATTTCCATCAGTAGGCTGCTACCGAGAATTATTCCTCAAAGAAAAACCCCATGCTACTCTGCTCAACCTGGGAATCTCACCAGTCAGTTCACATACCTTGCCTTGTATTATAAAGATGACCATGAAAGAATAAAGAAAATATACTCATTTATTCCTTTTTTAGTACATAATTTTTACATTTTTAAATATTTTTATAAAAAGCATTAAAAAAAAATACATTTAAAAATATAAAAACTAGTAGCCCATCGGCACCAGGATCAGGGTCCAAGCTGCCGGTGGTCAGGGCTCTAGAGAGAGGAACCTCCTCACTATGCGTGCGGTGTCCAGGAGTACTGCTTTCTGCATCAAGCCCTTGACCCAGCCGCGCAATGAGAGCCTCCTGAGATGTTGGTCGAGGCTCTTCGCTATTAAGCCATTGACCGTAACGATTATCGGTACAATGATTGCAGAGTCCACGTCCCACATGTCGACAACCTCGTGTGCTAAGTCAAGATACTTGATTTTTTTATCTTTCTCAGCTTTCACGAGATTCTCGTCATGAGGGACAGCGATATCAACAATCATTGCACGGCGCTCTCGTCGATCTATCACCACAATATCAGGCTTATTGGCTACAATAGTCCTGTCAGTGATGATAGATCGATCCCAGTATAATGTGGCGTGACCATTTTCGAGAACTGGGTCGGGCACATACCTGTAGTATGGTACTTCATACTCCACAAGGTTGTACTGCAAGGCAAGTTGCTGGTGGATAATCCAAGCTACTAGGTTGTGTCTGTGCAAGTACTCGCCGTTAGCAAGACGAGAACAACCGGAAACAATATGTCGGATTGATTCACCGGGACAGTGGCATGCCCGACAGATGTCAACCGTACCGTCCTTGACAATATATTTCCGGTAATTATTCCTCATGATAACTTCATCCATAATCGCACAGACAGAACCTTCGGTTTCCCCGAAAAGGTCGCCGAAGCGTAGCCAGGATACAGACGCCAGAAAGTCTACTTCAGGCCCATGGAGAGCCAGGAAAAAGCGTCCGTGTAGCTCTTTGCCTTGCCATACTTCCTTACGGTCGTTAGTATCAAGTATTGTAGGTTTGCGCCAGTTCTCTTTCGCCAAGGAGAGCGGTGTAAGGCCCTTGTCTACTGCAACCACATCTCGGTGCATCCCCACGTCAGTTTGAAGGAAATATTCCCTGAGACTGCAAATCTCGCGGTTGTGGAGGGTCTTGGCATTTAAGAAACCACGACCCCCACACTTCCTCGGGATGTACAGTCTCATCACTGATGACCGTGGGTGATGCATCCGATTTGCCGTCAGCAGTGTACGCACCTTCCTATCCAGGGCGTCAAGTTCCGTCTGAGTCCATTTGAGTATGCCAAAAGAATACATCAAAACCGGCATGACCCAACCGTTGAAGGCTCGCACCTTGTTTCCGCCTGATAAAAGACTATTTAACACTTTATTCAGGCGGCCAAAGAAGCGCTCCCTCAACGATTGTTTCATGTCGGCAACATTGATGCCTAATGCTTCCGACATACCCAAATACTTGTAGGTTTCGGTTGAGGAGAGGGATCTAAGGTGTATGGAATCCGAGAGTTGGGTTCCCACGGATTCCATAATCCCCCCTCGCTTTACATGCATGACTGCACATTTGTCCACACCAAATTCCATCCTGATGGCGCTACTGAATTTTTCTGTTACCTTCAGTAGCTCCATCAGTCGCAAATTGTTGGGGGCGAAGAGTTTCAGGTCATCCATGTAAAGGAGGTGAGATATCACCTAACCGCCCCTTCTCAACCGATAGCCTAGACCTGAATCCTCCAGCAGTGTGCTTAGAGGATTCAAGGCTAAGCAAAACTAAAGCGGACTCAAACTATCGCCCTGGAATATTCCCCGCTCAATCCTGATCGGTTCATCGATCCCCCGTATCTGTCGACATCCTGGATAGAGAAGGGTTGTTCTCCATTGCCCCATACACGACATCAAAAAGGTACGTAGAGTTGCGTCTATTTTGTACAACTCCAGCACCCTAATGAGCCATGTATGTGGCACCGAATCATAGGCCTTCTTATAATCTATCCAGCATGTCGACAAATCCTTCCGGGATCTACGCACCTGTTGGCTTATGGCCATGTCTATAAGGAGCAGCTCCTTAGTACCGCGGGACCCATTCTTACATCCATTCTGAGACACAGACATAATTGAGTTGCTAAAGAAAATATTATTATTACCTCGCAAGTTTACTGCATTTGGGCCGAGTCCCTTATTCCAGGTGCGATACTTTTCTTCAAAATGTGAGTGGCATACTGTAATGTTGTATACAGATATCAGAAATGTAATGTTTGTCATTTACCCATGCCAAAACAGGACAAAAATGATCTATTAATAATACATTGATTGTATTTTATAAATGGTGTTTGGTATCAAACATTGACATTGATAATAATTTAAATTAGAAATTCAGACAACAGAGGCAATAATGTACAGAATTGCAAAATAAAATCAAATAAAAGTTTAAAATCAATAAATAGTATCAACCTGGTGCATCAAAACATTCAAGGATTTATGAACAAAGATTTAGAAGTAGAATTATTTATGAATTTTAACAGTATTGATATTCTTTGTATAACAGAACATTGGCTTAAAAGCCACCAGTTCTTGTTCAATTTTGATAATCACCAGGTTGGTAGTTCATTCAACAGAGTAAATGCAATACATGGTGGCTCATTAATCTTAGTAAGTAACCAGCTGAAATTTAAAGACCGTAAGGATATTGTGAGCTTATCTGTTGAGCGGACAGTTGAAATTGCCTGTATAGAATTGGAGCAGTTTATTGTATTAAGTGTGTACAGACCCCCTTCAGGATTATATGACTGTTTTGAAAAGGTAATGGATGAAGTGTTACACAAGATTTGTGACTCAAATAAGTCAATTATCACTTGCGGTGATTTTAATGTTAATTTATTAGAAAATTCAGGTTCTTGTAGTAAAATAATAAGTTTGTTTCAGTCCTACAATCTTGTAAACCTATTTTTGGAGCCCACAAGAATAACCCCTACTAGTGCCACATGCCTAGATAATATTTATACGGATGTTATACCAAGCCACAAAGAAATTATAAATTTACTAGTTTCTGATCATTCCGGGCAAAGGGTTACTATCCCAATCCAAAACAACAAAGTGGCTAAAAAGGATATCACATTTAACCCCAAAACTGCAAGTCGCTTGGAAGTTTTTAAAGAAAAACTAATTTATAAATTACCGGTTTTGTCAATTTAAGCTGACCCTAATCATCTTTATGATGATTTTTTTAATATATACTGTAAAAAATTTAATTCCACCTTTATTCCCAAGACTATCTCGGTTAATAGTAATGTATCTTTCAGTGATTGGGCTACGATTGGTATTCATAAAAGTAGAACACGGCTGTATGAGCTATATAATGAAAGGACATATGTAAACACTGCTGAATTTAGAGCTATATAATGAAAGGACATATGTAAACACTGCTGAATTTAATTTATATGTTAAAAATTATTCCAAATTATTTAAAAAAGTTTGTTGTATTGCCAAGTCGCGTTATTTGAGTTCGAAGATTAAAAACAGTAGTAATGTAATTAAAACGACTTGGAATATTATTAATAGTGAAACGGGAAGGTCTAGTAACCGAAATACTGACTACAGCCTGTCTATTAATGACAAAATAATAAAATCAGACTCGCAAGTCGCCGAGGCCTTTGCGAATTTCTTTTCAGATATTCCCGTTTCAACTACTAAATCCCTAAACTCATCACCTTCTGTTGCTGAGTCTTTGCTTAAGGAAAATGTTAATTTTTGCGATTCAGAATTTCTTTTTGAACATATTACCTGTAGAGACATAATTAAAACCTTTCACACTTTAAATGTAAAAAAGACTACAGATCTGTGGGGTAATTCTGTAGAAGTAGCTAAGTCTATTATTGACATCGTAGCACCTACTTTAGCTCTTATCTTTTATAAATGTACCGACTGTGGGGAGTTTCCTGACCTTATGAAAAATAGTAAAATAATACCTTTGTTTAAATCAGGTAGTACATCAGACCCCACAAATTATAGACCTATTTTAGTACTACCTACCTATAGTAAAATTTTTGAGAAGTTAATTTTAGAGCAATTGCAAAGATTTTTTTATAGACATAAATTTGTTACATAGCAAACAGTTCGGATTCACAAGGGGTCGTTCAACTACTGATGTTGAACTTTTAGGACATATTTATAATGCATGGGAAGATAAATGCGATGCCTTGGGCATCTTTTGTGACTTGTCTAAGGCATTCGATTGCGTTGTTCATGAAACGTTAATCAGGAAACTCCGCCACTACGGAATCCGGAACACCGCTCTGGATCTTCTTACTTCGTACTTGAGTAATAGGATTCAGAGCGTTGACGTTAATGGGAAAAGATCTCCCGGATCTATAGTAACAATGGGGGTCCCACAGGGCTCGATTCTTGGTCCTTTCTTGTTTCTTATTTATATTAATGACTTGCCTTACCTCATAAAGGATAATCATGAAATAGTGTTGTTTGCAGATGACACTTCACTTTTGTTTAAACTTAAACGTCAGCAGCTGGTTACTGACGATGTAAATAGCGCGATCTCAAAAGTAGTTCACTGGTTTAATGTTAACAATTTACTCCTTAATGAAAAAAAAACCAAATGCATTAAGTTTACGCTACCTCACGTTAGGCAGGTGAAAACTAATGTGTTGATAAAGGGCGAAGAATTGAATCCTGAAGATAGCACAATATTCTTAGGCTTAACTTTAGATGCTAAGCTTCAGTGGGGCCCACATATAGATAAATTGTCAAAAAAACTAAGCTCCGCGGCATATGCTGTTAGAAAAATTCGTAATTTAACTGACATAGAGACAGCCCGTTTAGTGTACTTTAGCTATTTTCATAGTGTAATGTCGTACGGTATTCTATTGTGGGGAAATGCTGCCGACATACAGACTATCTTTGTTTTGCAAAAAAGAGCCGATCAATTTATAAATTAAGTCCGAGACACTCTCTCAGAGAGAAATTTGAGGAGATAAATATAATGACAGTGCCTTCTCAGTATATTTTTGAAAATCTTTTATATGCCCATAAAAATCCATAATATTAATACTAGGAACAAAGACAAATTTGTTGTACCTACAACTAGGCTCAAGAAAATAAGTGGCTCGTTCAGATGTCAATGTATACGCTTTTACAATAAGCTTCCAAGCCACGTACAAGATCTTAGCCTTAATAAATTCAAAATATTTATTAAAAGTAAGTTGTGCCAAAAAGCGTTTTATACCATTAACCATTGAGGACAAAAAGGCTTGGGATTGAGCTGCTCCAATTTTTTCCATTTTTTTATTTTATTTACTTATTGAATTTTGTTATTTTTGATAACTTTGTATTTTATTATATACATATATAGTGACATGAATATTTACTTTGTGAAGTATAATATTATTATTATTTTAATTATTGTGAATTTGAGGACTATGTGGATTATATATTTTATTTATCTGGCAGTTTGAGTACTACAGGCGGCCTACCCAAATGTCCTTTCTTTGGTATTGTTCGTCGAGTCGTTGAGCTCCTTAAGTTCTGAGTTGAGGTACACGATGACTGACAAATGCGTGCACTGACTGGACAGGTCCACTCAAATCTGTATGGTTCTTTCCTCAAAGACCATCTCAGACAAATCTACATGGTCCTCAAATGATCTGACCAAGATTATTTCTGGATTTTATATTCACATTGACATTTTATGTATACCTGCAATGACATGAATTATTTACTTTGTAAAGTATTATATTATTTTAATTATTGTGAATGTGAAGACTATGTGGATCATTCTTTTCTTTTTATTATTTATTTTTCCTTAGTTTTAATTAATCATGGTCTGGCAGTTTGAGTACTTTATGCGGCCTACCCAAATGTCCTGTTTTTGGTATTGTTCGTCAAATCGTTGAGCTCCTTAAATTCTGAGTTGAGCTGCACGATAACTGACAAATGCGTGCACTGACTGGACAGGTCCACTCAATCTGTGTGGTTCTTTCCTCAAAAGACCATTTCAGACACCAATCTACATGGTCTTCACATGATCTGACCAAGATTATGTCTGGACTTTAAAAGAGACTGTGACCTCTGAGTTTGTTTCGGCCTTTCTTCTCAGAGTAGTCAGATAGGAAACGCCGACCTCATCTAGTTTTAAAAATATGTTTGACGTGTAAAAGTGTTTGTACAAACCTACTTACAGAAACAAATCATTTATCATTTATCAATGCACTTACGGGTTTTACTGCAGACATTTTCTTAGGGTCGACAAAATCCAATTCACAAAGCAAAACAATAATATGGTCCTAATTATTCTCAGCGAGGGTTAGTCAATGACAACGGTAATATCGGAATCCAAGTAAAAGCCAGGTCGATCGGGAATAGAAACAGCGAAACAAGCCGGGTCGTTGAAAATTTACAAAAAGAATTTACATAAAAAGAAAATAAACCGATTGTGAGATTTGACATTTGAATGAAAACAGTACGTTTCATCAAAGAGTTCCTTTGCAGAAATGTTGGCTCTACTGTAAAATTTTCAAAACGGACCTATTGGGTATCGCCGTTGTAACGGACCGGATTCGTATTAGTCCTACAACAGAATAGGCAACATTACGGAATATGAACTATGTGATGAAACGCACTTTACACAACGTTTCATTTCTAGACAAATGAATTATTGAAATTTAATAAAATAAATAATTTAAATTTTCTACTCATTGGTAGACAATTAATAGTTATCTATTATATATTATATAATATTTTGAGTAAATTAATTACAAAAAAAAAAAATGATTTGTTTTATTTTGCAATTTTAAAAGTTTTTAAGTGTCTGCTAAAGAGAAACTGTCTGCGTGAAATGAACTAAAACACATGACCTCGATTTTGTGATGTAGCCATAATATAAAAAAAACTAGTAATACCAGTATAATAATTTTTTTTCAGCTTGTTGTGATGCAGCCATAATAAAAAAAAAACCAGTAATACCAGTATAATAAATATTTAGCTCCCTCTATTGTTGACTGACGAAGTTTTTGAAAGTTTTTGAAGGTTGTACCAGGTTTGTACTAAACTCGCGACAATCTAAGAGCGTACTGGCTACGCTCAGCGTAGTGCCTGTATATATGGCTTCAAATAAAACAACAAACAAATTTTCATCAAATTATTTAATAATTATTTCTCATTAAGAAATGGCATTTGTATGTTTTGTTATTCACAAACTCGATACAATATTCATTTTATCTTAAATTCTAACTGTATCACAAGTTATGCTAAAATTTTGTTTCAGTTAAGGGATGATTCACCTCTTACCAAAAAACAAACTTTACACTCAAATTGTTGTAAGGTGCTTCTTCATCACCATCATTTCAACTGATAGACATCCACTGTCGGACAACTAAAAATTCTTTGCATCTCTCATCCAGGGTAACTATTTCCATGCACCAGCCATGTCCATATTTATCATTACTACTTTTGGCAATAGTAATGATTTGCCCATGAAGAATATTCAAAAATATTATCTCCAGAAAAATGTATGTATGAATTTATAATAAAAATAGTCAAATATTATGCTCGAGATTGTACCTCCCCACTATAATTATAATATTATTATATCTTAAAATATTTTACGCAATGTTTGTTATAATTTAGGTATATTATTTACATCTTACACTTAAAATTAAGTAGGTACCCATTTCTTTGGGTAGGTACTTATCATGTTTATAAAATATTTATTTTTCTAGCCAGACCCAACTTTTATTTTAATATACATTCAGCGAAATTAATTGTTTAGCGGATTGACGCACAAAAAGAAATATAGTAAGGCCCTAGTTATAACAGGCGCCCGAGGCGCACGTTTTGTACGCTGCATTTTGGGTGCTCAGTAAAATTATATGAATTTCTACGATTATGTAACGAATTACATCAATCGCTGCCATCCAAGGGCGCTCTTACCGCGCCCTCAATGCGTGGACGCAAGTTCCTTCATTACTATTTTTCCTTGTCGTTTTCTGACCAGTGATAAACTTAAAAGAAACACAGTTATACTGAGCATTTTTAGGGTTCAAAAGTTACAACAAAATGTGGAAATCTTGGTGCGTTTAACGAGTGTCTAACGCGCCGAGACCGCGTGCATGGCGCGCGCCCGATACGCAACGTACTGAATGCGCGCCTCGGGCGCTTGTTATAACAATAGTACCCTTTATTTTTCTTTTTTTTTTGAGGTTGGTATATCATCAAATGACTTCTCCCGCTCTGGGCGGAGCGGAAGGGCATGTCAGACTTTTACTGCCTAAAACCCACCCGTGTTCCTTCAGTTGCCTGTTGCCAGGGTCCCGGTATCCCTTTCGGACATTCCCGCAACCCTGGATATTCCCGCAACCATGGACATTCCCGCAACCCTGGATATTCCCGCAACCATGGACATTCCCGCAACCCTGGATATTCCCGCAACCATGGACATTCCGGCAACCCTGGACATTCTCGCAACCCTGGACATTCCCTCAACCCTGGACATTCCCGCAAACCTGGACATCCCGCAACCCTGGAACACTAGTTCTAGAGGACTGTGATTTTAATTTACAGGCAATTTGCTAAACAATAATTCCACTTTTTTTATTTTTTGAATTTGGTTTATTATCAAATTACTTCTCCCGCTCCCGCGACTTTTACTGACTAAAACCCACCCGTGTTGCTTCAGTTGCCTGTTGCCAAGGGTCCCGGTATCTCTTTCGGACGTTCCCTTAAAAACAATAATTTCCCCTGACTGTACATAATTATTATTATGTTAACTTATTACTTAAATACTTAATACCTAATCATTGTGACAGCATACTGTATTTTCATTTAGCACCCATTCTTGAAAAAGTCTTACAAATGTCATGATTGTTGCTATAAATATTTTATAACGTAAAAACCGTTACTATAACGTTACGTGCTTTACTTTCTATAAGTATTAGAAAGAAAAGTAGTCATTTCCTTTCCTTCTTGTTTCTTTGTTCTACATTTGCATTTTCTAGTGACTTCGCGAACCAGTCGTGCGAATGTATCACAAAAAGAAAAACCTACCACACACACAAAAATTAAAATAAGAAAAACTAAAATGCTACAACTAAACTGGCAAGCGCCCACAGTAGCCTTAAGAACAGCAACCCTAAGATGGCACAGAAGGTGTAGTGGAGCAGCCTGAGCCTGCTGTGCTTCTTGAGGCCGGCAGGGACGGTCTCCACGGGGTCCTTGAGCAGGTACACCCTGATGCCCCTGATGTAGTTGTAAAAGTACTCGTTCCAGTCCACAGCGCTCATGTCGAAGTCAAAGATCTTCTTGTCCGCCTCACAGAGCTCGCTGAACAACTTCTGAGTGTTACTGTTGTCGAACTTCCACTCGCGGGTCGCGAAGTAAGCCATCACTTCGGAGAATTTTGTTATTTTTGCGTAGGTTTTTCTTAACCTGTGGAAAATTAAATGGGAGTTAATACAATAAACTGGCTGGACTGTGGTTAACGCACACTCTCATAGCTCTCTAGACTCTTTGAAACGCTAGATGTTATACGGGACAAGTAGCTTAGAGCTTTTTGTGAAAGGGTTTGTGGCAAAACTATAGTCTGTACTATAGTTCCCAAAGTATCTGATAGAAGTGTAAACAGTTGTATTAGTTGTTGAGCTGATTTTGTTCTGCAGCAATCTGTTTCAAAACAATCACGAGGGTTTAATACGGAATAAGGATGCTGATCATACCACATAGGTACCTATTTCTGACGCCAAGCCGCCATGTCGTGTTGCAGTTTAAAGGGTATTGGTGGGCTGTCGGCTTGTTAGATGGGAGGTACTCACATGGGCTTCTTGCCGATGATGACGGCGATAGCGTCGATGATGTAGGCAGGGATCCAGTGCAGCAGGAAGCAGTACAGCGAGTACAGCGTCTTAGAGGACGTCAGCATGAACAGGTAGTAGTAAATAGCTTGGACTGTCGGTACTTGGAAGCCGTATATCTCGTTGTATTTCATGAATTTCTCTGGAAGAGAAGAGTTTTGTTACAGATTATACATACATAAGTAAAACAAAATGTTAAATATAATGCAGGCTGTTTAATTGTTTTTCGAATGTGATTTCTCAGTAGTACTCCGGAGTCTGGATTTGTGTCCGGTTAATAGCACAACACTCGCCCCATATTAAGTCGCACTTTAATATAAATCGAGACAATGGGTGCAGTATTCACCTTTGCCGCTTTCGGCGTATACGAGCGTGGTGTTATATTACGTAGACTCACCCCACGTCAGCGGCTTCTGCTCGCTCGACACGTAGTTGTAGACCGGCGGCGGCAGGTCGGCCGGCGGCGCGGCCTCGCTGTTGCCGAGCGCGGCGCCCGCGTCGCGCGCCGTGCGCCACGCCGCCGCCACGCACGCGCTCACCACCATGTCGCCGGGCACCAGGTCGGCCAGCACCTTGGGGTCGCAGTTCAGCACGTGCAGCAGCCCCACGGCGGCGCCCACTACCACCTGCACGGTCAGGCTCATTTTATCAGAAATAACCATGATACCATTATTATTTTACGATAGAGTTTCTAAGATTTATTTCGATTCGACAAAACATGGGTATACTATAGTACTTACACCGGTAGGTCCGTATACATTGTCAATCCATCCAGAAACCGGCTCCTTGGCAGTACCAATCACTGCAACCAAATTATCATTCATGAGTCAAATTATTGTAGCTGCAGACATAAGCTTTGTACAGGCTACCCCCTGTCAATGGTAAGAATTAAGAAACCGCCATCGCATTGTACTGCCACTGTCAATGTCAAAATTGTTGCCGGTGACGTAACTGTCACTAACGAGACAATAGATTTTTATTGTTAGCGAAGTATTCCAGGTTGCGTGCCGGCTGAGGGGCGAAGTAGTTCTACAAGGATCTTTTGGCTCTGAATGCCATTGGCAGGAGGGCGCTGTTGGTCAACATTTGTGAAATTGGTTTGAAAAAATAAAGCTTGTAACAAGATGGTGGCGATATTTCCAACTTTTCAAACGCCTAAATATATTTGTACAATTTTATGTACCTAACTTGTTTATTATTATTTTTTAACAAACGCTTTACTTTTTAACCGACTTCTAAAAGGAGGAGGTTCTCAGGACGGTATGTTTTTTGTGTTTGTTACGCGATTACTCCGCCAATTATGAATTGATTTTGATGATTATTTTTTTGTTTAGTAGGTCATGCTTCAGAGGTGGTGGTCCCATATAAATTTGCGTATTTTGGACTTAGCTTCAATAATACGTATTTTTCTCACCACCACTATATAGACGATGTTTTAAGTTACTCCGTCACTGTTATTTACATAGTACTGCAGGTGATAGTGTTCGAATTTGTGTGGGGTAAAATAATTTGAAGACATGTGACATCTACCAACCCGCACTGGGCCCGCGTGGTGGATTACGGCCCGCTCCCTCACACAGAGAGGAGACCTGTGTCCCAGCAGTGGGAACATTATAGGCTGGTTATGCTTATGCTAACAAAAAGAAAACAACCGAAGACGGTTTCTTTTTGTAAAAAGTTTTTATTCAGTGTATCATTGTACCAGCCCGAGTGTGAGTCCATTTAGCAGAATACCATATAACAACTGACGAACAACTTACCGATGGAAGGTCTGAACAGCGCCACGGGCAGTCCTTTGGAGTACTCCAGCACGATGTTCTCGGCCACCGCCTTCGTGTACGCGTATGTGTTGGGGAACTCGCCCAGAAGACTGGAACAATACAACATTACATTATTGACTGATCTTTGCTCCCGTCCCATGCGGGATTTTTTTTTCCGATATAAAAAGTAGATTTTGCCGTCTCTTTTTACCCGATTGCCTCAGAAAGAGAGTAATATTTTTCGAGATGGATTTTAACATACGAGGTGTCGATGTCGTTAGGTAATTTTGATATAAGTACTTAATTATTATTATTACATCGGAAAAACAAAAAAAAAAACGACACTCACACCATGGCATTGACGAGAAAGAAAAAAACATCACCACGTACCGTGTTTTTTCATGATTTTATTTTACCATTTTGTCGGCGTGATTTATATGTATACCAAATTACAAGTTTCTAGTACTTACGAGTCTCTGAGCTAAGCTGCGGACAGACAGACAGACAGACGGACATGGCGAAACTATAAGGGTTCCTTTTACATATAATCTAAGGGTTCCATGTTGTCTACGGAACATTAAAAAGATTCTATAAAGTGGGGATATTACGATATAATTCGCAGCGAATGCACTAACTGCGAGTAGTTGCTGTGTGTGACCGAAGCTTTAGAGTCTGGGATAGCCACGCATCAGCTGCGATGTCCAAGGACGACGCGCGGCGGTGACCACTTCCCATCAGGTGGACGGTCAGCCTCTTTACCATATAATAGCATTTCCGCCTTGAACAAGCGTGGTCAATGCTCGTCCCTTCTCTGTATGTGAGGCATTTGCCCTGCAGAGGGAATGTTCCAGCCTGGAATATCATTATTTCTCTTACCCGGGCGTAATGTCGTTGATGACCTTCTCGTCCATGGTCTCCACCAGGTCGATTAGCTTCTCCCCTGGCAGCGGACTGTCGTAGAACTTCTCGCAGATCGCCGTTTGTGGGCAGTTGCTGAAAATAACGTGCGAACAAACTCGTTAACGTGTTTTCTTCTTTTCGTCACACGCAGAAAAAAACAGACGGCAATGTGAAAATGGCTGATGTTTATTTGTTTACGTTGGAAATTCTATTGATATTTTAATTACGGCCGCTTTTAACGTGCACGTCTTTTTTTTTACATTGTTCTCACATGTATACTTTCAAAATGAATGATGTAACCAATATATTGTTACAATATTTTGATTTAAAAGAGTGTCCGTGGAGTTTCTTGCCCGTTCTTCTCACATTCATATTATTTAAGTTTCAAAGGAATTCACGAAACAGCCGACAGTTGAGTGGATGATCGCTCGCATCGAGTGGCTCGGCCGACTGCCGCTGGACTGACTACTGTAACGCATTATAAAAACTCGATATATTACAAACAAACGTTGCATGTCAGTCTCCGCCTTTAGATTTATGCGCGTTTGCACACAGTCGCTCAGTGGTGTGTGTGTGTGTGTTGTGGTTTGGTTTCTCCACTACTCTCTGGTACTTACCACTTTGATCTCTAATGCCATCTTCAGTGGCTCGTCGAAGCCACTCCAGGCGGACGCAGACGGACTGTGGCGGTACGTGTGTGTTTATCTGTGTATGAGTTGTGATGGGTGATGTGTGCCCATATTCACCTGTACGCGGTAGAGATGTGAACGAAAGCCTTCAGTTTGGTGCAGCCGCGCGCCAGTTTGAACATCTCTCTGGTGCCTCTCACATTGATCTCCACCGCCGTCTTCAGCGGTTCATCGAATCGGACTGTGGCGGCTCCGTGGAAAATCACCTCGACCTGGATGTAAATAGATCGTGGGATTAAACATTGTTTTAGAACATAATATTGTGAAATACGTAGCATACGTAGCGAGGCATGGATCAATCTAAATGAGCGTGGTCAAATAAATATTACAAATATTATATAAAAAAAAAAAAAAAAAAAAAAAAGGTTTTTATTGTTTCTCAATACAATTGTTCTACAGCACAGAATTGAGGCAGCCCCGGTAAGTTATAAGGATACTTGTGATGGGGCTACCTCGCAACTTCCTATGGATTATTAACTGCTGTGTTGAGACATAAGTAATTAAAAAGAAAGGAAAAGTTTAAGTTAGCTAGGTGTTAAATATTGTTGTAGCATGTTCAGGATTGTGTAGTGTGTATGTGTGTGGGGGTAGGATGTGCAAATAGTGTGGGTGTTAGTGGGTGTGCGCGTGCGTGTGTATGTGTGTGTGTGTTAATGATTGATTAACTGGGTATTGTATGTTTAGATTGGGTGCAGGTTCTTCATTAGCATATTCTGGTTAATATAAGTTCAATTTCATCGTAGGTTTGAGATTTCATCCATTCCGTTATAGTATTTTTACATGCGTAGCACAACATGGGGTAAATATTCAATTTACGGTTCAATTTATTATAGATATAAGTTGATTGAGTATTATACTGACGCCTGGCGAAAACCGTACGGACCCGAGGGGAATGGGCCACAATATCTTTTCGTCTTTTATCAAGTTTTGATGGATCAAATGAGAGGGTCTTGTGAAGTTGTATGGTTATGTTCAATATGTATAATTTCCTAACCGTGAGCAGATTACTAATCTTGTAAAGGTTGTCTGTAGAATACCGAAAGGGTTTAAAATACATGACTTTGATAAGAGACCTTTGAGCCCTTTCTAGGTCTAGGAATTTGGTCTTGGTAGCCCCTCCCCATATCGGTATACAGTATGTGATGACCGTTTGTGCCAGAGCAGTATAGATTTTATTGAGTAGCAAAGGTGGCATCACGTGCCGCAACGTTTTAAAAATCCATATGAGCTTTCTGACCCTGGCCATGGTATTTTCGATATGGGTGTGCCAGGACAGTCTTTGGTCAACTGTTATACCAAGATATTTAGTGGATCTGACTTGCTTTATGCTTTGACAATTGCAAGGATAATGGGAATCTGCACACTCATGGATCACGATCCCAAAATCAACATCTGGCTGTGTCCTCTGATTCGGAGTAAAGCAGATGAAGTTCGTTTTAAATACGTTGAGGGTTAAGAGATTAGCGTTTAACCAACTTGCTATTACTGCTAAACCATGTTCAGCGGCAGCACGCACGGTAGCCCAAGAGTCACCGGCGAAAACTACGGCTGTGTCGTCTGCATATGAAAATACTCGTCCGCCGCTGTTCCCGATGTTACACAACTCATTTATATAAATCAGGAACAGCGTCGGGGCGAGCACACTTCCCTGCGGTACTCCGAAACAAACAGCTTCCTCGTCACTAACCAAGTTTCCGACCCTAACCCGCTGTTTTCGGTTCGATAAATAACTACCAAAAAGAGAGAGAGCCGTACCTCTTATGCCAATTGCTTCAAGTCTGTGCAGAAGGATGGGGACAGAAACGGTGTCAAATGCCTTTTTTAGGTCTAGAAATACTGTAAGGCATTTCAGACCTTTATCTACATAGTAGACTATATCGCAAGTTAATGCCTTAACAGCGTCTTGTGTAGATAGACCCCTTCTGAACCCGTACTGTTGAGGCGATAAAATATTATATTTATTAAGGTAACTAATTAGTCTGTTATTTAGCAATTTTTCTAGAATTTTTGCGATGCATGATATAACCGATATAGGGCGGTAGTTATTTACATCGTTCAGGTCCCCACCCTTGTGCACAGGAGTAACCATGGATCGCTTAAGAGCCGCTGGAAATATGCCGGTTCTAAAGCACAGGTTAGCAAGTTGGCTTATCAAAGGGACCATGAAGTCCCTAGCAATTTTCAGAAATTTTATAGGTATACCGTCCCAGCCTGGTGAGCTTTCGGAACTGAGACCCATGAGTATGCCGTCCACTTCCTGTGGGTCCGTGTCAAGCAGTACAAATGATGTAGTATGCTGTTCACTCCTTGGATATGAAGAGCTAAAATTAGAGAGATTCGATTTTTTAATTATTTCTTCTGCCAATGTTTTACCAATAGTAACGAAAAATTGATTAATACGGTTTAAAGAATCGAGAGGGTGTGGTGTGATTTTAAGAAGATTTGGATTGGCTGATTTTGGGGTTTTAAATTGTGTAATTTCGTTAATTTTTAGCCAGAGCTGTTTTGGATTATTTATTGACATAGTTATTTGTTCTCTTTGTGATTTTCTTTATTAGGTTTGTACAGAAGTTACGAAAACGTCTGAAAGTGATTTGTAGTATTAGATTATAGGAATCTTTCTTAGTTTGCACTTGCATTTTATTGCGGAGATTAATACAACGAAGTACACCAACAGTCATCCAAGGCTTGATAACCCGCATACCATTTCGGACTGACTTAGTTGTAGTATTTAATAGTAAGGAAGTTTTTATTACATCTATAAATTTGTAAGCTATAATCTCAGGGTCATTACACGTATTAAAAAATACCATATCTGTACTTAACAAGTGAGTGTAGGCATTTTCCAAGTTTATTACTGTTTTGGTTTTAACGGACTTTTTAATTTTTAGCGATCGGGTTATGTTTGTTATTACCATTGCGTGATCTGTGATTGAAGTATTAATAATACCCACAAAAGCTGAGCTCAATGTTTTGTCAATTTTTAATAATGTATGGTCCAAACAACTTTGTTCTCTGGTGGGTAGACAGTGTCCTGGTAATAGGCCATGTGCCGCTAACATATTTAGATAGTTTAATCTGTTACTGCGTTGTTGAGATATTTCAGAATTCTTGATTATTAAATTGATATTGATGTCCCCTACAATGATGATATTTTTATGGGTCTTAATAGAGTCAAGGTGAAGATTTAATGAATTTATAAATGTATCAGCACAGTGGTTAGAGGGAGAGCGGTATATGCCTATGATGGTATAGTTAGAAATGGATACCTGGATAGCTGACGCATGTGAAATATTGATTTCAGTTACTTGGGCCTGGTGTACTTGTCGGACGTATGCTACCACACCATCATTTTGGTTGAGCTGATTTTTCGTGTAATAAGAAGTGTAGTTATCAAGCAGAGGTAAATGTCTATGATAGTTAAGCCTGCATTCCGTTAGGATTAAGACATCTATATTATATTTTATTTGTGATAAGTTTAGCTGTAAGTCTTCAAAGTTAGAATAGACACTCCTGATATTTTGCGTTAATACTGTCAAGTTATCGTTATCTTGTTGTAAGTAATTGTGCAATTCTTCAATATTTATAATTGCTGACTTCGAAATTTCGGTGTCATCTATTTCCCGTAGAGTATTAAGATGGCTATCCATTAACGTGTCTATAATACGACTGGGGCTTCGTACAATTTTCTTTAGTGAAGAAACATTGTGGGACTACGTATAGATATTTTAGTTTGATACGTAATTTATTTTTACAGGGCAGTTTATGTATGTTCGAGAGTGTGTGTAACCTGTGTAAAGGTGGGTGCGTGATAAGAGTTAGAGAGATTTTTCGTGTGAGTGATGTTGAGTATGATGTGTGAGTTGTATGGACATTACATTTTATTACATTTTGGTGGTGATGAACATGCTTTGATGTGTAGATTTTAAAAATTATCCTGATGCTTGAGATATTTAACCAGATATAGAGGTAAAAAATTATGTTGCTAATACAAAAGAAAATAATTAATAATGAAAACTTAGTAAAGACCTTTACAAGACTTAGTCACAGTTCTTGCATTAAATGATGTACCTGAGTTTCACTCTTGATAAGAATAGCCCGAGAATTTTCATCACGTTTAACGAAGACACGTCCGAAGGCGGTCCAGCAGAATTTATATTGTTTTGTTTTTGCTAGGTCCCGCGCCAAGAAGTATAACCATATATTACATGTATTATACTATAATATGAAATTAATTGAAGAAAAAACTGTAAAATCTATTCTTATTTAAACATACAATGAAATAAAGTTTACTATTCAAGCTTACACTAAAATGGTATAATAGGTACTAGCGACCTGCCACTGCTTCGCACTGTATTTATGACTTATTGACAAAACATGAAGATTTCTATCATTAAGTAAGTAGATAATTATAATTATATCATCTATATTTTTGTAATATAATTCTTCTGTAGGTATGTTTGTCACCTAACTCCTCCTAAACGGCTGGACCGCTTTCGATGAACTTTTGTGTGTATCCCTGTGGGGAAGGTGGCGCTGTTCGGGCAGGACCACGACTGCCGGGTCCGCTAGTGTTTATATATATAAACGAAGAAACTGACTGACTAGAGAAAAGGAAGAAAGATGAATATCATCTATTAAATACTTTTTTTTTTTTTTACTATTTCAACGCACATCGCACAGCCGAAATTACTGGGCCTAGGAACGTAAAATTCTGCACACGTCATCCTTTTTAACCGACTTCTTCAAAAAGGAGGAGGTTCTCAATTCGTCTGTATGTTTTTTTTTGTGTGTATGGTAGGCTTACTCCGTCAATTATGAATCGATTTTGAAGATTTGTTTGGTAGGTCATGCTTCAGAGGTGGTCCCATATAAATTTTATTAACTTTGCTTGCGTAGTTTTTGAGTTCAATATTACGTATTTTGTCGCACTTAGTATATGTAAACGATTTATTCTTTGACTCCGTCACTGTTAGTTACATAGCATATAGTGGTATTCGAATTTGTGTGGGGTAGGCACCACAACTAAAAAGTGAAAAATAAAAACTTTTTACAAAATAAAAAGCAACCGACTTCAAAAAAAATCACTAAAAAAGTGAAAAATAACTTTAATTTCGGAAGTCGGTGGCAAAAAACGAAAATTGAATATCAAAGACACCGACTTCCGAAATTTAAGTTATTTTTCACTTTTTTAGTGATTTTTTTTGAAGTCGGTTGTTTTTTTTTGGAAAATGTTTAAGAAGGGGTTTCTGGAAATCCGACCTTTAAGGGGGTGAAAAGGGGGGATTTTGGTTTATATAATAGTTATTTTCACCTGGGTCCACTGATAATGAATCAAAACTTATTTCATGTCAGTGCGCCAACCTCATTTTTTAGAATAATCGCACTGGCCAGCACGAAAAAAAATCGCTCAACGCGCCCTCAGATATTATAATACTACGACGCGCTTAAAGAAGTATTCACTTCAAAAAACTTTATATAATTTTCTTCTTTTTATTCAATTCACTTTCCACCATTTGGGTGCAGAGTTAGTGCAAGCGGTACATAGTGCCGGCTTGAAATTTCTGCCAGAAAAATTGCGCGAAAAAAAAGAAATTGTTCAATGCATGGAGACACCTAGCATTTTCCTCGCTGTAGTGAGGTGAAAAGTTGTGTGTTTCGCTCGGCAGCAAAGTTTTTTGAGTCTCGTACCTTTGAAACCCTCGCAACGCTCAGGATTCTATATTTGAACCATTCGCTTCGCTCACGGTTCAATCCTAGAATCCTTCGCTTGCTCAGGTTTCAATACAGGTACTCGCGCGAAAAAACAACTTTGCAGCCTTGCATAACAAAATCTTATTCCTTGAGTTAATAAACTTGAATCATGGCACGAATACTTATCTAAGTAAATGATAAAGTTTATTTTTTTTATTTTTCGAGGCGTTAAAGTTTGAATGGAATAATTTTAACGTGTGCTCCGATTAACTTGTATCTGTGCATTAATATAATGCTCTGAGTATTATCTGACTATTGAATCTCATTGACTGTCCGATAAGCCTATTGTGTGGAAGTGTTTGTTCAGCGATCATTGTCCTGTGATGGTCCCCGCAATGTCCCCGCCACCAGACGGAGGCCGCTCCTGTCCGTAATCAACGCCTGGTTAGCTTCTATCCAATGACGGCATAGCTTCCTTGGACTGCCTGCAGCCCGGTGCCGAGGTCCACCAGTTCTCCGCTTGTTTATGGGTGGACTCCTCAAGCCACCTGAGTATTTGGTTGAAGGGGATGGGTATGATGGGCTCGGGACCACAGACTGACGTGCGAAGTCCTCCTCTAGCAAGTTCTTCAGCTGCGCCGTTGCCTAGCGATCCACTGTGTCCTTTTATCCATTGTAGCGTCACCTGGTTGCAGCTAGCTAGATACCGTTACTCGTTCTAGTGCATTGTGACATTCTAGTGTTAGCTTCGAGGTAATCATTTTTTTCCGTAAGGATTGAAGACAAGGGTACGTAATTAAAATTGACGGAGGATTTTATTGCGTGGCTTGATTTACTTAAAAAATGGTATAAATAATCTATGAGTCAAATTATATTACTGTTTGTAGAATTTCTAGTTTCAGTATTCAAAAAATCAAATCAAGTCCAAAGCACTCAACTTGTAAGTGGCACTACAAATTATGTAGCATCCACAGGTACGTTTTCTGATTTATTTGTTTGCATACATTTCCGTCAGATACTTTTCGAACAGACTATAGGTACTTTGAAGCAATGCCACATTGTCGTAATGTTGTATACTCACACCGATCTTAGGTCATAGCTTTGTTATTTAAATTGCGTCAAGCAATTTATTGAAGTGCACAACTTGGGAATACTGGTTTGGCAAGTATTTACTAAGTGTGTATCTAGTAAGTGTCTATTATCTAAGTGTGTAGTATGTACGTAGATGATGACTCGTATTACTTGAACAAGTAAGTGCCTGCTCTGTGCATACTGTCACGCCGCCGCCGGGCTCAGAAGAGAATTCAGAAGTTAGTGTGGTACCGTGTGGTACCGTGTGGTAGTGACATTCGATGCAATAATTATTATAGACTAGACACGTCGAGCATGCAAACAGTACCAAACATAAGTTATGTAGTGAAGGGGACTGCCGACTACCGACAGAAGTGACAACTTATACATTATGAAATAACAAAATAATAACAGTGTTTTATAAATACTTTTCAAATTAATTGTACATCTGATATAGGTATGTACTGTTAACATTAGCATGGTGTGAGAAATTTTCACTTCATAAAAGCAGTAATAGTACTAACCAGTAATAAAAGATTATTTATAAAAAAAAAACATGTTGCTATATGGCGTATGTTATTAACCTTTTCTCTAACAAAATAATGTAAAAAGAAAATTTTTTTACTAACACGTTACGCAAATCCAAGCAGTTAATACCACCAAGGAGTTTCAATCAATGATTTTTTTCTAGTGGAACTAGGGTTGACGATTAAAGGCTTATAAAAAAAATCAGCTGTTCCCTACATTTTGTGTTCACTTAAATCGACAAAATGTATGGAACAGCTGATTTTTATTCGCGATTTCTATGTTGGTGCCTTAGAAAAAGTTGTTCAAAATGAGGAGTACAATGACCCCGTTTCGGGTTTAGCATAAAGAAAAAATAATGTTGTATAATACTTACATGAAATTGTAGGTATTTATTTATGCCTCATTATTGGTTTTGCTTGTTGTATTTTTAAAAAGGAAAAGAAAAATGGAATTTATTTTATAACAAACTAGCACTTTGCCCGCGACTTCGTCCGCGTGGATTTCGTACGTCCCTCTAAAAACTTCAACAAAACCTCCACCCCCTTTGAAAGATAGTTTTCTAAAATTAATATTTACGATCTTTAACATTTATTTACGATCTTTACCCCTTTTACACCCCGTTAGGAGCTGATTTTTGAAAAACCCCGTATTAGTAGGTACCGTATCGAGTTTCGAGTTAAATTTTTACTTACTTAGTTTGACACCCCGTTATTTCTTTATGGTAAAACAATCTCCAAAAACCCTTTCTTAGTGGATGTCTACGCCATAATAACTATCTGTCAGCCCAATCCGTTTAGTGGTTTGAGCTGTGATATAGGCTACCCCTTTCACCCCGTAGATTTTTGAAAAACCCTGGTTCACATTATTCTTTATTTTTGGTTAAAAGTATAAATAAAATACTGAGTTTCGATCAGACCGCGCGTTAAAATTCTTCTATACAAACTTTGACACCCCCAAATCCCCGTTAAGGGGGTAGTTTATAAAAACAAAAAATTACAACCTTTATCATTTACTTAGATAAGTATTCTTGTAAGTTTCAAGTCTATTAATTCAAGGAATAAGATTTTTCCCCCCTTTTCACCCCTGTATTGGTCGAATTTCCAATAACAATTTTCTTGGTGGATGCCTACGTCCTAGTAACGATCTGTGTGTCAAATTTCTGCCCAATCCGTTCAGTGGTTTGAGCGTTAAAATTCTTCTATACAAACTTTGACACCCCCCAATCCCCGTTTAGGGGTTAGTTTAGAAAAGCGGAAGATGACAATCTTTATAATTTACTTCGAAACGTATTTTTTCCAAGTTTCAAATCTATTAACTCAAGGAGTAAGATTTTACATAAAAACGAAATCCCCCCTTTTCACCCCCTTAAAGGTCGAATTACCAAAAACCCGTTCTTATTGCGCGTCTACGTCATAATAACTATCTGTGTACCAAATTTCAGCCTAATCCGTCCAGTGGTTTGTGGGCTGTGCGTTGATAGATCAGTCAGTCACCCTTGTGTTTTATATATATAGTTAACTCTCATTTCAAGTAAAAATTACACACATACCTACCTAAATACCTACCTACATACCTATCGTGTATTGTATTGTAGACTTGCTTGTTGACTTGGTAACCTATGGTAGGGAATCAACACGAGTTAGCTTAAAAAATTCTTGGTCGGTTTTTTTTAAATATTTGTCAATGGGTTTTATCTCCGTATTTTGTCTCCGTCGGCGTCGGTGGGAATAAAACTGATAACATTTCTAAACAATACATGTCAGTTCGGATACTAGTCTGCAGCTCGGACTTGATCAATAAAATCCATGGATATTCTGTTTCGCTCTTTAGGCCATAAACTATTCAGCAGTCTAAATATTCTTTCGCAAAAAGAGAAAAAGTAATAGGTGTTCGGAATCCGGGACTGAGCTCGTTTGATCGCTTTGCTCGAAGTATGAGACGGGGTGCCCCGAGCTCGCTTCGCTGGCTCTTGCATCCTAAGTTTTTATTGCCTTTTTACTAAGTCGAGATGTGTCGGGACTTGGGGCACCCCGACTCAGCCGGGGGATTTAGCCGGGGGGCCCAAGTCCCAAGTTTGCTAGGTTTGCTCTTGCATCCTTAAATTAGATTCAGATTAAATTAGAAGATTCATTAAAATAGAATTAAAGTAGATTCTTTTGAAAGTTACCTACATAAAAAAAAAAAAAGTTTTTTTTTAAAAAAAAGCTTCTGAACCCCCAAATAACCTTACATTATTTCTAGCGAGGCGGCACGTTTCTAAAACCAACCCAAAATACACACACATTACGTTAATATGCTATAATAATACTTAGTAATGGTGAGTATATATAGATAGAAGCTCAAGACACAGAGCAAATATTTTACTTGTTATTTTTTACACGACGACCTCTTGAATCTAGCGACTGCGTAGAATATTAATGAGACCGCAAACATTATAGATTAGCATTAAAAAAATCGTATTTTTTGTCGTGGAGGTCTAGAAAAACGAGTACCGTCATGAGGATAAGAACACTCATCATGACAAGTTTAAACGTTACATTTTAATAAGTGGTCACGTCACGTGTTGATAATAAGTGGTCACTGTCGCCTAGGGAACACTAGAGACATCGCGGAAGCGTTGCCATCACAGAGACATTGTGCCTGCGTCACAGTCACCCCTCAACCCGGAACATAGCTTGCTGAGCGGCAGGAACCAGTGTGTTGGTACCGGTACTTCTCGGGACGAGCTCGGACACTAACTTGTATACAGGGTGTAAAAAGACCCATCACCTAGCCGCTAACTTGGCATTCCGTACAAAGACATTGAGCAAACATTATTGCTGGGAAACGAGTTTTATTTATGTGTGTGAAAAATCGCTTACGCTTTACGGCAGCGCACTATGTAACGCACGTAAAACATTGTTTTTATGGGGGCGTGCAACAGAACAGGCATCGGGATTAAAGAATATTGGAAATTTGACCTTCAATATCACGAGCGCGTTCAGTATTTCCTCGCCGTGGTACTCACCTCGTTCATGATCTTCGCCCGGTCCTCGGCGCACAGGCCGAGTTCCGGCAGCCCCATGTCGCCCTCCACGATGCTGATCTTACGGATGAAGTCTGGACATTCTTTGCGTAGTCTATCGTATAGCTGAAACATTACACAACAATATTTAGT
This sequence comes from Lithophane ornitopus, assembly GCA_948473465.1. Classification (NCBI taxonomy): domain Eukaryota; kingdom Metazoa; phylum Arthropoda; class Insecta; order Lepidoptera; family Noctuidae; genus Lithophane; species Lithophane ornitopus. The sequence continues at coordinate 10,848,597 of OX419642.1, read as the reverse complement.
AGGTACTAGATGTTGGAAAATATCCCACGGGAACGTACTACCGGGATTGAAAATATATGTTAATACAGATTATAAACTATCAAGGCGCCAAGTTTCATCCAAATCCGTTCAGCCGTGTTGTTGCGCCACTCCGGAACATACTTCCAACAAAATTCTTCGTTACTATACACTGGCCTTCAAAACATAGTACCACATTTTTAAAATTGCAATTTCTCCTAAACTGTAGAAGCCAGATTGTTGAAATAAAAAACGTTGTAAAGCAAATTTCATCAGCTTTCTTGGAAATTATAGTTTATTACACTTACTTATGTAACGTTTTTAACTTAAACGCCTTATTTATAAGGCGTAAAACTATAAAAATGTTGTTTGAGTTTTTTGCCAGTATGTTAAAAATGGCTATTTTTTGGTTTAGTTAAACACGTAAGTAATTTTGATTCACAACTAACAACAACTAATAACAGTTTTGAATCAAAATTCATCAAAAAAGAAATCAGTTCAATGATGATGACAGAATCACAGAAACAGCTGCACGAAGGTCGATTGAAGGTTATTCTACGCTTGCCGAGGTCGGTACCTACGTGGATGGGTGACCATATTGGACTTCGAGTCCCCTCCGTACCTCGGCAAGCACGTAAAGCCGATCGTCCCAGCTGTCGTTGTAGATCTTTGACAGTTGTTACGGAGACAACCAGTCGCACCAAGGGGTATCGTATTACCTAGTAACTGGATTCAGTTAGTAAGTTGGTAGATAACACTGACTGAGGGAAGACAAGAGGTTAGGCAGTCGCTGCATGTAAAATAATGGTAACATAGTTGCGAAAGAGCTAGTAGGTACGTATTATATCTCACCACGTCGTCGAACTGCTCCTGGAGCCTCCTGGCGGTGTCTTTGTTCTTCTTCGGCCGCGCCAGCAGGAATATCTTCTTTAGCTCTGGACACGATCTGTAGCAAACAAAAGCGTTCATTACCACTGGAATAAAAAAATGGCACCTGAAGCCTAAGGTTCGTAGATAGTAATGACGCAAAAAAAATAGAGTTCCATAACCATTATTATATCTGAAATATACAGAATGCTACACCGACGGACTTATTACTTAAAAGAGTATCGTGTTACCTAGATAGGTACTGGGTTGTGGAGGTCAGAGAGGCAGTTACTCCATGTAAAATACTGGCATTCACCTGGTTCCGGTTAGACTGGAAGCCGACCCTAACATACATATAAATACTGTATGGAACAGCTGTTTTTTTTTTGCGATTTCATAGTTGGTCCCATAGAAAAAGTATATTATAGATGACACCAAACCACTAGTTTCAAGGATAACGGTGTCTACCCTAAAACCCTGTATATGAATCCACAACACCCATTGCAGTCGAACTGACGACAATTTTCTAATGCAGTGGGTTTTGTTGTAGACAGGTTGGTTGGGCTTGCAAAGGCTGTCGATGTAGTAGTACCAACAAGTACTACCTGATCTATGTAGCACTTGTAGGCAGGCTGTCGATGTACTAGTACCAACAAGTACTACCCGGTGCGACTACAGGCGGCGATAGCAGTGGCATGTCCTGATCAAGATTACGTAGTGTGATTGATGCGCCCCTCGCGTCACGTTCAGCTGTGTGTCAGGCAGAGGTTTGGTGGACTATACATAAAAGTGCGTACATTAAATAACATGAATATATTATTGAGAAAGGATAAAATAAAAAGAACGCCTAAAAAAGAAAATATAAAAAGAACGCCTGTATTCCAGAAAAGGTAAGCAGGAGTTGCGGTACGCTCTAGCCATGTTTCGCTCGTTATGTTAACGTAATAGGAGGCGATCCTATTAACATATACTGCGAAATTTGCGAAATTCTAGATGTAATAACCTAATAAGTATTATTTTGCCTGGCATAAGATTCGAACCCAGAACCCGACTCGTTCAGTTATCGCGGATGCGAGCACTACAAAGATAAGCAGCCAATTTTTTAAACAGATTTTGTTTTTTTTTTAATTCGGTGCCGAGTTTTTTCTAAGAACATGATGTACCACATTCAGCTTCACGCTAATAAGAATGGTTATTACCACAGCATTCTACAAAAATCTCACGGAAAACCAAAGGATAAAGCGTAATAATATTAGGTATTATAATTTGTGTCTCTTGTCATTCAGCACAGGATCTCTGGAGCCCTAAGTGATACATAAGTGATGAGCTGCGTCACTTGGCTGCACTTTGTAGGCTGGGTTCATTCCCCACCGTGAGAGATTTGTACCCTAAACAAACTATACTGGACAGTCAACTTCACGTCCATGGTTACAATATTTTAATTTGATTGCGCCTTTACTTAAAAATCAAAATTTTGCGGTTTTTTAAATAAACACAGAAATGCAATGTAAGAAAGTACCTCTTTAGAAGTAGATGAGTTTAGGGGTAACGGCGTGTCGCGGTATGGATGTGGTATATGATGCAATGTATGCAGAGGAATAAGCATAAATAAGGACAACAGCATGAATAGTAACTGTAAGATCTATGGATTGTGTGCAAGATTATAATTATGGCGAGGAATAGATAGAGAAGCATGAAGAAGACATGCTGCGGCGACCACTCATAGAACACATGCTGCGGCGTCCTCTCATAAATTGGGTGAGGATGGGACGATGTTGTTGTGATACCACAATTTCACTAGCTGCTCGGTCTGGTTGGTCCACGCACTGACGCGATCGTCGTCGCTTGCGCAATCAAGGCCGTGAGTGTACGTGCTGAGGACGAACGCGGCACAACTACTCATTAACAATCAACGACTTATATAAATCAACAGACAGCTGACGACGCGAGTACTGGTCAGTGTACACACCTCCTTTTATTGATGGTGAGCTGAATGTTAATTTGATTGAGCGCAGACATGGTTCTCAGCAGTGATTTCCATCCTTTTTAACCGACTTAAAAAAAGTAGGACACACCCACATGGTTATACATTCGGAAATTATTTTGTTCAAGTACTTACTTACACCGATTTCTCAGTGATCTTAATAGGCCGATTTATGTGATTGTTTTTCTTATCAGAGACCATTTTGAAATCTTTGCTGTATGTAGGGAGCACAAGGTCTAATAACGTGTAGCAATCTAAAAACTTCAATAAAAACGTTTATAATTCGTAATAGAAAACAACATTTTAAGGCCCTCCCCTACCTCAAATCGCTTCGCATGATCCTCCGTGATGCCGTAAATACTGCGACATTCATTTTGAAATAAATATAATGTTAAAGTTGAGGATTGATGCTAGGTCTTATGTGTGACAAAAAACGAATATTTTCTCTATAGAAAAAAATACAAAGTTCCCTCCAAACCGAACTATAAACCGCTGGTATACAAAAAAGACTTCAAATTAGATCATAAAACTGTGCATAATAAGTGAACTAAGTGTAAAGCGGGTCTTATGTTTTTTTTTTCACCCTAAAAAGCAATTAGCTAAACTATTCGAGGCTTGGAGCCGCCAATACCCCACTCCGTGTCACTCTCATTCAGGTCGCGAATAGTATGGTGCAAGCGAGATAAAAAGTGTATTTGAGCTGAGGACGTAATAGGGTAATTTAAAATTCGGTTTACATCAAGTGATTGTTGAGTAAAAAATACGAATAATAGCCTAACCTACCTGAAACTTTTTGAAAGGCTTACACTGTCCTCCCATAACTATTATCACTGTAATTCGAAAATATTGTAAAAGCCAATTTAAAAAAAATTAAAAACAAGCTTTTAATGAACTAAAAAATACTAAATAAAACTTACGTAAACATAGAATTATAATATTTTCTTAGAAGCTTGAGGCTTATCTTTAAGTGTAAGAAAGACAATTACGCCTCAAGCATTTAAGAAAATATGAATATGAATATGTTTACGTAAGTTTTATTTAGTATTTTTTAGTTCATTAAAAGCTTGTTTAAAAAAAGATTTTTACCTATATTTTATTTTGTACTTTTTGGCATTAGACTACGGTGCTATCTTGTAAGGTCGAGGCGTTCCTTTGGCCACCTGCTGGCTTCATCATTAGACCCTGGATACTAGTCTATCTTGGGCTATTGTCCTTATCAAGACAACGCTATCGAGTCCAAACACGATGGTGCTATCTTATTTCATTGAGGAGTTCCTATCGACAACTTCTGGCTCCACCATCAGATCCTGGACACCACCCAGTGAGAAAGCCCTTGTTAATACATAACTAATGAGTCCAAACACGATGGTGCTATCTTGTTTAATTGAAGATTCCTATACCCAACTTCCGGTTCCATCATCAGACCAGCTCCATGATATAATTTTTTCAAAATGTCTCGGTAGTTGTATAAGTATGTCAAGTTTCAGCTCAATCGGATGCCAGGAAGTGCTTCAAAAATGGATGTCAATTGGAGTAACCGAAAACATACGAACAGAGCAAGCTAATATAAAGTTTGTAATAAAAGAGTAACCGTGGAGTTTCTTGCCGGGTCTTCTCCATAGGAAACGACCTATTGGAACCGTGCACCTAGCTTCTGACGTTTCATATGTAGTAAGGTTTATGTGAAATAAAATATTTTGATGTTGACGTGGTGAGATATAATGGCGTTCTCTGGTAACTCAGTTAATATGGCCTCCGCGACTGTTGGTACTTATTGTACGTGGGGCGGTCTGTGGTCACTCAGTTAATATGGCCTCCACGACTGTTGGTACTTATTGTACGTGGGGCGTTCTCTTGTCACTCAGTTAATATGGCCTCCACGACTGTTAGTACTTATTGTACGTGGGGCGTTCTCTGGTCACTCAGTTAATATGGCCTCCACGACTGTTGGTACTTATTGTACGTGGGGCGTTCTCTGGTCACTCAGATAATATGGCCTCCACGACTGTTAGTACTTATTGTACGTGGGGCGCTCTCTGGTCACTCAGTTAATATGGCCTCCACGACTGTTGGTACTTATTGTACGTGGGGCGTTCTCTGCTCAGTCTGTTGCATACATGCATAGTTAGTGTCGACACAAAAAAAGTCTTACCGCGGGGTATCGTATAACCCAGAAACTGGGACCTGGGTTGTAAAGGCCAGGTAGGTAGTCACTCCCATGTAAAATACTGGTATTCAGCTGCATCCGGATAGATCGGAAGCCGATCCAAACATAGTAGGGAAAACTATTTAGAAGGGCTCAAGGCGGAACTTCATACAATTAAATCGGTACCGTTGTTGTATGATGCCACCAACATAAATTCTAAACGTGGTGGGTACATTAATAAAGAATTCGAAACCGGAATATCCCAACTATCACCTCAGGGATCGCCAAAATTAATTTCTGATGGTTTCTCCAACCGCCCTCAGTGCCATAGTAGTGATATAATAAACATTGCCGCGACGTCACAAATAAGCGAAACACATTTGAATGCAACATTGTTAGCTGATGTGACGTCACGCGAGATAACGGGGCAGTGCGCCGAGAAGTTTGTTACTTGTAAACAGAATGAAATAACGATTTCGGAGAAGTTATCTTCGCTTCCTTGTAATAGTGGGGGTCAGCATAATGATGACGGGCAGTGGAAAACGGTAGAAAGTCGTAAATCAAAATTGAAGAAACGATTAATTAGTGTGTTAGGCTCGTCTAGTGATATTGACGGGCGATTTAAAGTGGCTGATTTAAAAGTACCCGTATTTATCAGTCATGTACACAAAGACACCACCGAGAATGATATTATTGAGTATATTCGACAGAAAACGCAGGAGACTGTTTCCCTGCATAAAATAAACAAAAGGAATGACACAGAATATAATGCCTACAAGGTGCTTGTTCCCAAATATAAATTGCAAGTATTTCTGGAAGATAAACTGTGGCCGCAAGGTATTTTATTCCGGCGTTTTGTAAGTTTTAAGCCCAATACTTTTGTGGATAACGAACGTAAACAACCAACTAATGGATGATCATAAAACATATAATATGGTTAGTTTCAACTGCAAAAATGTCAAGAGGTCGAACGAAAGTATTAGGGATCTGTGCAAAACCTGCGACATTATAGCCTTACAAGAAACATGGCTATTGCCCGAGGAGCTCTCGTACCTAGGCAATATAGATATAGAATTTGGCAGCACTGGAACATCTGCAGTGGACACCTCGGCGGGAATGCTAGTCGGTAGGCCATATGGAGGAGTAGCAATTTTGTGGCGGAAAGGTGTTTTCAGTGAGGTGTCAGTGATACATTGCGATAATCCAAGGGTATGTGCTATCAAAATTGTATCTAATAATAGGCCCATAATAGTGATGAGTGTTTACATGCCTACTGAAAGGGCTGAAAATATAGTGGACTTTACGGAATGCCTGGGTTTGGTGAGTGCTATAATGAACATTGAGGATGTTGAATCTGTGTTTGTCCTAGGTGACTTTAACTCTCACCCAAGTGGACTATTTTTCGGCCAGTTGACTCATTTTTGTGCCGAACATGAACTGGTTTGTGTAGATGTGGACAAGTTGGGTGTGGACTCAGGCTCCTATACTTTTATAAGTGACGCTCATGGGACGTCAAGCTGGTTAGACCATTGCTTAGTCACAAAATCAGCATTGAATGCTGTCATTGGTGTTAGTATCAATTATGATACACTGTGGTCTGATCACTTTCCTCTACACCTGGAGTGTAAATTTGACGCCATTGTTCCTATATCTAACTTGTATGATGGTAATAAACAAGATGTAAATTGTGAAGTAAGGTGGGGCAATAGGAACTTTAATCAAATACAGGAATACAGGGAATATTGTCATGAGCAATTGAGATTAATTGATTTTCCTCATGATTTTATTCAGTGTGGGGACAAAATATGTTTGAACCAGAATCATAAACATTTACTGGATGAAATGTATTGTAATATAGTGGCCGCCCTCCGTGAATCTGCGAAGGCTACTTATCGAGGAAATAGGCAACACAGAGAAAAGTGTGTAATAGGGTGGAACAGGCATGTGAGTTACGCTCACGGGACGGCTAAGCTGATGTTCCAGGACTGGGTTGATCATGGCAAGCCGAAAACGGGAATAATATATGATGCAATGTGCGAAAGTAGAAAGATTTTTAAATCACGCTTAAAGTGGTGTCAATATCATAAAGAACAAATTAAAATGAATAGGTTAGCGACACTGTGTACAGTTAAGAATTTCTCTACTTTTTGGAAAGACACTAAAAAATTGAACTGTAAGCCTGGCCTTCCCGTGAGTGTTGAGGGTCATTCAGACCCAAGGCACATAGCTAATAGATTTAAGGAGCACTTCTTTGTTAGGTCACCACTAGGTCCGTCGGTGTCAATGCTCAATACTGGGTTCCAAGGTGTGGGGTTGAACCTTAAGATTTCTGCAAAAGTTGTGGCTCAAGCTATTCGACAAATGAGAAGAGGAAAGTCTCCTGGCCATGATGGTCTTAGTATTGAGCATCTGCAACATGCCGGACCTCACATTGCACGAGTACTAGCTATGTTTTACTCGTTATGCATAAGTCACTCCTACTTGCCTGAACAGTTAATGAAAACTATTGTAGTGCCCATAGTTAAAAATAGAACGGGAGACATCTCCGACAAAAACAATTATAGGCCAATATCTTTAGCGACTGTGGTAGCTAAAGTGCTTGACAGCTTGCTGGATGCACAATTGGCTGAATCTATAGTTCTGCATGACAACCAATTTGGTTTTAGACCTCACTTGTCGACGGAAAGTGCCATATTGTGCATGAAGCATGCTGTCAGGTACTATACCCACAGGGGCACACCTGTGTATGCCTGTTTCCTCGATTTGAGCAAAGCTTTTGACTTAGTCAGTTACGATATTCTATGGAGAAAGTTACAAGAAGTAGGGCTACCGTCTGAACTTGTGAATATTTTAAAGTACTGGTATAGCAATCAAAGTAATAATGTGCGGTGGGCGGGCACCCTCTCGGAACCATATAAGTTGGAATGTGGCGTGAGACAGGGTGGCTTGAGCTCGCCCCGTCTTTTTAATTTTTATATAAATGCCCTAATCGAGGAGCTCAGCGGCCAGCGGGTTGGTTGTCGCATAGATGATATATGTGTCAATAATCTTAGCTATGCGGACGACATGGTGTTGCTGAGCGCCTCGGTTTGTGGCATTAGGAAACTGTTGAAAATCTGTGAAACTTATGCAAATGCTCATGGCTTGATGTATAATGTGAAGAAAAGCGAGTATGTTGTCTTTAAGGCCGGTACTAAGTGTCCCGCTAGCGTGCCTCCTATAAAGTTGAATGGAGATGAGTTGGCTAGGGTACGTCTGTTTAGATACCTGGGTCATCTGATTACCGAGGACCTTAAGGACGACATGGACATTGAACGTGAACGTAGGGCACTGTCCGTGAGAGCAAACATGATTGCTCGCAGGTTTGCCAGGTGTACACATGAGGTAAAAATCACTCTCTTCAGAGCCTTCTGTACATCTTTTTACACCTGCAGCCTGTGGGCAGTCTATACTCAAAAAGCGTACGGTGCCCTACGGGTACAATATAATAACGCGCTTAGAACGATGTTGCGGCTGCCCCGTCACTGTAGTGCATCACGTATGTTTGCGGAGGCGCGCATCGATTGCTTCTACGCTACTCTGCGCAAGCGGTGCGCGTCAATGCTGAGCAGAGTACGGGCTAGTCGCAACAGCGTTTTATGTATGATAGCCAGTAGACTTGATTGTCTGTACATTGGTCGATGTATTAATGCTCACATAAGTATTGATACTTCGACTCATGGGTCAGGCAGGGGGCGAGTAGCTTAATGTTGTATTACTAACACTAGTTATAAGTTATTGTACTACTAACAAATTGGATCTTAGTTATCTGAAATAAACGTTTATTATTATTATTATTATAAAAAATTAAAAAAAAATTACCGACTTCCAAAAAAAAACATGAAGGTGAAAAATTACTTTAAATTGTCTTTGCTTTTCAATTTTCGTTTTTTGCCACCGACTTACGAAATTAAAGTTTGCATCGCTTAGTACGTGTACGCTTAGTAGATGTGCTCGTGCAGACCTTCTAACGTAGGCTATCGACAATAATGTCGATTGTCGTATGAATTTATATGACTATTAAAGTTTATTCTTCAATTTGTCAACCGCCATAGCCCGGTTGGAAAACCGACGTGAATTTATGTTTTTACTCCTTATGTTTTTTTTTTTTTAATTCTTTTTCGCAGGGCTTACAGACAAATAACATTATAATAACAATAATGTTCGACTGCATTGCTAATTACAAGCCCCCACAGATGAATACAAAATGATTATAACTTTCTAAGGAAATAAATTAAGTAAGTTATTTTTAATTTATTCTAATTAATTACTCCCTCAGTGCTATTATATATATATGTTATGGACCAAGTGATAAATACGGGCATTTTTCATAATGCCATAATGAATAATGACAAGCTACTTAGGGCAAAATAATAAATTATAATTTGAACTTCCTTATTTATCACATTGCCTCGTCATTATAAATATTGCCCTGTGGTCTTTGGGCAATCTGATAATACACAGGTATTTTGCACGGGGTGCGGGTATCGCGCGGGGTGGGGGCTCGCATTTCGGAGCCGCGCCCGCTCCAGTCCGACCAGTCAGTTTTAACAACAGTTTAACATTTAATTATGGTAAAGTCATCATAGGTCAGCAGAGTGTCTATGAATGGAAATATTTTATTTGATTTTAAATATTGTTTCTGAAATGAAGAGATCCGTAGGAGAACCAAGGTAACCGACATGTCCGACATAGCCCGAAGTATTGCCAAACTTAAGTGGCAGAATGCCAACTTTCAAGTAGAGTTCAATTAAAAAGAGTGAGAGTATTGAAGAGTGCTCAGTGAGTGAGTGTTTTTTTACTTTATCTTTAATGTGATGTAACCTAACTTAACTGTTTCCTTTTATTTTAACCGCCGACGCCCGGTGCGCCTGCTGCGGGCTGGGTGAGTGGACGAGATCTCCCTCTCCCTTTCCGCAGCCTCCTTCTGCGAGACGACCGTCTCGCAGTAGGAAACCACCGCGTCCCAGGACTCCTCGCTGCCGACCATGGCATTGACTACGGCCGACAGCGACAAGTCGCTGCCTACTTCTGGTCTTCATACTCTAACCTAACCTAACATATCGTAACCTAAGATTGAAATGTTTGACAAATGATAAATGTCCCAAACGTTTTGTGTTATTATAATAATCAGCATTACAATAAGTCTACCAAATGAAACGTTGTCATACAAAAATTTGCTAGTTGTCAAAGTGAAACATCGGCGAAACGTTGGTTGGCAAGTGATAATCTGCCAAACAATTTTTGGCGAAAAGGCAGGATACCAGGCCTATGTCCAGCAGTGGACGTCTTTCGGCTGAAATGATGATTGATTCTACGTTTGAAAATAAAATAATAGTATTAAAATCTGGTTTTAATTATACTGCCCCATAGGTGACTAGCATTATAAAAAATGCCCGGTCAATTTGATTATTTCAATAGTTGTTATCACATTGCCCTCTCATATTGGGCATTTTTCAAACTGCCCGGGCATTTTTCATAATGTCCTATTAATCACTTGGTCCATAACATATATATATAATAATATATATATATATATTATTATATATAATATATATATATATATATATATATATATATATATATATATATATATATATATATTATATTATATTAATTATGTTCGCCAATTTGTTCAAATTTCAAGCCAATCAGGAATACACACCGTTCAAGTGCAGGCCTCTTGTACAAAAAATGGCTTTGCTAAGAGCTTCCTTAGAGTGCTTACATTGGTGCAGAAAAGGTCAATGCCCTGTTCACAAGAAATTTCGTTATAGCTGCGACTGGCTCTATGAAAGTATGCATTACGTCTATAATTAGTATTTACGTAAGGTACATGTAGAAGTGGTCGCTGTCGCAGCCCCATCTGATTAGTCCGTATCAATCATTTTGAAACAAGTTCAGGACAGTCATTTGAACCATTTGCGATATTAAACAAGTAACATATATCATTAATATGACGTCTACGGTCAAGTGGTAGAAAATGGTACCTTCTACATCGTCGATTGTAATCAACAGAAACTTGTCTCGCCCTGTAATCCGGGTACTTAAGAAATTTCCTCTGAATACCCTCAATACGAGACATGTGGATCCCGTACTGAGGGTTCCAAACTTGTGATGCATACTCAAGGTGGCTGCGTAGGAAAGAACAATACAAGACCTTGATCGGTTTTAGTGATCGGAAACATGCTGAGGTTCTCATTATAAGACCAAGTGATCCGACGCTTTATTCACATTCTCATTCTCGACATTTTCTCTTATGTGTTTAAATTGATATATATCTTAGCTACGTTTTGTTTATGTATATCATATTAATATATGTATATCGTTTTTTATTTATTTTATTTTCAGAATTCCCAAAAAATTTAATACAAACTCAAACTCAAAGGTTTTTTTTTTTTTTTTCAATTAAACCATTTACAGGCACTTTTGAATTGTCAAGGAGTCAGTCAGTCAGAAATATGAAACTAGTTGCCCATTCCAAAGCGTAGTAGGTACCTATGGAGAAGAACGGGAAAGAAACTCCATGGACACTCTTTCAAATCAAAATATTATTACAATATATTATTATACTGGGTATTAGGTTAGTCACCGTTATCCATGAAACTAGTGGTTTGGTGTCATCTATAATATAGGTACTTTTTCTATGGGACCAACTTTGAAATCGCAAAAAAAAATCTGCTGTTCCATACATTTTGTCGATTTAAGTGAAAATTTAAGTACAAATGTATGGAACAGCTGTTTTTTTTTGGCGGTTTCCAGGTTGGTCCCATAGAAAAAGTATATTATAGATGACACCAAACCACTAGTTTCAAGGATAACGGTGACTACCCTAACACCCAGTATACAATAATAATTATCATGCATATGTTGGTTCAATACTGCGCTGTGGTATATTTGTATGGGGTAACTCGGTGCATCTCGAAAGAGCTTTCATCGCACAAAAGAGGTGTATACATGCGATTTGTAATGTAGACCCTCTTACATCCTGTAAACCACTGTTTAGTAAACTTAGAATACTTACATTAACTGGTATTTATATTGAGGAAGTATGTAAATTAACCAAATCTCACCCTGAGATGTTTGAAAAACTGGGAGATAAATGTAAGTTTAATACTAGATATCCTAATAGATTGGTTATTCCTAGAATGAAAACAGAACTATATGGGCGAAGTTGCTATCCTATGTGTATTAAAATTTATAATAAGATTCCTAACCAAATTAAAGAACTTTCAATGGTCCACTTCAGAAGGGCTTTGCGAAGCTGGTTAATTGAGAATACATTCTACAAAATAAAAGAATTCCTTCAATTTAAATTTAAATAATCTGTATACCAAAAATTTGCATGTCATTATGTTATGATTAAATATGTTAAGCTACTAACCTACCGTTGTAAGATCAGTGTAACCATATATTTATATGCAAATAAAAAATTTAAAAAAAATAGGAGAATCGATAACTTTCCGATTTAGTTAATCACTAGCGTATATGGAAAATAAAATAATGGATTTTGTAGACATCGATAGCGAGCGATGTTTAAGTGTGTCTGATGGGATAAGGTTTATTATTGATTGTGTAGTACGTTCTAATTTATGAATTGCGAGTGTGTTTGCGACTTCGTATCTATAATAAATATTGGTTTTACTGTATTGAATGTATTGTGACCTATTCGGGTTCGTTAACTCATGAGCGATATGTTTGGCGCGTTACTTATCGCTATTCGTTTCGGGGGCTGGGATAAGCTTTGAATACCTACGGAGCCTGGAAAAACCTGAAAATACGTAATATTGAAGCAACTCCAAAACTACGCAAGCAAAATAAGATTTATATGAGAAGGATGAAAGCATGACCTCTGAAGCATGACCTACCAAACAAAAAAAGAATCATCAAAATCGGTTCACAATTGGCGAAAATATCGATGAACCTACACAAAAAGCATACAGACGAACATAGAACCTCCTCCGTTTTGGAAGTCGGTTAAAACGGCGGGCAGATTTGATGATAACAAGAGAGTAACCTATAAACTTAATAGTGGACAATGATATAACCAAACGAAGTGATCCGACAGAGACCCATAGTCGACAGCCCATAGAATAAGCAAGTTGAAGTGGTATAGAGCCATATTAGCCGAACCGACGACTGTTGGGAGAGACGTTTTCTTGAGTGGAGACCGCGGATCGGCAAACGTCAGGTAGGACGTAGGTACTCAGGAAGGTGGAGCGACCTGGCATACGGGCAGGGTGGCTGGTAGCAGCTGATTAGAGTTGCCCACTATCGTGTTAAAAATCGAGTTTTATTTCAGCTTTACTTTAGTATTTGTTGGTATATCGGCGTGTGCTAGCTGACATTTGGCAAATATGTAATATTACTTAGCATACTATTGTATCGAATCGAGTTCTTCTAACTCAACACACAGCTGCTGGACAGTTTGTTGCGCCACTGTTCCCAGCTACACTACAACACCAGGACGTAATGAAGGGCGGGCGTGCCGGGGGACTGTCTCTTGTAATGTTGACGTTCAAAAAGTGCTGATTCTTAGCCTATTATTAAACGACTTTTCAGCTATAATGGCTTGCGCTCGGAGAGGCCTATGTCCAGCAGTGGTCTGTTATGATAATAGGCAGATGATGATGAAAAACGGTCGATTTCCATTCAGTTTCGTATAGAGCGACTGTCATCTGCTTTCCGAAGCCTACCCCTCAAGGATAATGTTACTGTCTTCTAGGAAGTAGTGACAGGAAGCAGCTTTATTAGTATTTTATGTAACTAGTTATATGTACAAACACTGAAGTGGTTTAGCAGGAAACCTAAAATACTTATGCAAATTGCAAGGTTAAAACAAATAGTGCGAAATACTTGTACACACATCAAGCTATACATTTCCAGTTTATGCTGATCTCGCATTGTATAGAATTTCCGTACAATGCGAGGCTGCATAGACCAGCCGTGAGCCGTGTGTACAGTGAACTGCACGTTGCATAGTTACAATTGACATTGAAAGCTCCTTTGACAGTGACATTGACTGTGACAGTCGTACCGGTTAGAGCGATTTTCGTACTTCAAGTGTTAACATAGTCTGTTCCAAATTAAGTATCCGATGAAGGTATAGTTATACAATCCCTGTTCAGGTTAAACTGTTACGCCATCACTCAATATAATTATGGAGTAAAGAACACATTAATTGTATAATTAGAAGGTTTCAACTTTACATCTCACAGCTTCGTCCAACTGAAAAAAAAAACGAAAACCGTACGTACCTACCCACGCAAATGCATTAAGTTTATAATATATAGTTACCATTTATAGTAATACCTTATTAGTTATTTATAACGCTTAACCATGGACTTTATGACGCAATCAACTTGGAATACTTATTGCAAATGGCAATTGTAGCACAAGAGTAAATACGCACGGTGATTATTTGAAGTTAAGTCTCTGTAGGATATTTGCTCATGTCGCTAGATATAATATATAATGAATCATTAAGGCACGAAGAGGAAAACCCTCAGTGACTTCTGAGAACAATCTTCATTATAATAGTTTTGTATATCTGCTTGTGAGTGATCAACGCAGGGAGGCTCTCTTCAGATGCACTTCGCTTGGATGGTAGTTGGTGGTTTTTATTTCTCAATGTGTTTTGTAGTAATGTCAGAATAACATGAATTGTCAGTCCTCGGGATTGGTATTCCAGTATGTAACAATATTAGGGTGCCGGTTTGTTTAAATTAGTCTGATTTTGTTTTAGTTTTCATGATAATAATATGTATATCTGTCAGAGTTGTAAATGATCTACTTCTACAAAAACGACATGCGATAGCGTCATATATAATACAAAAGTTAAAACAAGTCCTGTAGTGCTTTAGTTATTTATTCTTCTATGGTAAAAAGTATCCTTAATATTCCTTGGTACAGTACCAAGTACTTTGTAACTACAATGGTACTTTGTACTCGAAGATTTTAGCACAGTTCACAGATTGAAACTATTATATGATAATACAGCTAGAACGTACTACCGTAATAATAACATACAAAAAAACAAATCTTTTCTCTTTATTTTTGTCATCATAGTTGTTACATTCGAATTAGACCCGGTTTCGCCTGGCAACCGGCAACAAGTATGTGCTTTATGATTATGATACACTTTCTTAAATTGTAGTGGTTCAAGTGTTATGCAATACATAAGTACGCCACACACAACACTACACGTAGCGCTTGAGAAAGTGTTTTACTTTTTAACGAGATTACGGCGGCCGTGCGGTGAAAACATGCAGTTTTAAGTAATATATTAGATAACACGGTGGGTACGGTCAACGACACGTCAGTAGTATGAGGTAACACGGTGAGTACGGTCAACCGCACGTCAGTAGTATGAGGTAACACGGTGACTACGGTCAACCACACGTCAGTAGTATGAGGTAACACGGTGAGTACGGGCAACCACACGTCAGTTATATGAAGTTACATGGTGACTTTGGTCAACCACACGTCAGTAATATCGTTACTACGAAAACCGCCACTTACCGCCGCTACGAAATAAAGCGACAGACGGTCAATGACTGTGAGCTCTTGGTGAAGCGGCTCGTCCGCGGACGTACTACCACATACGCACTTCCGCCGCAGCAGACAAGCGGAATCTTCAACGCCTCTGCCCTCTGCCTCATGCCCATGAAGGTGAAGACTGCTTACCTTAACAACTTCTCCACGACGAGCTTCCCTAGGAAGCCGGTCCCCCCAGTGAGCAGTACTGCAGAACCCGCAAACAGCTTCTGTATTTGCGAGTCCCCCAGCGGTTGCTGTTCGTCCACCATGTCCATGAAGGTGATGTCTCCTCCTTGCTTTGCCTCGAACAGCTGGGTGTCCGTCTGCATGTCTACTGCCATGGCTGGAAACAAGGAAAAAAAGTATATTAGAAAAAAATTACAAAAAGAACTCTGGTTTTGGGTTTTTCCATTTGGAGGAATTTCTCAGTAGCAGTCTGAATTGGACCCGGATTGATAGCTATCAATCAATATCAAACTTTTACTACTTATGGGCCAAATATGAAATCGCGAAAAAAAAAACAGCTGTTCAGTACATTTATGTTCGTATAACTCGTCAAAATGTACGGAACAGCTGTTTTTTTTTCGCGATTTCATATTTCGATGGTCCCTATTAACAATGTCGGTTATGCATTTTTACCAATATTCACTTTTTTTACATCAAACGTACGATAAATCTTTTTATTGTGATTCTATTTATGTATAAAAGTGAATATTGGTAAAAATCCATAACCGACATTGTTAATAGGGACCATCGATTTGTTCCCATAGTAAAAGTTGTTCATAATGATGAGTAAAATGACTCCTTAAGAGGTTGTTGCTGTTTTACCAATAACCCTGTATATCTGTTCCACAACGTCATCACGCTGCCGCGCTGTCAAGTCAAGATCCAGTTAATCATATCATCATCACAAAACCCGGACGGGTAAGATCATTAAGGTGTATTAGTACATCCTCATTTCAGCAGTTATGTTTAAGACCCTGGTAATAGAGAACGAGCCTACTGCTATCAAAGGAGCATGAATCTGCTACAAAACTAAACTACGACAAAAAAGTCAACTAAAATAGTTATTCATGCTACTAATGTGGAAAGTAGGTGATTTCCGACGAGTATATAAGTCGAAAGGAGTCGGAAATAAAAAAAAATATATTTAAAAATAGGTATATTTATCATAAAAACTTTTTACAAAAAAAAAACAACTGACTTCCAAAAAAAACTGAAAAAAAGTTAAAAATAACTTTAATTTCGGTGTCTTTAATTTTCAATTTTCGTTTTTTGCCACCGACTTCCGAAATTTAAGTTATTTTTTACTATTTTTGTGTTTTTTTTGGAAGTCGGGGTTTTTTTTTTGGTAAAAAGTTTTTATTTTTCACTTTTTAGTTGTGGTACATACCCCACGAAACTCGAATACCACTACCTGCTATGTAAATAACAGTGACGGAGTCAAACAATATATCGTCTACATACACTAAGTGGGAAAAATATGAAATATTGAAGCTAACTCAAAAACTATGCAAGCAAAGTTAATAAAATGTATATGGACCACCCCTGAAGCTTGACCTACCAAACAAAAAAAGAATCATCAAAATCGATTAATAATTGGCGGAGCAATCGAGTAACAAACATAAAAAAAAAAACAGACGAATTAAGAACCTCCTCCTTTTTGAAGAAGTCGGTTAAAAATCAGTCAAAATCTGAAGTAGGTAATTAATAACGCGTTTAATGCTACGAAGTTCCTTCTCGCGTATGATTTAAAACAAAAACAACGCCGGGCAGGTGACGAAGTTCAAAATTAAAAAAAAAAACTGGACAAAGTGGCACTTTCCGCACAATTGGCTGCATTGAAAAGGCTTTTTTCGAGAACATGCGTTGTAGGTTGTAGGTGAAGGCAGTTTGGACAGATTGGATGAAAAATACAGTATTACCTAGCTATTCATAAAAAAACTTTTTCCAAAAATATTCAATCGACTTCCAAAAATACACTACAAAGCACTACTAACTATTTACATATAAAACTAAAACTAAAGGGACTAACTAAATAAATATAAAAACAAAGGGACCTTTAGGCGTCGAAGTATTCGTCCGCATCGCTGTCATCCGGAAACGTGCCCAGAAGACTGGCAGCATTGCCACGTTGAATGGCAATGCTAATTCTTTGACCAAAGAACAAGCCAGCCCTCTGGTCACGTGAAGTGTCGACCAGTCGGTGGGAGATTTCCTTAAAAAGGAGACGCGCACTCGGGCCCCATGACCCGAGCGTTTCGACCCCAAACGGCTCAAAACTGTAGTTGCTTATAAGGTTACAGTATTTGCGCCGCTTGAGGGTCTCAGCAGCCGCAGCAGCGGCGCCAGCACAGCCCGCCGTGCTAGGAACATGGGATGGCGCAAGAGTGTCGACACAGGTTGCGTCCCACACCAGAGGCCTACCCACCTTCCAAGGCAACAACGTCATGCCATCTGGTCTCTTCCCATCGTCACGTACCAAGCCGTTTGGTTCTAATACCGCTGGTACGCCGGCGGTGACAAGGGCTCGACGAATAATATCGTTGATGCTGGCGTGCCGTGCTATGCGGCCTGCACTCCTGCAGCAGGACAGGCCATGGTGCCCGAGACTGTCGACAGCTTCGCCGCAGTAACACCGATGCGGAGCAACACAAGGTGCGCCTAAGCGGAGACATGTAGCGAGCCGAAACGATGAGTCATCCATCATAGTGCCTATGGTGGATGACGGGAGCGCCTGAAGCCACAAGCCCGACTCCCATTCTCCCACAGCCAGCAGACGGGCACGCTCAACAGTATTAGGTGACGTGTTTACCAGGTTATTCCGTATAATACTGCAGAGCGGCACGTCCCACCGCCTCTGGGAAGACGGGTTGTCGGGCAAATCCGTATTGGGACAAGCCATTTTCCAAGCGTTCAACGCATCAGCCAAACACGGTACCTCAAAATCAACCAGTGAGGAAGATAAAATGTTCCTGGTTAATTTATCGGTACTGTGGACTGAGGAGAGGAAGGCCGGTAAACTTATACTTGAAATTTTGCGAACGCCGAGACCGCCCAACCGAATGGGGAGTGTGGCTTGCTGCCACGCTCGGTCGTCCAGAGCCACATTTAGGATTGAGGTTAGTGTGTTTCTAATAATTTGGTCTACTTTTTCTAAAAGTTGTGGATGTTTCCAGAGGTGTGAGGAGCGAAGGCTATACGTAAATTTTGGTCCAAAGCAACAATACCGAATGAGGGTGAAGGCCGAATGAATGTTAATTTTGAAAAGTCTTTCCGAGACATCATTGAAATTTTGTATCTTCTCCTCAATGAACGTTGGAAAGGATTCGTCGAAAATTGGGGACCCCAGGAGGTGAAGTGAGTTTCTTTCGGTAATTTTGATATTTGGTGCTATTGTGTTAAATTTTGCGATGGTAGTCTGTCTGTCAGTGGTTTGGGGAAGGTATATTTCACATTTTGAGAGGTTAAGGTCTAGGCCAATGGAACTGAATTTTTCTTTTAAAAAGGTTAAATCTTTTAAGACTGTGTCTACGTCACCTCCTAGGGTTCCGTCATCCAGATACCATACGTTGAATTTAGAATTTAGTTGTCGAATGATTGGATTTATTGCTAAACTAAAAATGACTGGCCCAAGAGGGTCACCCTGTTGACAACCAACGGCTGATTCCAAAAGGTTGTCTTTATAAAGTAATTTAGAAGGGTGCCTGTAACATTGATAGAGAAAACTGTAGATTTTGGGTATTTCTTTTTGAACTTCTGTCAACAAGGTGTCCCTGTTTACGGAATTGAAGGCATTCTTTATGTCAACCTTGAGGATGACTTCCCCTTTATTGCTATTGAGGTAAGTGGATAGTGCATGTACCGCAGCCTCACAGCCCCCTTTGGACCCGAAGCCTAGCTGTAGGGGCTGGAATTTGCTGGCCAGTGATTCACTGTAGAAAGCACAGCAAATTTTGGCTGCGATACGCCGATAAGTGAATCCTACGGCAATGGGACGAATGCCGCCATCCTTCTTGCGCAGGGCACATAGGTTTGCCCCATACAAGATATCAATGACGGCTTCGTTCACATTGCCGGAGAGCATCAGATTGATGAGGGCTGTCAGCTCCTTCAAAAGTGACTCACCGGCCTCCCCGGTGCCTGAACACAATAAGTCCTTCAGATGTTGAGGTGTCAGGCCGTCGAGGCCGCCAGCGGAGCCACTTCGAAAGGAGCACACGGCGGCACTTACTTGTTGAGCTGTAATTTCAAGTGAGTTGGATTCCGGATCGGGTGGGTCAGGGAAGGAGAGGTCATCTGCCGGGGTGGGGTGTTTGCTCTCCAGAGCTGTAAGTGTCTCTGGAGAGTACGGCGCAACCACATCGCTGCTGAAGATGATCCTAGCTGCGCCTCTTATATCACCCTCGCCTAGTTTAGACTCCACATGGTGCAATAGACCTCTTTGGGGGAGGTGCGTTGTTAATTTAGGGTCGAAACTTTGGGCCGAAATGTTACAATTATCCTTAATTTGTGTTGTTAATGTTTTTTTATTTGCCAAATTTTTTTGCACATGTAGAATTCTAAACGGGAAGGTGAGTAATTGCTCCCAGGCACTGAGAGAGTTCTCTCTGGCAGCGAGACGGATACAACGCGCCAAATTCAGTGCAACAGACCGTCTCGCGCCCCGGGGAACTCTCTTTAAAACTGGGGTAGAATTTTTTAATGTTTTTTAGTGTTCTGTAAATATTGAGTAAACTACAAAGTGAAAAATAACTTTAAATTTGGAAGTCGGTGTGTTTGGATCTGTATTTTAGTTTTTTGCCGCCGACTTCAGAAATTAAAGTTATTTTTAACCGACTTCTTCAAAAAGGAGGAGGTTCTCAATTCGTCTGTATGTTTTTTTTTTTGTATGTATGTTACTCGATTTCTCCGCCAATTATGAATCGATTTTGATGATTCTTTTTTGTATGTCAGATCATGCTTCCGAGGTGGTCCCATATAAATTTTATTAACTTTGGTTGTGTAGTTTTTGAGTTAGCTTCAATATTACGTATTTTTCCCACTTAGTTTATCTTCTAGACGATGTTTTCATTTACTCCTTCACTGTTATTTACATCAGCTA
Source organism: Lithophane ornitopus (assembly GCA_948473465.1). Taxonomy (NCBI): domain Eukaryota; kingdom Metazoa; phylum Arthropoda; class Insecta; order Lepidoptera; family Noctuidae; genus Lithophane; species Lithophane ornitopus. The sequence goes on along the minus strand of OX419642.1, from coordinate 10,827,921 downwards.
GTCGTATTAGAATTTGTGTGGGGTAGGTACCACAACTAAATACAAAAATAAAAACATTTTACAAAAAAAAAACCGCCTTCCAAAAAAAACCGTGTATTCCCGTTCGTCCCACTGGCGTCGTCCCACTGGTGGGACAAACGGGAATTTAATAAATTATATTAAATTTATTCCCGCACGAACAGAAATGATTTATAATTTTATTTTTAATTCCCGTTGGTCCCACTGAATAATTTGAGTCTGGTTGTTGTTCAATTTTACACTTATGTATCCTAACTAATACTATAAATGCGAAAGTAAATTTGTTTGTTTATTTGTTAGGTAAACTTTCACGCTAAAACGGCTAAAATAATTTAGATGCAATTTGGCACATATGGGTAGACCAGGACTTGGGTTACGACATGGGATATTTATATATACTTTTAGACAATATACAATGTGGAGACGATAATACAACAATAAATGAAAACACTGGCAATACTAATGCCTAAGAGTATTTTGGAATTATCAAATAAATCCTAACATGGAAATTAAAAAAAGTAATTTTTTCAAACAAACTAAATAGTAGCGATGGGCCGGCTATAGTGTTTGCCGATCTTTGTCTAGCTATCATAACTAAACTATTCGATAAATTTGATTAATTTTTTGTATGTAGACCTAGAACGTCATTAGATAGATATACGGAATTTTATTTTTTGTCGTATTGTCGTCTCCACCTTGTACACATAACTATTTACATAAAACACTAAAACTTAAAGAACTAACTAACTATAACTAAAGTAAGGGGTCGAAAAATTCCTCCACGTCGCTGTCGGCTGGTAATTAACCTCTTTAAGTTTTAGTGTTTTATGTAAATAGTTAGTTGTGTTATGTATATATTGTCTAAAAATAAATGAACCATTCTTAAACTTCCTCTCAACACAAAAAAAAAAAAAATATATATATATATACTTTACATAGATACTTTTTATTTCTGTAGTACGTTGCACAAGACGGTATTCTGTGTGACAGATAGTTAATTTAACACGTACGGTACGATATTCTATTTATTCACAACGCCTTGTGCACAATATCTACACAGTAACCAACAAAAAGCACTAGGCTTGCATGAATTCAGGAAAGTATTTCAATCAGTAGTATTATGCCCCTAATAGGATTTGGATGAAATTTGGCACACAGATAGTTGATTATTCATACTTAAATTACAAGGCTACAGTATGGTATAGGTACATATGGCAAAGGCAAAAAAAAAAAAACAATTAAAATCACAGGAACGACATTACGTAGGTATTGCTAAATACACACTTTCATCTAAATTCTATTAGAAGCATAATACTAATGATTGAAATACAAAGGCAATAATATTGTCTACCATTTGCATTACAAAGCAATGTGTTTACAATTCCATAACTTTTGAAAAAACTATGCAAAAGTCGAAAAAAATGATGCAATTCAACCAATAATGGTTAATTACTATAAAAACACTCCCGACAACTTTTATATTTTATTTATTAGATCGACAGATTTTGAGCTAAGCTACAATACAACATAAAATTTGCAACTTTATGTCTAATACTTTAAATTAACTATTTGTCATTCAAATTCTTTATGTTAGATAAAACTAATGATTGAAATACTATCTTGAATTCATGCAAGCCTAGTAGTTTTTGTTAGGTTATGTACTGTTCATAAATTGTGCATAAAGTGTTTTGCACAGAATACCGTCTTGTATGCATGCAACGTACTAGTACGTACTAGTAGTGGTCTACCCATGTGCCAAATTGCATCTAAATCATTTTAGCCGTTTTAGCGTGAAAGTGTACCTAACAAATAAACAAACAAACTTACTTTTGCATTTATAGTATTAGTTAGGATAAATAAGTGTAAAATTGAACAACAACCAGACTCAAATTATGCAGTGGGACCAACGGGAATTAAAAATAAAATTATAAATGATTCCCGTTCGTCGGAATAAATTTAATATAATTTATTAAATTTCCATTCGTCCAACCAGTGGGACGACGCCAGTGAGACGAACGTGAATACACGAAAAAAACACCCAAAACTGAAAAATAACTTTAATTTCGGAAGTCGGTGGCAAAAAAACGGAAATTGAAAAGCAAAGACACCAACTTCCGAAATTAAAGTTATTTTTCACTTTTTTAATGTTTTTTTTGGAAGTCGGTTGTTTTTTTTGTTGTAAAAAACATACCAAAGTTAATATAATTTATATGGGACCACCGCGCAAGATTTCTCTACCAAACTGAAAAAAGAATTTACAAAATCGGTTCAGAATGAACGAAAATATCGATGGACAAACAAAAAAAAACATACCACATAAAACCTCGTTCTTTTAGGAAGTCGGCAAAAAATTATGGAGACATGAACATTAGAAATTAACCTTTTTACAGTTCGATCAACCGATTTTGACTTCTATACCCTAGGCATAAGTATGGCATTAAAAGCAAAAAACGTTACACAATACCGACTGTCTACTGCAGCTGCCATTTGTCATGTCACCAACGCAATAGAAGTCCAAATCGGTTGAACGGACTGTAAAAAATGTTTATTTAAATGTCTAATGTTATTTCAAATGGAGTATATAGATTGTTGATTTGATAACAAACAAAAACCATTTTATACCGTTTTTGAAAATCTACCCTAAATGGGCAGTAAACTGTACTTAGCAAGGGATGGCAATGGAAAATACAGAAATTCATGTGACAAAGTGTTAAGCAAACGCTACTTAAATCACTTTGTATCGCTAGTACTATCTACATGCGATAACAACATCGTTACGACACGTGTGACTTCACTGCTCGTGATTAGAATATGCGATGATCAAATACATAGAGGGAATATCCACGGAAAGTAACTGCACACCGCTTTATACAGCGCACTATTAGGGAATAATCGATAGGCATTATATCATAGACGTTGAAGGATAAGAAAATCTACTTAATGATTACAATAAAAATCTTACATCCGTCATTGCAAATCGTTCATTCACTGACAAACAACGCACAACCTAAACCGCTGGGTTTGAGAAGCATTAACATCCCATACAAGACTTCCTTAAATAGGTACCGCAGGAGAGGTGTACCCTAAAGGTGTTACATAAATAGGTACCGCAGGAGAGGTGTTCCCTAAAGGTGTTACATAAATAGGTACCGCAGGAGAGGTGTTCCCTAAAGGTGTTACATAAAGGATGACAGTTTTGTATTGAAGTTTATCATATTAGCCGATGGGAAATCCCATCGGGCACACGGCTTATAAGATTACTTACACCTTGAGAACCTGGAGGAGTCATCCATGTAATAGAACAATCAATCTCGGGCAGGAGATGTGCATTGTGCAGGGCAGGTCAAGATGACAGTTGCACCGCTTGTGATTCTACTATTCTGTTAATCTCACCATGAAAACTGAGGTGAAGGGAGCTGTCAATAGTGTCAATCCCCAGCATCAAGTGGAATGATAGCTCAGTTCTACTAATTAAATAATTAATATAGTTTTGGCCCGCGGCTTCGCCCGCGCGGAGGTTGGAAATTATCCCACGGGAGCGCTACCGGGATAAAAGTTACGCTATGTCCTATTCCAGGTCATGGTTTACCCATGTGCCTATCATCTAAATCCGTTCAGCCGTTTCAGCGTGAAAGCGTAATAAACAAATAAACTTACTTTCGCATTTATAATATTAGAGAAAGGATATGTAGGGTGCCCACTGCCCACCCAGAACGTCCGTCTATCCAGGTATTTGTGCCCGCTGTTGTGTGAGCCCCCTCAATATTGAACATCTGATGGATGTTTATCTATGCACTCAGCGAGACCTCACACTATTAAGACGAGTGTAATGCTAATAACATGTAGGTGTCAGTTTTAGCGAAGAGCGTGTGTTTGTTTATACACAAGGGGTTATATCGAACAGAGACCGAGGCTCATACAATATAGCGCCGGCCTACGTTATGTGACACTTCGGCTTACAGAAAGAGACGATCACGCACGTATGAGTGATAGAGACGACGCTCTACATAGCAGCACAGACAACTCAACACATATTTTCACCAAAGGGTTTGACAGAGGTGTACCTACCTATAGAGCACTCTCGCCAGTTATGTTTATATGTATGCTGCTATGTAATAGCAGAACTTTTTTTTTACCCGACTACGGCGATGCAAAAAGGATGGTTATTATTTTGACGGGTATGTATGTAAGTATGCATGTTCATCTGTTCCCACATAACTTTTAAACTACATACTTATCATAATTTTATTTGACAAATGCTCGCTCGCTGGAAGCTATGTGACGTCACATTAAATTGAATATGGCGCCCTATATAGGACTTAAAGCAATGAAATAAAAGATGAATGATACCAAGTTGGGTATCAAATGAAAGCGCTCATTAGCGCATTTCAAAAATATATAAAGTATACCTAATATCTAACGAAGGGCGTCCCCGTTAACCTACAATAGTATAGCGGCTGTAAATGCAAAAAAAAAAAAAAAAAAAAAAAATATACATAGTAAACAGTACTAATGTTGACTGTTGATGAATTGATACGGAAAAGAAACACTCTGTACACGCACACTTGTCTTTTTACGTTGAAAGACAAGTGTGCGTGTACAGTGTGTTTCTTTTACGTATCAATTTATCAACAGTCAACATTAGTACTGTTTACTATATATATTTTAGTTTATTTTAATGTTATTAACATACTACCTATACAATAACCCCAAAATAAGTTCACACGTCGGAACCGAACGAGTGAGTCCGGATATATTTTATCCGGAATCACTCGTTCGGTTCCGACGTGTGAGTCACACGTTCGGTTCGATTTATGCCCTAACACGACGTGTGACTCCGGATTTTTATTAATTTATCTGTCTTTGATGTCTTGTTTAAACCTTTTCAGTTGGCGTTTTTGTCGTAGATGGGTTTTAGTTGTTTTAACCGACAGCTTCAAAAAGGAGGAGGTTCTCAATTCGTCTATATGTTTTTTTTGTTGTTTGTTTGTTACGCGATGTCTCCGCCAATTATGAATTGATTACTCACTGTTATTTACATAGCACGTAGTGGTATTCGAATTTGTGTGGGATTGGTACCACAACTAAAAAGTGAAAAATAACTTTAATTTCGGAAGTCGGTGGCAATTAACGAAAATAGAAAACCAATTATTTTTCACTTTTTAGTGTTTTTTTTGGAAGTCTTTTTTTTATATCTTTTATTTCTCTTTGGTTAGCACAACTTAAATCTTATATTATGATTATCCGCTTGTATTGCCCGAAGCAACAGGCAGAGGCGAGTAGAACAGTCACATTACGGCAGCTATAATGTATCAATATATAATGTGCAATTGTTCTTGAGATCACAAGACCAACGAGGCAGTCAATTTGAAATATAATATTGACATATCACCTTTGCACAGCAGTTATGATGCATATGGCCCTCAACCTTAGCCTTATTTAACTTATATTATGGGCAAATAGTGGGTAGAAGCATAACCTTACATGTGAAGTTCAATAGATCAGGCCTTTGACTTACAACGCAACGCTACAAGGTTCTTATGGTGCGTGGCCAAAATCGGAACTAACGCCGCCATCTTGTTATGTTTACAAATGTTTACCAGCAGCGCCCCCCTGACAATGTAATTTAGGCGCCAAAAGATCCTTGCTCTAGGCGCCATAAGTACTCTAGTTTTTATACAACATTAGTGGCAGATATAGGTATGCGATGTCGCATGACTGCCTCGTTGATCTAGTGATCGCAAGCGCGCCTGCTGTGTATGACGTCCTGGCTTCGATCACCAGGTCGGGCCAAAGTGTTATTGGATTTTCCATCAGGAATTTCTCAGGGTTTATGCCCGGTTGATAGCAATAGGCTCCCCCCTATTACTTGGGTCTTGGGGACTATGCCTGTAGTACAGACCTCTGCTTAACCCTTCGGGAGATCCAGGCATGATGTTATGCCATTTGATATCGGGCCACTTTAGATATTTTATTTTTATTTTATTTATTTAAGGAAAAACAAACAGTAGCACAATAAGATACGGTCATAATATCTTAAATAATATATACATATTTTTAACAACTATGCTACCCACTACGTTTTCCACAGATTACAATATGTAGTATTTAAATACTAGCTAGTAACACAGACACAAACACCTTTAACTAGTTACATATTTCTGACTGACTGACTCCTTGACAATTCAAAATTGCCTGTAAATGGTTTAATTGAAATAAATGCTTTGAGTTTGAGTTTATGCAATAGGCACTAACCCAGAACTCGTCTTTTTTTTTTTTTTTTTTAAAGAATAGAAAAAGATCACTTGAATAAGAAAATAAAATAAAAAAAAAACTCAACAGTTATAAACCAGGGCTCTAACTCGCAAAACATCAATTTTAGTATTAGTATTAGATTATAGTAATTCACATAAAGTAGCAGAAAAAAACTGAAAATTGAAAAGCACGAGTGCGAAAAAGTGGCACTTTCCGCACAATTTGGCTGCTTTGAAAACTTTTCTTTTCGAGCACATGCATAGTAAAATGTTTTTAAACTGTCATATTAATGTAGGTACGTTTTTGTTAACCGACTTCTTCAAAAAGGAGGAGGTTCTCAATTCGTCTGTATGTTTTTTTTTGTATGTTTGTTACGCGATTGCTCCGCCAATTATTCGATTTTGATGATTCTTTTTTTGTTTGGTAGGTCAAGCTTCCGAGGTGGTCCCATATAATTTTTTTTAACTTTGCTTGCGTTATTTTTGAGTTAGCTTCAATATTACGTATTTTTCCCACTTAGTTTATCTAGATGATATCCTGTTTGATTCCTTCACTGTTATTTACATAGCAGGTAGTGGTATTCGGATTTGTATGGGGTAGATACCACAACTAAAAAGGGACAAATAAAAACTTTTTACACTTTAATTTCGGAAGTCGGTGGCAAAATTTTAAAATTGAAAAGCAAAGACACCGACTTCCGAAATTAAAGTTATGTTATTTTACACTATTTTAGTGTTTTTTTTTGGAAGTAGGATGTTTTTTTTGTGTAAAAAGTTTTTTCGTAATTAATAAACTCCAAAACGACTGGACCGATTTTAAAAATTCTTTCACCAGTAGAATGCTATAACTGAGTAACATAGGCGCCTTTAGTAATTTAGAAAGATATCACGTGGGTGAAGCCGCTGGCGGAAACTAGTTTATTAACCAACTTAAAATAGGAGGAAGTTATCAATTCGTCTGTTTGGTTTTTTTACACGTTTTCGTTGTTAATTAATATAAAACATACGAAATGTAAAGTATTGTTACCAACCGACGCGACGTAGAAAAGTTTTTAAAAGAAGCTCCGGATAGTCATTACCTACCTGGCGACTAAGATCAGTGGAACGTTATAAATCGAAATGTATCATCTGTATAGTTATGCTGGTGTAGCATAATTATGTTCTTACAACAAGTCTGTTTCTTTCCTCGCAAGTGTGTTGAAAAACGTCATAGGAAACGCGTCGCTCCTGCGGCTCGCGCGAAATACCGCCGAGTAATACCGCCTCGGGTGAGATAACCAATGCACACCACACTTGTTACAAGTACATTGTGATACAAGTGACTTGTACTATTCTGTCATTGTACCTACTCGTCATTATGAACAACGCCGAAATCGAGGAAAAAAATCAGCTGCTCCATACATTTATGTTCCCATAACATCAATTTCCAGGTTAAGTTCCAGAGCAATAGTTGTTCATGACGAGTTCAATCACCCACCCGCTCAACTGTCGATCGGCATTCTACAGGCCGATAACAATTACAATTCTAATGTGTCTTGTTAATGACAGTTGGAGGTTTAAGAGGTTTTCAGTTATTTCAATTACGCCTGAGTCAGCATTTTGATATCATGAAAAATCTAAATGTCACTTACCTTTCTAGAATGTATTTTGCTAAAAGACTGTATCAGATAAAGTAAAACTATAATACCGATCGTTACTGCCACCTTAACAGTAGGCAACGTCATCCGAGCGGACATCTCTATTTCGCTTTTCATGTTTGTCTGTATGTCCGCATTGTTCTTCTAAACCACGCAACATTTTGGTGAGATTTTCACCGTCGCGTCGTTAAGAGAATTTATTCTGGAAGGTTTATGTGTATAATAATACCTATAACTAAGAAATCTCGATGTTTTGCCAAGTCATTAATATCCGCAATCTACTGGTGGCGGCACCGGCGGCGCGGCCCTTCTACGGCGCAGTCATCGGGGCCTCTACACAATATACAGATTATAATTACAACTACTAATCGACCTATGAACACTGCTACAACGATCTTTTGGCGCTCGAATGACGTTGACAGGGGGGCGCTGTTGGTGAACATTCGGTTTCAATGGCGGCGTTAGTTCCGATTTTGGCCACGCACCGAAAGATCTTTGTACAGATATAGTGCAGTGTGCAGTGGGACAATAAAATCAATCTGCATAGCCTTATCATAACTATGTCGGGGTCAGCTTCTAGTCTCTATCTAATTGCGTAACTTATTTTCGTAACCGATTAAGACGTAATCTGTTTCATTTTGACAGTGCAACATCATTCATTGTGTTATTTACATTGTTGAGCAGATATTTTTTTCCATAGGTACTTATGAAGCAATGGATTAGCAATTTGTGTCAGACTCGATGCAGCTGAATACCAGTATTTTACATGGAGCGACCCGTATCTGACCTCCACAACCAGGTTGGATACTGGATACCACTCTTCCCCTTAAGACTCATCGTTGTCAGTGTTTGTGGGACAAGGCTGGTATTATTTATATAAGGATCAACGTGCGGCGTATCCGTACTGCACCCTGTTTTGATACAAGAGCAAATCCATTGCTTTGTAGGTTCGAAAAAGAATCTGCTCAACAACGTAAATAACGCAATGAATGTTGTTGAACTGTCAAAATGAAATAGATTAGTCTTAATTTTATTGTTTTGCAGATCTACCTACGTGCGGTGTATCCGTACTGTTCAAGGCCGGCCATGTAGAATGTTGAGCTATTTGCGCGGTATAAATTAACTTATTAGTTGAAAACAAATAGCTTGGATCAACCAGTTTGTTGAATAAATTAGAATATTTTATGCCCTTGGTAACATCATAATTTAAGCAGAGATGGGTACCTCTCCTTGCCAGTCATGTTCCATGAAATAGGGGGCGAGCCTATTGCCACCAACCGGGTTGGTAGGTACAATCCAGACTATGGACTGTTACCACCGTATTTCTATTGCCACCAACCGGGTTGGTACAATTCAGACTATGGGGTGCTACCGCCGTATTTCCTATTATTGCCACCAACCGGATTGGTACAATTCAGACTATGGGCTGCTACCGCTGTATTTCTATTGCCACCAACTGGGTTGGTACAATTCAGACTATGGGCTGCTACCGCCGTATTTCTATTGCCACCAACCGGGTTGGTACAATTAAGACTATGAGCTGCTACCGCTGTATTTCTATTGCCACCAACCGGGTTGGTACAATTCAGACTATGGGCTGCTACCGCCGTATTTCTATTGCCACCAACCGGGTTGGTACAATTCAGACTATGGGTTGCTACCGCCGTATTTCCTATTATTGCCACCAACCGGGTTGGTACAATCCAGACTATGGGCTGCTACCGCCGTATTTCTATTGCCACCAACCGGGTTGGTACAATTAAGACTATGAGCTGCTACCGCTGTATTTCTATTGCCACCAACCGGGTTGGTACAATTCAGACTATGGGCTGCTACCGCCGTATTTCTATTGCCGCCAACCGGGTTGGTACAATTCGGATGTTTATATAAATATACATAAACATTCGAATTGACTAACTCCTCCTTAGAAGTCGGTTAAAAAATACAAAAATGGTTTGGCTGCTCTGCTAGATTGAATTACAGGACCTGAAGAGCAGCATTCGAGCTTTCGACTACTAAACCGACGATACTGTCTAGCATTAAAATCTTTAAAAGTTTTAGATAGTGATTATTAAAAGTTAGGCTAGTAATGTACTTCACTGACAGCCTCAACCGCTGGCTCGAGAAGCGCTCAATAGTTGCGCTCCTTAGGTATAACGAAAGCGAGCACTAAGGAAAGATCATCCCCTAATGGAGTTCTAGCGGACGACAGTTTGTACGGGAGTTCGGTCCAGTTCGGTCAAGTTCGGCATTTTTGCTGATGGAAAATCCCATCGGGCGCACGGCTTGTTATTAATAACTAATTACGGAAATGAGTTTCGAGCGTAACCTTTTTTATGTTTTATTTAATTTTAGTATCACTGTAATAAAAACTTGCCATATTTTTTGTGCCCCATCTACAAATAAACCAAGTTAGGTGCCAGCAAAAACATTGTATATACACAACAAAATTCAATAGCTTTTACAATTCAACAATATTCATTTACTTATTTTTGCTGTCAATCAGCCATCTAATTGCGTAAATTATTTTTGTAACCTATTAAGACTAGTCTGTTTCATGTGCAGAATAAACAATTTTTCTTTCTTTCTTTCTTTCTTCTTTTCTTACAGTTCAACAACATTCATTGCGTTATTTAAGTTGTTGATCAGATTTTTTTTTCGAACTTATGAAGCAATGGATTAGCTGTTTGTTTCAAATCAATTCACATTGTGATTGATCGTGTATAGTAGTAGGGTGCGGCTTTGAATTTTCTTTTTATTGCCAGAGTGAACAGCACCCTAATTACGTAACACTCAATCTGAAGGATTCTGAAGGAAATTCCAACTTTTGTTCAAAGACATAAATGAGTACTTAAACGATAAGAATAATTGGTCTGTGATTAACTCGATAATGTTTATATGCACATAGCTAAACTAAATTATGAAGTAAGTACTGTACATATAGCTAAACTAAATTATGAAGTAAGTACTGTACACATAGCTAAACTAAAGTATAAAGTAAGTACTGTACATATAGCTAAACTAAATTATGAATTAAGTACTGTACACATAGCTAAACTAAAGTATGAAGTAAGTACTGTACATATAGCTAAACTAAATTATGAATTAAGTACTGTACACATAGCTAAACTAAAGTATGAAGTAAGTACTGTACGCATAGCTGCAAAAGTAAGTAGGTACCTACTGTGCATATTTACAGCTAAACTCGACAAAAATAAGGGATCGTCATTCCTAGAACTAGCTAGGTACATCTTTCTGACTGAGCGACCCATTGATAATTCAAAAGTGCCTGTAATAAAATTGGTTTATTTGAAATCTTGTAGAATTTGGAAAAATAAGTGCTGCGTGTGTTTTCATCTCATTTTATTTTAGTGTGTACACTATTGTAGCGGTCAGTGTAAATACCTAATAATGGGAAATGCGAAGCGGTGCGGCAGCAGCGGCAGCGGCCGGCTAGCGTTACAGCCAAGTTGGTTGTATTACTTGGCTATTTAGTAATACGCTAGACAACTCTTTATCTGCGTGATAATCGCGCTTCATGAATTTCGTATGCAAGTGTAATAATTACGTAAGCAGGTAGATAATAAGATATCATCAAATCAAAAGTGTCGATAGGTACTATTATGGTTATTCATAGATGTGACAATATTCGTCTCGTTCGTCATTACAAACCGCGTTCTAACTTTGTTCCCAGTCTAAATCTTTTAGCTAATTTTTGTATTTAGAACCTTATTCTGACTAAGAAAAAGTTCTTATTGCAAAACTTACACACAAACTTAGACTCGGGTTTAAAATCAGTTTTTGTATTTAGAACTTCAAGGTCGTCGGAATAAATTTCGAAATTAAAAAATTGCTCGATGGTTATAACATTACCTAGGTCTAAAGATAAATATTGTTTTGTAATAAATAAGGCTCATAAGTTTATTCAAGTAGTATTTCCACTTGAACGAATATCAACTTTATATTAGGTTAAATTAAGTTGTTTTCAGAATGACTAAACTGAACTTTATTGTGACTGTTAAAGTTATTTTTCCAAAAACACATATTATAAATTGTTTGGTGTGTTGTAAAACTTGCATGTGTGGAACCTAAATCACGAACGCAGTTTTGGAAAAGACTAATTGGTTACCAAGGATATCCAGATTGAGAGGTTGCTATTGAGAACGGAGAACAACCCAATACTGCTTATAAAATCATGAAAAAATGTTTTTTTTGCGTAAAAGAAACATCACTTTTGTGGAGTCAGCCTCCATGAAAAGTGTTTTTTTTTTTTTTTCGTCAATCCCATGATGTGGGGTGTCGTTGGAAAGGTTTAAAAATAATGTGTTTATGTTTTTGTGAAATCCATTTTTGTATTCAGGGATCCGTTTGCGAAATAATAAGCTTTCAAGTGCTAATTATTATTAAAGACTAGTGTCCCTCCCTTACAGCTAAATGGTGAATTTATTATTTTATTTGGATAAATACTCACATAATTACAGGTAAATATAACTACTAACTAATTTGTAATATCTACTTAATAATAATAATTATGTACAAGGGGAAATTATCAAAGGGCATCAAAAAATTCGTCCGCATCGCTGTCAACAGGAAAAGTGCCCAAAAGGCTGGCCGCATTGCCACGTTGTATGGCAATGCGCGTTTTATACCATTAAAGATTACATTGAGGACAAAAAGGCTTGGGATTGAGCTGCTCCAATTTTTTCATTCTTTTTTAAAATTTACTTATTGAATTTTGTTATTTTTGATAACTTTGTATTTTATTATATACATATATAGTGACATGAATATTTACTTTGTGAAGTATAATATTATTATTATTTTAATTATTGTGAATTTGAGGACTATGTGGATTATATATTTTATTTATCTAGCAGTTTGAGTACTACAGGCGGCCTACCCAAATGTCCTTTCTTTGGTATTTTTCGTCGAGTTGCTCCTTAAGTTCTGAGTTGAGCTACACGATGACTGACAAATGCGTGCACTGAATGGACAGGTCCACTCAAATCTGTATGGTTCTTTCCTCAAAAGACCATCTCAGACAAATCTACATGGTCCTCAAATGATCTGACCAAGATTATTTCTGGATTTTAAATTCACATTGACATTTTATGTATACCTACAATGACATGAATTATGTATATTGTAAAGTATTACATTATTTTAATTATTGTGAATGTGAAGACTATGTGGATCATTCTTTTCTTTTTATTATTTATTTTTCCTTAGTTTTTACCCGACTACGACGAAGAAAAAAGGAGGGTTATGATTTTGACCGGTATGTATGTATGTATGTATTTTTATTCATCTGTTCCCTCATATCTTGTAAACGACTCATCACAATTTGAAAAATGAGGTACCGTTGGAAGCGTTTTGATCGTCCGCTGGTTATAGGCTATGTGACGTCACATTAAATTAAAAATGGCGCTCTCTAGAGGACATAAAGTGAGGAACTAAAAAAAATAAAAAATTAATCGTACCATGTTGGGTATCAAATGAAAGGGCTTAATGAGCACATTTCAAAAATATTTTATAACCCCAAAAGAATTTAAAAAAAAATTGAGTAATAAAAACTAAAACCCAACTACGACTAAAAAGGTATCAACAAGAGACCACAGACAGACAAATTAAAAATCCGGAGTCACACGTAATCTGTTTGATTTATGCCCTAACACGTGTGACTCCGGATTTTTAATTTGTCTGTTTGTGGTCTCTTGTTTATACCTTTTTAGTCGTAGTTGTAATTAATCATGGTCTGGCAGTTTGAGTAATTTATGCGGCCTACCCAAATGTCCTGTTTTTGGTATTGTTCGTCAAATCGTTGAGCTCCTTAAATTCTGAGTTGAGCTACACGATGACTGACAAATGCGTGCACTGACTGGACAGGTCCACTCAAATCTGTATGGTTCTTTCCTCAAAGACCATCTCAGACAAATCTACATGGTCCTCAAATGATCTGACCAAGATTATTTCTGGATTTTATATTCACATTGACATTTTATGTATACGTGCAATGACATGAATTATTTACTTTGTAAATTATTATATTATTTTAATTATTGTGAATGTGAAGACTATGTGGATCATTCTTTTCTTTTTATTATTAATTTTTCCTTAGTTTTAATTAATCATGGTCTGGCAGTTTGAGTAATTTATGCGGCCTACCCAAATGTCCTGTTTTTGGTATTGTTCGTCAAATCGTTGACCTCCTTAAATTCTGAGTTGAGCTGCACGATAACTGACAAATGCGTGCACTGACTGGACAGGTCCACTCAATCTGTGTGGTTCTTTCCTCAAAAGACCATTTCAGACACCAATCTACATGGTCTTCACATGATCTGACCAAGATTATGTCTGGACTTTAAAAGAGACTGTGACCTCTGAGTTTGCTTCGGCCTCATCTAGCTTATTTTTAATATTTTTTAATATGACGTGTAAAAGTGATGCTATTTACAGAATAAACAATTTCATTTCATTTCATTGATGCTGGCGTGCCGTGCTATCCGGCCTGCGCTTCTACTGCAGGATAGGCCATGGTGACCGAGGCAGTCGACACCTTCACCGCATTGGCGATGCAGCCACGCAAGAAGCGCCCAGACGCAGACAAGTAAATGGTTAGTTTTGGATAGGTACTTATGAGAAATAAATCACGGAGTAGTATACACCGTGTTTTTTTATATCCCATAACTCTAGGGTATTAATGGGACCATGTCAAAGAATCAACTGGCTATTATGTTCTTTTTTATTTATTTTCATACAAAAATAATTCGACAAGGTATACAGAATAAATCACAATTATTTAGGTAAAACACTAGACAAAAATTTCTGACTTTTTTTGTCCGTAAGTAAAAACTATGACAACGTCGCATTTTCTTAGCTTTACATATGAATTTGATTGTATTTTATTGGTATGGTTTGAATGAAAATTATTTACTCGACTGATGAAAACGATAAAAAAAGTAAATTTATATGCCAGTCTCATTAATATCCTAGAGTTATGGGATGTAAAAAAACACGTTGTATCCTATCACAGCTAAGTATAGGCTCTACAAGTAACCGAGTAATAAATGACCAACTTACATTTGCAGTTGCAAAAACATGTTCTCGCATACATTCTCTATGGGAGAACAAGTTTTACTACAATGTTAAGTTTGTTCTTGGGATAACTTCATCCCAACTACGCAACTCTTCATTGTGCGTGGTTGGACTCGCACTTGGCCGGTACATCGTTGTTTCGACTATCTAGCAAGGGCAGGTAAGTACAGTCAACAGCACGTTCTTGGTAACGGTTAGACTTGGACTGTTCAGTGACATTTAATTCATTAATTAATTTAACCGCCAACCGCTAAGAACACGACTCTGAATAATAATTAATTAATTAATATTATTAATTAGTATGAATTGCGGAATCTGAATGGTTCACAATAAGATAATATTCCGTATGTCCGACTGTCCGTGTATTAGTACTGTGTGTGTGGTGCTGGCGGGAAGGAGAGCCGCGTTGTACTAGTACTGGTGTGTGGTGCTGGCGGGAAGGAGAGCCGCGTTGTACTAGTACTGGTGTGTGGTGCTGGCGGGAAGGAGAGCCGCGTTGTACTAGTACTGTGTGTGTGGTGCTGGCGGGAAGGAGAGCCGCGTTGTACTAGTACTGTGTGTGTGTTGCTGGCGGGAAGGAGAGCCGCGTTGTACTAGTACTGTGTGTGTGGTGCTGGCGGGAAGGAGAGCCGCGTTGTACTAGTACTGTGTGTGTGGTGCTGGCGGGAAGGAGAGCCGCGTTGTACTAGTACTGTGTGTGTGGTGCTGGCGGGAAGGAGAGCCGCGTTGTACTAGTACTGTGTGTGTGGTGCTGGCGGGAAGGAGAGCCGCGTTGCTAACGAGCTCGTGGTACAGCTTGTTACACTGACAATAGCTATTTGTGCGTTCGATTCCCGAATGAAACAAATGTTTGTATGGCCCATGAACATAATGCAGTTGCAGATATGGGTTAAATATTATTTTGCAAATAAATGCATCTAAACGTAAAGTACGCTAAGGTAGACTGGTAGCTTACACTTCTGTTCTTGGAGCATTAAATAAACAAATAAAGTAGGTAAGAAAACTGAGTACGTACATTATGTACCTCCATAGGTAAGGATCGTATCAAGTGTATTCTGTAGTTCCTGCACCCCCATGGGAATGCACCCCCATGGGGAAAAGGCGTGGGTGTATTTAGGTGTTTACTATGTGTGCAGCCTTAGCCCATTATGTATGTGGCATGTATTGTGTATATCTTTTGAAGGAGATCCTAAATAAATAAATAAACCGGCCAAGTGCGAGTCGGACTCACGCACGAAGGGTTCCTTACCATTATCTATAAAACGGCAAAAAAATGTCTGTTGTATGGGGTAATTAAATTAAAATGAATATATAGGTAACTAAATATTCTGTTGCCGTTATCAATATCTAGCGAAAACGAGCAAAAAAATCACGTTTGTTGTATAGGAGCCCCCTTAGTATTTATTTTATTATGTTTTTTAGTATTTGTTGATAAAGAGGCAACAGAAATACTTCATCTGTGAAAACAACTGTCTAACTATCACTGTTCATGAGATACAGCCTGGTGACGGACGGACAGACAGACAGCGGAGCTTTAGTAATAGAGTCCCGTTTTACCCTTTACGGAACCCTAAAAATAAGATAAATTATAATCTGATCTAAGATACGGGTGATATAATATTGTGAGGAAAAATATCTATTAGGGAGCTTCTTTTATTCGATAAGGACTACCTCGTTGAACGAGTGGCTAGCTTATACGGCTGCGGATCAAGAGGTTGAGGTTGCGGATTCGATTCAGTCACAGCTCGGGCAAGAAAGGGCGGACTTGTCGTGAGTAAACCTCTAATCTCAGTAGTAGGTACTAATGAATCATTGCAATACCTAATGGCAAAGGTAATTAATTATTGTGATTCACATAGCGTGATTAGCGTATTAACTATTTACCTAAGTAATTGGTTATTTACCTATTTGATGAGGCACTACCCTCATTGGTAGTTATATACCTGGTAGTAACCAAATAAAATAAAAAAGAGTACAAAATTCAATCATGTACCAAATGTACAAAATGAGAATTTGTTCAGAGGTGGTAAAACAAGCCCTTAATGTGAAATACCTACCTACTAACATAATAACCTACCTACTAACATAATAACCTACCTACTATATAGTTTTTTTCCTTTAAATTCTTAACTGCATAAAAAGTCATAAAAAATAAATAAACTGACCATAACTTTGATGTCTTAACAAACGCCATACTTACTTAGTAAATACTTGTGTATTTACTAAGTAAGTAGTATGTCGTTTGTCCAAGTCTATGTCAAAACTATATTGACAATTGTCCACTGTGACCCAATAGTTCCTTAGAGAACTGCCTGACATACGCACATAACACACATAATAATAATGTACCTACTATGTACACAAAGACAACGTAATAAAACGCTTTTCTCTAAACCAATTATATAAATAGGCAAAAAAGAAAATATATTGAGGTACTTAAGTTAATACTTAACTATTTAAGAATTTATATTTCTAAAAAAAAAAAAACTCACCTTTTTCACTCCAAAAAAAAAAACACTAAAAACAAAGTCCTCAAAAAATCCTTAATCTCACTTTAACACCACTTATAATTAAATTACAATTAAAACAAATATAAACAACAATAAAATTATAATTCCTAGTTGTTTATCACACGATGTCCCACATCGGCTGCGCCACACAGACTAGATGCTGACTGGACATTTCACAACCCACGGTAAGTACGTGAGATTCGCCCGCGCATGCGCACTGGACACTCGCTCTGACGTCACGCGCTTGGAAACTCCGCTCGGCAATTTTCGGCCGTTTCCGGATAGGTCACTGAGTAGAGGCTCGTGCAAACTGGCGCGATATCGCGGGCGCGACAGGCAGCGCTACCCTGGCCCGCAATATCGCGCTTGTTTGTGGGTAGTGATGTGCCGTTACCGGTAACTTACTCCAGTCGAGTATTTTTTCCAGTAGCGTTACCAGTAACATTCTACAAAAATGGTAATTTAGGGTAACATATTGTTTTTCTTAATTTTTTATTGCTATTATGAGTATTCCGATAAGACTTCTACCACTTCTAGTTTAAATGCAACCAAAATTTATATTTTAAATCCTATTTTCCCAATATTCCTAGTAACTTACCGATTAAGTTTCTAGAAACTTACTGAGTAACTGAGAAACTTACTAAGTTCCCATACAGTTACTTTCTGAGTATTTTCTGATTGTTCCTATCAAGTAACTTAGTAAACTTGACAAGTTTCTATAACAGGTTTATCATAGTTTTCTGTTATGATTTACAACAGTACCTTTCTAAATTTGACGAAAATATCGATGATTATTAATTTTTTTAAATATACAGTCGGAGACAGAACCTCCTCCTTTTTGGAAGTCGGTTAAATAATAATGAAAACTCAAAACTCAAACTCAATTTTGAGTTTGAGTGTGTTTTCCATAATCTTCCTCAGTCATAATATTTACTTGCCATATTATCATTTTGTACTAATAACGTTTGTCATATCAACTTATTAGTCATAACTTTTATTTGCCATAAAATTAGTTGGCATAATAACATGATCGGTGTCATAATCGTTTATTGTTTTGTACAAAGAATTGGTAGGGAGTACCTATTTTTTGTATAGCCCTAGCTATGTATAGATTTTTAGTCTAAAAAATATGCAAAAAATTAGATTTTAGTGACAGAAACGCATCGCCTTAGATCCGACTCCACGCAGTCTTGTATGCCCTACCCCTAGAGTGTAATTTAAAATCGCATAGGCGCGGAGGGGCGAGGCGGCCCGTTCCTGCTCGCGTGGGACCGCCGGAGCCCCGCAGCTCCGGAGCCGTGACAGAAACCATGCCTGCTACATGTTTTTTTTTTTGTTTGCCTTTTGTTCGTGCAGCATAAACCATTTTTCTATGAAAATTTTAATAGAAAAATTATGAAAATGCAGGCGCTTGTACTGAACTAGCATTGTTGTGCTATTATGGGCAAATAAATATTAGGATGAATAAATGCTATGGAAAACGACATTATTGAAAATGAAAAATATAGCAAATAAATATTATGGCACTTGATCTATTATGACCAATAAAATTATGGAAAATTATTTTATGTCATTTGACGATTATGGCAACTGAAGCGTTATGTCTAATGAAATTATGGCATATGAAATTATGGCAAACATTAGTAAAGCATGCAATACCAATACCAGTGTTTCACATGGAACGACTGCACAGCAAATTCGATCGCACGAACAGTCTGTAGTTTGTTTAAACACTCTGCTCTCTCTGGGTCTGGAGGCTCTGAAGATACAACCTTATGTCTGTGACAGACAGACCCAAGTAGTAATAGTCCGTTGGCACCCTTTGTGTACGGATTACGGATCCATTAAAATAAATATAGTTGAATTAAGGAAATTGCCACATCATAGGTACTTACCTATACCGTTTCGTTTACGTCAAAATCATTACTCACGCATAGTTTCGTGGGTTTTTTGTTAAAAGATTAATGACAGTTGATTAAGAATAGTGTTATTGTTTCTGTGGTGGTGTGCTGTATTGTCACGCGTTTATTATAGAAACCGGTTTTAGGGTCATTACCGACATCACGACTAATCGGGCCTTCCAAGTACGGTCAACCGCACGTCAAAGTGCCTTTATGATAAAATAAATGTATTGAACCGACCATAGGTACTAATTGTTCAACTAACATTAATTGATGAAGTAAGTTAAATGCTTATTTTTCAGATATGTGTTAAAATAAAATTTGTCAAAATAAAAAGCAAGTATCTCTGTAACGGGTGTGTAATATATGGCATAATATTAATAACAGATAGTTTAATATCACTTGAACTCAGACACTTGAAATAACGTTCACATGATATAATTTTCACATGCTATAAAAACAAAATACCTAATTTCCTGTGATCTAATGCTATATTTCATATACCTTCTTTTACTCTAATAACATGGGTTAGGGGTCGTTCGGCCCACATTTAGTATAACGATCATTTCATAACTTAACGTTCAGTTAACCCAATTTTTATTTGACATAATTTTCATAGTTAAAAATTCTGTAATGATTAGGTTCCTCATCTAACCCAAATGATTTACCAACAATAAGGTTTCAAGTAAACGACGTAAACTCATTGGGGTCGGAAATGGCAATGGGCGTTCCTCAAGGTTCGATATTGGGTCCATTCCTCTTTTTAGTTTACATTAATGATTTACCCCAATTACTACCAAATCAACCGAAGATGGTGTTATTTGCAGGTGACACATCATTGATTTTTAAAATAAACCGACAGTCACAAAATCTTGATGACGTGAATAGCTCTCTTCTTCAGGTCCAAGATTGGTTTACGCTAAATAATTTGTTACTAAATGAAAAAAAAAAAAATGCATTCGGTTTAAATTACCTAATGTTAGAAGTAGCGAATGTGACATCATATTGAATGGAGAAAAACTGGAATTTATTCATCAAACTGTTTTCCTGGTAATCACGCTAGACGAGAAATTACAATGGGGACCTCATACAACATCTCTTGCGGGGCGGCTAAGCTCGGCCGCTTATTCTGTTGGAAAGATAAAACAGTTTACAGACGGCGTTTGGTCTATTTCAGTTACTTCCACAGCATTATGTCGTATAGCATTTTGCTTTGGGGACGGGCTGCTGACATTGAATCCATCTTTATTTTGCAAAAGAGAGCTGTCAGAGCCATTTGTAATCTATGTCGCCGCAAATCTCTCAGGGAACTATTTAAGAAGATTAATATTATGACGGTACCTTGCCAATTCATTTATGAGATTAATATGTCATCATTCTCCTGCCCTTATCCCAATTTATTAGTGGTCGGCGCAACACATCCCTTTCTTCCATACTTCTCTATTAGCCGTCATCTCGGTAGTCACCCCCTTTCTAGCCATATCATCTTTCACACAGTCCATCCATCGTTTCTTTGGTCTTCCCCTACTCTTATAGCCAAACGTTAGCCGACATTCATACCCAAAAGTTTCCTCACAACATTTTCCTCATTCCTTCGCATGACATGCCAATACCATGACAACCGATTTCCGCACAACTTAATTTCAGTCACCGCTGCCACTTTCAGACTTCCTCTTATGTACTAAGACTTTATGGACTCTTATGGACTATTTTATGAGATTAATATGTGTGTAAGAAAAAGTACAAACATCTTTTATGGGGTACTGCGTTAAATGCTATAACAAAATACCTTGTGATATATTGCTATTAAATGAAAGAAAATTTAAAACTCATATTAAAAGTACACTTTGCAAACAAGCCTATTACAAATTAGAGATTATATCCAAGATAAGAATTTAGGGGTATGAGGAACAGGGTGTAAAGTTCACTCATCCACCATAGAAAAGGGAGGATCCTCCAACCAGACGGGTGTTGTGTCTGGCGGGCCACTGCCCAACGATTGATGTTGGGTTCTCGTATATATGTCCACTGCACGGTAAATTTTAATTGCGCGATGCAGGATTTATGTGACGTCTGTCTGACGTCAGGTCTTTGATGCGTAGTTCGCATGTGGCGATGTAGATACCACCACATCACTCCCCTCCGGAGACCGGAGGTCGATAGTGGGCTGAGTCTTGTATCTTGCGATGCTTGCCAGTGCCAGTTGTGGTTCCAGTGAGTCGGAACCGGGTGCCGCATTGTTCGCGGTGGGTCGGAACTGTTTGCGGCGGTTGTGGTGATTGAGGTGATTGCGGTGATTCCCCAGTGGGTTGGGGTGATGAGGTGATTGCGGTGATTCCCCGGTGGGTCGGGGTGATTAGGTGATTGAGGTGATTCCCCAGTGGGTCGGGGTGATGAGGCTGAGGGTGATGACCAGGAATGCGCGTTCGCTGCATGCTGGTGGTCAGGATACCTGTTGACGCCTCGGGTGTTGGCTTGGCTGTGTGACTCGCCTCACTGAAAGTTTGCGGGAGAGATGATGTTGACGTCACGCTGGAGTAGTTGCACGAAGGCTGCGTTGACGTTCATATTCGGGGTCACCAATTTAGGGGTATGAGGAACAGGGTGTAAAGTTCACTCTACCACCATAGAAAAGGGAGGATCCTCCAACCAGACGGGTGTTGTGTCTGGCGGGCAACTGCCCAACGATTGATGTTGGGTTCTCGTATATATGTCCACTGCACGGTAAACTTTAATTGCGCGATGCAGGATTTATGTGACGTCTGTCTGACGTCAGGTCTTTGATGCGTAGTTCGCATGTGGCGATGTAGATACCGCCACAAGAATGCTTGGAAACATGCTGGTCTTGCTCAATAGGACAAAATCAAACTGGTTGCTAATCTAGTTGTATAATTTAATTTTTTGTACCTATGTCAAAGATTTTTACACACTCACGCACTGTCTTATTAGTATACTTTTACAATGTTTGTAAATATGTGAGGACCATTATCTATCACATACTTAATTTATTTATTTGTCATTGCTCCAATTTTAATTCCTTTTACCTATTGCTGTACAGTAATCGTGTTCTAGGTGCATCGTATTCACATGTACCTAATTATATAATTGATGTTTACAAAATATTGTAAAACAGTGAGTAACGGTGGAGTTTCTTGCCCATTCTTCTCCATACGAAAACTACCT
The DNA here is from genome assembly GCA_948473465.1 of Lithophane ornitopus. Taxonomy (NCBI): domain Eukaryota; kingdom Metazoa; phylum Arthropoda; class Insecta; order Lepidoptera; family Noctuidae; genus Lithophane; species Lithophane ornitopus. The sequence continues at coordinate 10,805,323 of OX419642.1, read as the reverse complement.
TTTGGAAGGGGCAACTATAATCAGTTCTATTTCTTTCTTTGTTTTGACGTTCAAAAGTGCGTTTTATGTGCCTATTTGAAATAAATGGTTTGACTTTGACTTTGGATCTGACGCTCGGCGGCCGCTGCCGCGACACGCACGCTCGCTTCGCTCGCTCGCCTTCGCGCGTCGCTGATCTAACCCAACCCAAATGATTCAATAACAGTAAATGGTATCTGACGCAGGTCATCCTAACTTCCTAACTAATATTATACTTAAATGATAAAGTGAGTTAGTTTGTTTGTTAAGCTTTCATGCTAAAACGGCTGAACGGATTTGGATGAATTTGGCACATGGGTACCTAGACCATGACCTGAAATACGACATAGGATACTTTTTATCCCGATATTCCCACGGGATCGAGGCTAACCCGGGTGAATTGATAATTCATTATACCATTTCAACGCTTTATTATAAAAAAGTACTTTTAACAGGTGTTTTTTTTAGAGGTTTGGTTTTTAAATTGGCATCACTGTTTCTAGTGATTGTCAATTTGACAGTTGGCGGTATAATTGTGGTCAGTACGTTTTGCCATTTCACAATGGATAGACAGAATTTGTATACCTCTAAAAAAAACACCCTTTATTAAATGCAATTAGGTCATGTGATCATTAGAACTTTTGTTATTATTTCAAACGTTGCACATCTCTATGTAACATACCCCTAGGTTGTACAGTAAATATGAAAAAATAATCTAAAACCGACCACCTATGTACCCACTGTTACAAATTAAAGCGCTGTCAATGTAAAACTGTAACATGGACATGCACTTGACTGTACAAATCTATGTTTGTGGTCAAAATAATTATCTTTTTGCTTGTTGTTATTTATGTTTCGGTCGAATTGTTAAATAGTTAGAAAAAAAATCTGTTTTGTACTACACACCTAACATTCCAGTTTAACTAATCGGTAATATTCAAGTCTGTGTATCGCCATTTACCAGGCACAAGTCTAGTGTCCGGGCTGCTAATTGAAATTTACGTAGGTATATGGAAATAACACTGCCCTACCCAGAAACAGAACCCAAGGCCGCAAACTTAGCGGTCGCGATTGTGACCTCCTCAAACTTAGCGGTCGCGATTGTGACCACTTCAAACTTAGCGGTCGCGATTGTGACCTCCTCAAACTTAGCGGTCGCGATTGTGACCTCCTCAAACTTAGCGGTCGCGATTGTGACCTCTTCAAACTTAGCGGTCGCGATTGTGACCTCCTCAAACTTAGCGGTCGCGATTGTGACCTCCTCAAACATAGCGGTCGCGATTGTGACCTCCTCAAGAATATTCAAATTTTCTAATTAAGAAAGCGCTTAATTTGATTTACGTCCACCAAAGGATCGTTATGTACTAATCGACATCACTATTATATAAATATTATCCATGACAGGCACATTCTTCATCTGCAACCAATAATTCAATCACAACGAGTAGGTACACACATCAAGCGAGTCATTCCATTCATACCAAAAACTAATACCACTGGTATTTGTTTCAACTCATATTTATTTTCTATTCCGAACGGATACCATTGTTTAAACGAATACCAAATCAAGTTCAAAGATAAAAGGTACCTAGTTCAATAATAAAATATGACTAATAATCAACTTTATTATAATTTTAGTTCCTCCTTGTACCTGTATATATTTTTTTCATCAATACAATAACAATTTACTTACAATCTAAAAATTAAAAAATATCTCAGAAAATCAACTCTTAATATAAATTAAAATTTACCTGACATAGAGCTTTCATAACAAGAAATGGTGGCGTGGTGTTAATGAGAGCTGGTTATCAGTACACAAAAAAATGGATGGACATTGGAGATGTGTGAATGTTAAAGGGTGCAGTGGATTTACAGCTAAATGTATGTTATCAACAACTTTCATGGAGTTTTAGTGTTCAATCTATCAATTTGATATGTATTTTTATTCGAATACTGATATTTAAAGTTATTTGGTTGTCCTCAAGTCCTCACAGAATGGCAAAAGTTTCAATGAGAAAAATCATAGCTGCGAGCCCGGTGAAGTCAACATTTTTATGGCAAAAACGCTGGAGGATTTAAGAGATAAAGTTGAAATCTGATTTCGCCCCAACACGATTTCGAAGCCCCAATTTATAACAAATAAGGGATAAAATGATATCCTATGTCCTACTTTAAATTTCATCCAAATCCGTTCCACCGTTTTAGCGAGAAAGCGTAACAAACAAACTCATTTTCGCGTTTATAATATTAGTTATTATAAGTAAGGATTAGTTAATTGATTCACGCGTTACTTTGCGGAAATCCATTATAAAATACAATAGACGTAGATATATTTAGTAACCTATTCCGCTTGACTATTCTTCAAGAGTCCTAAAAAACCCTGTAAGAAATCGACACGTGTTTCACCTCTCAACGAGGCATCCTCAGGATGACGATTGACCAATTGCAAACCAGAACGCGACGTGTTACCACACCGAGCGCTGGACGCAAAGTGAATCAAATCGCCCGTCACTCCCACTTATATAGGATTGCTGCTCGGCGCTGATTGGCTAGAATCGTTATCAGTGCGATAAGCGCGATAAGGGGCGAACAATCGCAACAAAGGCGACCTTGGCATACTGGTATTTAATTCGTTCAACAGTGTAACGTTCGCTGTATTATTTTTAATAATTTCTAAACTCTCTAATACTGACATTTTTGTAGATTTCTTACAGGGTTTTTTAGGACTCTTGAAGAATAGTCAAGCGGAATAGGTTACTAAGTATATCTAAGTCTATTGTATTTTAAGTAAGGATTAGTTAGGATTATCCATACTAACATTATAATTATGTAAATGCGAAAGTAACTCTATCTGTCCTTCAGATGTCATTCACTTGCCACACAATTGGACCATGTCCTGAGTGAGGCCTATCATTCTATCTATTATAATGATCCTGTGGGACCATTACTGACCTCCACTCGGGTGAAGCCTGCATTGCGGGGGCAAAGCTGGTACATAATTATTTCCCAAAGGTTTTAATTTCTGATCCTGAATTATGATCCTAGATATAAATGAGTGTAATCCTCCTTCCAGCAAAAAAATAATATGAACACAACCGGCCTTGAGCAACAACAAAACACGTTCATAACATCTTTTTCAAAAAGACGTTCTATATTCGAATGTGAACCTTGAGATACTTTTCCTCCGTCTCCTTGAAGGCGGGATTTGAGCAACAATTTAATGCGTACTTTTATTTCCTCAACAATTTGAACTTGAAGCTTGAACGTCCTAGTCCGACAAACATCTTATGAATGTATAGAGGAGCAAAAACTGAAGAATTCTGTACTTTTTATGTTGCTAAATAGCAGTTCGTCAGTGAACACCAGTCTCAACTGACGGCGCCCGTTCACGAACATGACACGTGGATCAGCACCATCCAGCTCAACCATTTTGTAGGGAACCGAATGATCCAACACACGCGCCGCCATCAGTGAGCATGACTTACTCTCATTTGCCATGCTCTTTCAAGTCAACATACATCATGATACCATATTAAACGGCTCCATGGTACTCTCATTTACAAAAATTTAAAAAATGCTTATATAATTATACAAAACTATAGTTTACAATGAAATTGAGAGATTAATATAATATTATTTTAAGATTAGTTAAATAAGAATATAAAATAAACATCAAGTTCGTAATATCAGAAAAAATAAAAAAGGGGTATCAACTCTTCCAATTATTATTTTAACTAGTGAGCCCGTGGCTGGACCAGAGCAGGACCAGCATTAAGCCAAGCATTTTTATCTACGATATAATCATCCAACTTATAATATGCTTGTTAGTGTGCGTTTAATGCATGTTTTATTCTTCTCATTTAGTTGAAGAATATCGAATGGTATTTTATTATAACACTAGCTGCCCGCCCCGGCTTCGCACGGGTAGCACTAAGTACTTATCTACGGCGCACTTACCCTACCTACCTACCCGACCTACCTACTTACCTACCCTATCTACCTGCCCTCTGCCTACTCCACATACCTACCTACCTACCTACCTACCTACCTACCTACCTACCTACCCTACCTACCTACCCTACCTATCCTACCTTTTTTTTTTTTTTGGGTGGGAAATCTTCAAATAACTTCTCCCGCTCTGGGCGGAGCGGAAGGGCGTGTCAGACTTTTAGGAGCATGAGGAACAGGGTGTAAAATTCCCGTAGACCGTGCGGTATCCCCGGGTATCCAAAAGTTATATATAGGTATTGAAGCAGTCTTAAATATGAAGTAATTTATTTTGATAAGGATTAATACCAAGATACAAAGAAAGAGCCTTTTCTAGCGGGCGGCGTCATTTCAATTAATTTTTCAAAATAAAAGAACTCTTGTGGCATTACTATAATAGATAGACATATGCTGTCGGAGGAGCTCGTGGCTAAGTAATAACAGCCGCAGGTAATCCATCAGGTTAAGCTACGCTTGCGGGGGTTGGTCCGTGGATGGGTGACCATTTTCACATATCGAGACTCTTCCGTGCCTCGGAAAGCACGTTAAGCCGTTGGTCCCGGCTGTCATTTGTGGATCTTTGACAGTCGTTACGAGTCGTCAGAAGCCCGAAAGTCTTACAACCAGTCTAACCAAGGGATATCGTAGTACCCAGTTACTGGGTTGTGGAGGTCAGATAGGCAGTCGCTCCATGTAAAATACTGGTATTCAGCTGCATCCGGTTAGACTGGAAGCCGACCCCAACTTAGTTGGGAAAAGGCTAGGCAGATTGATATGCTGTCGCGACACTTTTTGTTAATAATAATGTGTTCTGCAAAGTCGTAGTACATTATTTTATTCTATCCTCAATAGTTTTAGCCGCGCACGCGATGTAAAGAATATTTTAGGTAATTTGTTTACACCTTGGGTTACATTATTGGAGTTTTAGTAAGGATCCCTAATCTTTTCTAGCAATAAATACAGCCTATGTTACTCAGGGTGAATGTAGCTTTCTAATGGTGAAAGAATTTTTGAAATCGGCGCAGGAGTTTTTGAGTTTATTCGTTACAAACATACACACAAAAATACAAAAATACAAATCTTTCCTCTTTATAATATTAGTGTAGATGTAGATTTTACACGTATCCCATGAAATGAAACGAAATGAAATTGTTTATTCTGTAAATAGGATATTGGAATCACTTTTACACGTCTTTAATATGACGTGATGATTTAATATTAAAAATAAGCTAGATGAGGTCGGCGTTTCCTATCTGACTACTCTGAGAAGAAAGGCCGAAACAAACTCAGAGGTCACAGTCTCTTTTAAAGTCCAGACATAATCTTGGTTAAGCCATATGAGGACCATGTAAATTCGAGTCTGAAATGGTCTTTTGAGGAAAGAACCACACAGATTTGAGTGGACCTGTCCAGTCAGTGCAAGCATTTGTCAGTAATGGCGGAGCTCAACTCAGAACTTAAGGAGCTCAACGACCCGACGAACAATACCAAAGAAAAGACATTTGGGTAGGCCGCATAAAATTCTCAAATTGCCAGACCATCGATAAAATTAACTGAGAACGACCAAAAAATAAAAATTCACATAGTCCTTACATTCACAATAATAAAATACTTTACAAAGTAATCATGTCATTTTGTATAGAATATTCAATAATGTGAATTTGTAAATAAAACTGGTTGATATACCTACTTTGATGATTTTCCATATTATTCAAAATGTTACAATGCTTAGCAGAGCGAGCAGCTCAATCCCATGCTTTTTTGTCTTCTAAATAATCTGAAATTTTATAGTACCCTTTTCTACAAAGTTTGGTTTTAATGCAGCTTTTAAATCGTTTAATGGGTAAGTTTCGAATGTCAATGGGAAGTTTGTTATAAAAGCGTATACATTGACCCATGAACGAGTTGCCTACTCTGTGGAGACGAGTGCGATGTACAGCAAGATTGTGTTTATTCCTGGTATTAAAAAATAAATTGTTATTAATAAACTATGAATAACGGACATTTTCTTAAAATTTGATATATTTTTGTGTACATACAATAGGTTTTCAAATATATATTGTGAGGTTACAGTCAGAATATCTATTTCTCTGAATTTTTCTCAAAGGGAATCTCTCGGACCTAGGTTGTAAATGGCTCGAATAGCCCTTTTCTGTAAAACAAAGATAGCATTAATGTCCGCACAGGCTCCCCAGAGAAGAATCCCATAAGACAGAAGACTATGAAAATAACTAAAATAAACAATTCTGGCTGTATCTACGTCAGTTATCTGTCTAATTTTTTTAACGGCGTAGGCGGCCGAACTAAGCCTTCCTGACAATTTTTTCTATGTGTGGGCCCCTTGTAATTTACCGTCAATGGTTATTCCAAGAAAAACTGTCGACTCAACGGGGTCCAACTCTATTCCATTAACTTTAACATTGGTAGATAGCTGCCTGACATTTGGCGTTGATAATTTAATGAGTTTAGTCTTTTTCTCATTCAGGAGAAGATTATTTACATTAAACCAATGCACCACTTTAGAGAGTGCATCGTTAACTTGTTCAAAGTTGACTAACTGACGTTTTATTTTAAAAATGAGGGAAGTATCATCTGCGAATAACACGATCTTGTGATTATCCCTTATGTGGTAAGGCAAGTCATTAATATAAATGAGAAATAAGAAAGGACTTAGAATTGAACCCTGCGGAACGCCCATGGTGACCGAAGATCCTGCAGATCTCTTGCCATTAACATCGACCCTCTGAATTCTGTTGTTCAGATAAGAAGTCAGAAGGTCGAGAGCCATAAAAGAAGTATGTACTTTAGACAATCTGAAACGTGGTTGATCTAATTTGCCTATTTCTAGTCTCAGTTTCTAGTATTAAAATTATGCCTGTCACTTATCTTACTAAAAAGATGTACTTAGATTTTTTCGAACATAAATATTTTTTTCATATACAGGGTGTGGCGTACATAATGGATAACCCTGAAACTGTCGATTGGCCAGATTATTATCTATCATTTACCCCATTTATACAACCTGACACTGACCTACAAATAGAAAAAATTGCAGAAAATCTAAGAAAAATAAAATTGCGCTGTCTAACTTAGGTCATCCCTCCTAAGTAATAGATAAAGTAAAGTTTGACAGGTTTGTAACTTCTGATTCTCAATTCAGAAACCGGCCATACTAAAACAGTGTGGCTTTTGTTGACTTTGACATTCTACAAGTAATAGTAGTTTCATGCATGGCTAAAATATTATAATTATTTCTGGTTAAAACTAATAATAAAGTCCTAATAAGTAAGCTGCTATGTTTCCGTAATATATTTCAAACATGACGCACGAATCTTATTTCAATAAATTCACAGAATAAGATAAATTAACTTTATAGTCGAAAAACCCAAAATACAAGAAATAATTTAAAGAAAGATACTAAAAGAAACCCACGGAATGTTGTCGACCAGGTCACAGATATTAACAAGGTAGTCCTCGTTCATAGTTTAACTTTCACAGCGTCTTCGTTTTGTGGGTGATGGGGTGAGTTCAGCAATTCATGTGTCGCTATCTGACGTACGGTTGACTGCTTATTTAAAATTAAAAAAGTTGTTTTAATATTCTGAGACTTTAAAAAAGTAAACTGCGTACTGGTATGACACTACTTATGAATATGACAAGAACCGGCCAAGTGCATGTCGAACCACGCACAATGAAGGGTTCCGTAGAGTTGGGATGAATTTATCCGAAGAACGAACCTAACATTGTAGTTGAAAAGCATGGTCTCCCGGCTATACATGCCAGCTGAAAATGTAAGTTTGTGCGCACAATATTGAGCGATATGCCATGTTATTTTAAAACTATTACCTGTTCTTATTATTGATATTCCTGTAATCTATAAGTATAGAACTTTTCTCTATATTCTGTTCAAAATTTTATGCTCACTAGTTTCGGATACAAAACTAGTGAGCACTATATCGGGAGAAATACTTACCTTTTCAATTTTCATCTATTTTCATATAAATATAAAACTATTTATTCTAAATATAATTTTCTTTAAATGAGGCCCTCACAGTAAGCCCTCTCAATAGATATAATACGTCACACGCTCAGACCATATAAAAAACCAAGACAGAGCGCTGCGAACAATACATGAAGCATGCCAAAACCACACCTGCGCTGTGCATACACACTCAAACGTACAACCATTTACAATCAAACTGCACCTCACTAAGTGCACACAAATGTTTACGAAACCGGCCTCATGTCACTGTTGACAGAGCGCTCTGTCTTAGTGTTTTCATTTGGTCCGAGGTCACAGGGTACACAGGTCTGCAAAACTTTATTTGTTATTGTTAGAAGCATGCCACTTTGCACAAGTGCTCCACGATGGTGAGCGCGGAGCACCCGTCATCATTCTCCTGCCCATATCCCAATCTATTAGTGATCGGCGCAACATGTCTTTTTCTTCCATATTTCTCTATTAGTCATCCCAGCAGGCTTAGCATGAGCACTGTTTTGTCGACGGAAGAAAAGACAAACATGACGTTTCGTGTAGACAAGTACGACGGCAGCAAAGTAGAAAGAGTCAACTGCACTTTTTACGAAATTCACTCTTTTACATAATTCGACTTTGAATTCTTTGTTTTGTCATAGGTTATTTTTTCTGCTTGATTCTCAATTTTTACTGATTTTAAGTCACGTCAACTACAAGATTTTTTCTCAAAGTGTCGAAGTACCTTATTTTGGATCAAACAATTTTACAGTAATATTGGCCTTAACTATTTCCTTGGTACTTATGCCCTATTACCTAAATGATATAATATAGCAGAAGATAGCTTTGTTCTTCTATTAATTATCACAGTTTTGCGTTCAAAACTCTTTTCTTTGTAAAATCATGATTTTGTAGATAACCGTTTATACTTTGTGGCCGTCAAGTAGAAAGTTTTCTAATGGCGATTCCAAAATCAAATTGTCTTCACTACTATAGACAAATGTCAGTTGTTAGTGTGATTTTGACAGTTTTAGTAGAAAACTTTCTTCCGAAATAGTCTACCTAAAAAAGACCTAGACAAAGATCTTTAGAAACGAAAGACAAAATGATAGATTGTAGAAGGATTTCTACGGATCGATGTCAAAAATGAAGAAACGAAATGTCACTTTGTATAGAAAAAGCTATGTCTATTCTTCGTAGAGAGAAAGCGTCATGCTACGCGTGCAGAAGTCACCCCCCTTTCTAGCGATATCATCTTTCGCACAGTACATTCATCGAACACTAAGGAAGGACTAAAAAAAAAATCATCATCCCATCGGGCACATGGCATTTAACTTTTCAATTTATTTAGAAATACTTGTCAAATTAGCGGCCATCTGACAGGTACTTATTCGGCACACTTGAATGAAAAATGAAAAAAATGAATAGCTTGCTACATATTAATAATCTGTGACTATGAATTAGCACATTTAGCACTGTTTCAAGCAAGTCATCTATAATAAATGGTAGACGTAGATAATACGCACTAGTCATGTCTTTTAGGCAAATATACTGACTCGCCTCGCTTGACCCATGAGTACAACAGAGACCAAGCATATAAACAACTAGATAAAATAGTTTACGTGATAATACTACTAGATGGCGTGGATATGTACACTCTGGGAACGAAAAGATTAAGTAATTTTGAGCAGGCGAGATCGAGGTCAAGAGCAGGCCCAGTTGGCAATAAAAAAAACGTTTAAAAAAAAAAAAAAAACTCACTTAAAAACACAGCACAATTTTGTGTTTTTTTTAGTAGTTTTTTTTTTGTAAAAAGTTTTTCTGTGTTTTTTTTGGAAGTCGGTTGTTTTTTATTGTAAAAGTTTTTATTTTTCACCTATTAGTTGTGGTACCTACCCCACATAAATTCGAATCAGTACCACTACCTGCTATGTAATTAACATTGACGGAGTCACATAGAACATCATCTACATAAACTAAGTGGGAAAAATACGTAATATTAATTTTATATAGGACCACCTCTGAAGCACGACCTATAAAACAAAAAAGAATCATCTAAATTTATTCATATTTGGCGCAGTAATCGCGTAACATACACAAAAAAAAAAAACATACAGACGAATTGAGAACCTCCTCCTTTTTGAAGAAGTCGGTTAAAAATAAAAATGCATTACGTTATTGTTCCCCTTTCCACTGCATAGCACTGCGGTCACATTTCCTCTTACGTTATTGTTCCCCTTTCCACTGCATAGCACTGCGGTCACATTTCCTCTTACGTTATAAAGGTACCCTGAGCCTTATTTACAATAGCTATCCTAATAAACTAATATTATAAATGTGAAAGTTTGTGTGTTTGTGGGTTTGTGTGTTTGGATGTTTGTTACTCAATCACACAAAACGGCTGAATGGATTTGGATGAAATTTGGCAAGCAGATAGTTTATAACCTGGATTAACACATACGATACTTTTTATCCCGATATTCCCACGGGATCGAGACTTACGCGGGTGAAACCGCAGGGCGCAGCTAGTTATTTATAAGTCAAAAACCTTAGTATTAGCTGAATAGGATCTGTGACGGACGGACGATCTAAATCAGACGAACGAAGTCGGTTTCTATTTTGGTGAACTTAAACTGCAGTGCAAGTGCTGATTATTATAAAGAAAACTAAGATGTTACTGGACGATTCCTAATTTTGTAGTTACTTTGTTACTTAGCAGTTGATGTTATATTTAAATTACTTATTAGCATGAAGGAACATTTATACTGTGATGTAGGCTAGATTGTAAAAAAAATGGTATAGAACCGTAAAAGCTGCGGATCTTTATCGGATCTCATAAAGCGGAGATATCCAGTAGTATAATTTTCATATAATTTTCTCCTAATAATTTTCATACGAAGCGTGGTCTCTGTTGGCTATCTACTCATAGGTAGATAATATGTATAACCTTCGCACAATAGTACGTCGTTGATAATCCCGTCGGCCTTGAATCAAAGACGAAATGTGTTCGTTTTAACTTAATTATTTTCCGTGTTAACTTTTGTATTACTGAGGTAGTGTATTTTTTTATTGGTAGGCTCGCGTTTGATTATCTCGCCTGATGGTAAGTGATGATGTGGTCGACGATGATGCACGCTTGTCTAGAAGTATTATTTGATTATCTCGCCTGATGGTAAGTGATGATGTGGTCGACGATGGTGTACGCTTGCCTAGAAGTAGGTATCATTTGATCATCTCGCCTGATGGTAAGTGATGATGTGGTCGACGATGGTGCACGCTTGCCTAGAAGTAGGTATCATTTGATTATCTCGCCTGATGGTTAGTGATGATGTGGTCGACGATGGTGCATGCTTGCCTAGAAGTAGGTATCATTTGATTATCTCGCCTGATGGTAAGTGATGCTGTGGTCGACGATGGTGCACGCTTGCCTAGAAGTAGGTATCATTTGATTATCTCGCCTGATGGTAAATGATGCTGTGGTCGGCGATGGTACACGCTTGCCTAGAAGTAGGTATCATTTGATTATCTCGCCTGATGGTAAGTGATGCTGTGGTCGACGATGGTGCACGCTTGCCTAGAAGTAGGTATCATTTGATTATCTCGCCTGATGGTAAGTGATGCTGTGGTCGGCGATGGTACACGCTTGCCAAAAGTATCATATTCACTCGAGACTTGAAGACTCCCTGTTATTTATAAAGCGTTTTTCAGTTTTTAACGTCCCCACTGCTGGACACTGGGGACAGGGACACAGGCCTCCTCTCTGTGAGAGGGAGTGGGCCGTAATTCACCTCGAAGGCACAGTGCGGGTTGGTGGATGTCACTGTCATTGATTTTATTGTTTTCGGACATTCCTCTCGATATTTTCCTGAACCGGCAGCAACTGTACCTGGTCTTTGTATTTATTGTATTGTTCTAGTTAGTTAGTTCAGCCATTTCATTTAGTACTTACCTATTATTACAGTATATAGTTCGTTGTGTTATATATATTGTATGTAAATGTTAAGACGGTTAAGTTTCCTAAGTTATACATCATCTTTCATCAATCTCCTGCCCTTATCCCAAATATATATAGTCACCGTGTTTGTCTTCCATATACTTCTCTATTAGTCGTCATCTCAATAGTTACTCCCCGATCATTATCCATCCATATCATTTTTCCACACTGGTTTCTAAATAAATTCACACAAATTATTTAAAAAATCTTTTTACATGAAAAGAACAACCGACTTCTAACAAAGTGAAAAATACCTTTAATTTCGGGAGTCCGTATCTTTGATTGTGAATTTTCGTTTTTTGCCACCGACTTTCGTCTTCCGTTTTTTTTTAAGTAAGAAGTTTCTATTTTTAACCGACTTCTTCAAAAAGGAGGAGGTTCTCAATTCGTCTGTGCCTATGTTGTTTTTTGTTGTATTTTTGTTACGCGATTACTCCGCCAATTATGAATCGATTTTGATGATTCATTTTTTGTTTGGCAGGTCATGCTTCATAGGTGGTCCAATATTAATTTTATTAACTTTGCTTGCATAGTTTTTGAGTTAGCTTCAATATTATGTATTTTGCCCACTTCGTATTATGTAGACGAAGTTCTAAGTGACTCCGCCACTGTTATTTACATAGCAGGTAGTGGTATTCGAATCTGTGTGGAGTAGGTACCACAACTAAAAAGTGAAAAATAAAAACTTCTTACAAATAAAAAAACAACCGACTTCCAAAAAAAACAGTACCTAATAATAATAAGTGAAAAATAACTTTGATATCCGTAGTCCGTATTTTTTTTTTGTAATAAGTTATATATTTGAAAGTAACTTTGTCCGTCTGTCACCTTTTCACGCCAAAACCACTAAACGGATTTCGACAAAATTTGGTAAAGAGATAGATGACATCCTGGGGAAGGACGAAGTTTTTTAATGAACCCTTATGGACAAGTGACGGGAAGTACATACAGTTTCAACATACCTAATAAATAATAAGTCACAATATAAATAAACTAGTATCTAATAAAATATAAATAAAAAATAATATATATAATTACAAAAACAAAACAACGCATGGTATGGGCATGAACGTTTGTATAGGAAACCCAGCATTTCATAAGTACCTATCCCGGAAGTACGTTCCCGTGAGAAGATATCCAACATCCACGCGGGCGAAGCCGCTGGCAAAAGCATGATGGAAAGTGAATTAAATATAGAGAACAAAATTTTATAAAGTTTTTTGAAGTGAAAAGTGTGAAAACTTCTTTAGGCGCGTCGAGCGATTTTTTTTTCATGCAGTCGTTGTGCTGGCCAGTGCGATTATTCTGATTCATGATTGACAAAATTTTATAAAGTTTTTTGAAGTGAAAAGTGTGAAAACTTCTTTAGGCGCGTCGAGCGATTTTTTTTTCATGCAGTCGTTGTGCTGGCCAGTGCGATTATTCTGATTCATGATGGTGAATGGCGATGAGCCATTGACCTTCATGAATTAGAATTGATGAGGTTGGCGCAGTGACATTCAATAAATGCATTATCAGTGGGCCGGCTGTACATCAAAATGATGCGTGCCCGCATTACGTATTTACATTGGTCTGGATTGGACATTACTTACGTCACGACGACGCCGACCGACGACGTTCCGGCGGACTTCGCAATTTCTCCAGTGGATTATAATGTACAGTTAACCGCATGTCTTTCTTACAATAAAACATTGACATCGCCTTTTGACGTTCAAACGACACTTATATGTGCATAATTGAAAAAAAAAAATTGAATTTTTACTTATTTGACTTTGACTTTGTCTTTTTTTCGCAGTAGTTTTGTTTAGACGGGGCAGTAGTTTAGTGAATGTTTCCAGTGAGGGACTGACTGGGTAGTAGTTCAGTAAATGCTACCAGTGAGGGACACACTGGGCAGTAGTTTAGTAAATGTTTCCAGTGAGGGACTGACTGGGCAGTAGTTTAGTCAATGTTTCCAGTGAGGGACAGACTGGGTAGTAGTTCAGTAAATGTTTCCAGTGAGGAACAGACTGGGCAGTAGTTTAGTAAATGTTTCAATTGAGGGACTGACTGTGCAGTAGTTTAGTAAATGTTTCCAGTGAGGGACAGACTGGGTAGTAGTTCAGTAAATGCTTCCAGTGAGGGACAGACTGGGCAGTAGTTTAGTAAATGTTTCCAGTGAGGGACAGACTGGGCAGTAGTTTAGTAAATGTTTCCAGTGATGGACAGACTGGGTAGTAGTTTAGTAAATGTTTCCAGTGAGGGACAGACTGGGCAGTAGTTTAGTAAATGTTTCCAGTGAGGGACAGATTGGGCAGTAGTTAAGTAAATGTTTCCAGTGAGGGACTTACTGGGCAGTAGTTAATTCAATGATTCCAGTGAGGGACTGACTGTGTAGTAGTTTAATAAATGTTTCCAGTGAGGGACAGACTGGGCAGTAGTTTAGTGAATGTTTCCAGTGAGGGACAGACTGGGCAGTAGTTTAGTAAATGTTTCCAGTGAGGTACTGACTGTGCAGTAGTTTAGTAAATGTTTCCAGTGAGGGATAGACTGCGTAGTAGTTCAGTAAATGTTTCCAGTGAGGGACAGACTGGGCAGTAGTTTAGTAAATGTTTCCAGTGAGGGACTGACTGTGCAGTAGTTTAGTAAATGTTTCCAGTGAGGGACTGACTGGGTAGTAGTTCAGTAAATGCTATCAGTGAGGGACAGACTGGGCAGTAGTTTATTAAATGTTTCCAGTGAGGGATTGACTGTGCAGTAGTTTAGTAAATGTTTCCAGTGAGGGACAGACTGGGTAGTAGTTCAGTAAATGCTTCCAGTGAGGGACAGACTGGGCAGTAGTTTAGTAAATGTTTCCAGTGAGGTACTGACTGTACAGTAGTTTAGTAAATGTTTCCAGTGAGGGACAGACTGGGTAGTAGTTCAGTAAATATTTCCAGTGAGGGACAGACTGGGCAGTAGTTCAGTAAATGCTTCCAGTGAGGGACAGACTGGGCAGTAGTTTATTAAATGTTTCCAGTGAGGGATTGACTGTGCAGTAGTTTAGTAAATGTTTCCAGTGAGGGACAGACTGGGTAGTAGTTCAGTAAATGCTATCAGTGAGGGACAGACTGGGCAGTAGTTTATTAAATGTTTCCAGTGAGGGATTGACTGTGCAGTAGTTTAGTAAATGTTTCCAGTGAGGGACAGACTGGGTAGTAGTTCAGTAAATGCTTCCAGTGAGGGACAGACTGGGCAGTAGTTTAGTAAATGTTTCCAGTGAGGTACTGACTGTACAGTAGTTTAGTAAATGTTTCCAGTGAGGGACAGACTGGGTAGTAGTTCAGTAAATATTTCCAGTGAGGGACAGACTGGGCAGTAGTTCAGTAAATGCTTCCAGTGAGGGACAGACTGGGCAGTAGTTTAGTAAATGTTTCAAGTGAGGGATTGACTGTGAAGTAGTTTAGTAAATGTTTCCAGTGAGGGACTGACTGGGTAGTAGTTCAGTAAATGCTACCAGTGAGGGACAGACTGGGTAGTAGTTTAGTCAATGTTTCCAGTGAGGGACTGACTGTGTAGTAGTTTAATAAATGTTTCCAGTGAGGGACATACTGGGCAGTAGTTTAGTGAATGTTTCCAGTGAGGGACAGACTGGGCAGTAGTTTAGTAAATGTTTCCAGTGAGGTACTGACTGTGCAGTAGTTTAGTAAATGTTTCCAGTGAGGGACAGACTGGGTAGTAGTTCAGTAAATGTTTCCAGTGAGGGACAGACTGGGCAGTAGTTTAGTAAATGTTTCCAGTGAGGGACAGACTGGGCAGTAGTTTAGTAAATGTTTCCAGTGAGGTACTGACTGTGCAGTAGTTTAGTAAATGTTTCCAGTGAGGGACAGACTGGGTAGTAGTTCAGTAAATGTTTCCAGTGAGGGACAGACTGGGCAGTAGTTTAGTAAATGTTTCCAGTGAGGGACAGACTGGGCAGTAGTTTAGTAAATGTTTCCAGTGAGGGACTGACTGGGCAGTAGTTTAGTAAATGTTTCCAGTGAGGGACAGACTGGCCAGCAGTTTAGTGAATGTTTCCAGTGATGGACAGACTGGGTAGTAGTTCAGTAAATGCTACCAGTGAGGGACAGACTGGCCAGCAGTTTAGTGAATGTTTCCAGTGAGGGACTGACTGGGCAGTAGTTTAGTGAATGTTTCCAGTGAGGGACAGACTGGCCAACAGTTTAGTGAATGTTTCCAGTGAGGGACAGACTGGGCAATAGTTTAGTATATGCGTCATTTGTGACGTCTACGTCAAGTTCACTTTAACTAACATAAAATAAATGCCATTGTGCGAGCTAGTAAATAGGATTTCAATCAAAGAGCGTTCAGAATTTTGATAGTACCTAAGTATTAATTTTTAAAGCACAACATTACATAACATTACGCCTGTAATCCCCAATGGGTAAGGCAGGTGTACCGACAGGATACCCACATTCAGCCTGTTGTGTTTAAGTCCCATGTAATAGGGGGCGATCTTATTGCCATCATCCGGGCACAAATCCAGTCTCCGGGCTAATTAGGAAAAAATTTGGTACTGATGCAAAAACCCAATAACACTTTGCCCGACCCGCAAATCGAACCCAGGAGCTCATGCTCACCAGTAGCGCTTGCGACCGCTCGACCAATGTGGCAGTATAATAAGTATTAGTGCTTAGTTTGGGGGTCATCGTCCAATCTATTCTTGTACAACATGATTATCTAGACATATAAATTAAAGTCGCTTTTCGTGTTCTTCTAAACCACGCAACAGATTTTGATGAGATTTTCACCATAAAGTTACATATAACTACGATATTTCTATGTTTTGTCAAGCCCTAAAAACCGTGCGAAGCAGGAGCACTCGCTAGTGAATGTGAAAGGAGAAGGGCACCTGCTTAGCAGGAGCACTCGCTAGTGAATGTGGAAGGAGAAGGGCACCTGCTTAGCAGGAGCACTCGCTAGTGAATGTGGAAGGAGAAGGGCACCTGCTTAGGGGTTTCGGTCTGAATGAATCAATATAATTATTATTTCTTGGACGCCTCCGAATGCAGATTGCCTTTTACCGTAATGAATACATTTTAATTATTGTTTAGCCAGTTATAAACTATGAAGCTTCGTATCAAACTCAACTTTAGGTAAACGACCGCTGGTAGCGCTGTTTCTTGAAGTATGCGTTGAGTAAATCTGTTTTATTTTGTTTTATCGCGTTCAAGTACATGTATCGATACCCATCACATCTGCGGAGTTTCACTAGCGTATGACCCTGTAAATGTGAATCAGACAGGTTTTTTCACATTATCGCTAAAAATAAAATTATCGTACGATTATGCTAATAATTAATACGTCATTGATTATTCTAATCATTCTGACACGGAAGCCAAAAGTAGGTATGAATTATTAAAATTGTATTAAATATTAATGACTTGTGATGTCAAACTGGACAAAAAATGTTAGCTAATTACTACTCTTCATCATCTGCCTAGCGCTAGCCTTATCGTCGGCTTCCATATTTCTATGACTTCCAGGCTAAACGGCTATCTAATTGCGTACCTAATTATTCTGTTTCATTTTGACAGTTCAACAACATTCATTGCATTATTTACGTTGTAGAGCAGATTTTTTTTTCGAACGTATGATGATAAGAAAATTTCAAACCGATTCAGATTGTGATTGATCGTGTATTACTCACACACGGTGCGGAAGAACAGTTTTGTAGATGGAGTGGCTGCCTATCTGACTTCCAGAACATGTTACTGGGTAACACGATACCTCTTGGTAACACTTGCTGGACTAATTTATTCTGTGGAAATAGTAGGCGACAGACAGATAACGGCGCAGGCTTTGTAAGATGGTCACATTCTCTTTGCGTATACAGAACCCTAATAGCCTTACTTTTTAGGTTTCCGTAGTCAACAAGGAACCCTTATAGTTTCGCCATGTCCGTCGGTCCGTCTGTCCGCGGTTTAGCTCAGAGACCGTTGGTACTAGAAAGCTGTAATTTGTTATGGATATACATATAAACGACGCCGACAAAATGGTATAAAAAAATCGTAAAATATTTTTTTTTTAGGGTACCTCCCCTACTCGTAAAGTGGGAATGGTTTTTTTTTTCTCGTCAATCCCATAGTGTGGGGGATACCCTACACTATGGGATACAACGACCTTTCTAACGATAGTTAGAAAGGTCGTTTAAAAATAATGGGAGTTTGTAAAAACCATTTTTGGATTCAGGGATCCGTTTGCGAAATATTAGGCTTTAAAGTAATAATTTTTGTTTGAGCCAAGTGTCCCCCCCCCTGCCACCTAAATGGTTGGGATTGGATATGTGAAAAAACTCACGGCAGTAGTATATATAACGAAATTAAAAGGAAAACTATCACCGCTAGGCTCCACAAGTTACGGAGTAATAATCGACCAACTTAAATTTGCAGTTGTAAAAACATGTTCGCTCATACATTCTGTATCGGAGAACAAGTTTTTCAACTACATGTTAAGTTTGTTTTATAAATTCATCCCAACTACGGAACCCTTCATTGTGCATGCACTTGGCAGGTTTTCTATAGAAAGAACCATGCTCAGAATCCTATACATGCATACCCTCACTAAAATATCACATTACAAAGCTGCACATGGTGCATTAAAAGCACTTTTTGACCTACGTTTTGAAAGAATTCCTCCTGTTTAAGATAAAGTAGCAGTTTTTTGTATATTCGGTAACAAAAAAATCTTTTTCCTAGCACTTTTTATCCGTTACACAAAAAAAATCGATTGATTGCTAATCATTTTGTGTCAGACGTTTTATACACTTTCACGAGTTTTTTAGTTCACTATCGAATTCCAATTAGCGCCAGAAACATAAATACACACCTCGTAACCTAGTAGGGTTTTCTAGATTTTGCAACATAAATAACTAGGAACTAGCCTATAAATTCGGGCAGACTGTGCTGTGGTGAGAAATAAGTATATTTTTAAAACCTGAGAATTAGGCAGCTTTTCTATCAGAGATAAGTGAGATAACAAAGTGGTGAAGCTAAGCTACGAAACTATAATATACTTTGTTTTATTTTAACCCTTTTCGAGCAGAATTAAACCAAAACTGTGCTATCAATCGATCCTATTGGATAGATATCCATCTCATCTCTTAGAATAGTTATAAACATCTGGCGTGGGCCTACCAGATGTTTATAACTTATGGGAGAATTCCACATTTTAGTAAGGTACCTAGTAAAGTGGTCAGAACAATGTAAACCGGAGAAACGGGAAATAAAACAAATCTCTCAAAAACATCGTACACCTTTTTTATTTAAATTTAAACAATTTATTTCAAAACCTAAATAAATATAAGCAATGGCAGTGAAGCACCATTAAGATTATAACCATTTTTAAGGCAGCAGAATGTACAACATCAACCCTCATGTTGTTTTTTGCAGTTGTACGGAAAATTCACTGTATGGACCTCTCTAAATACGTTGCACGCGCAAAACACATTTGATGCACCGAAACGTTGATGCATGATTCCAATCAACTTAGCACCGCAATATTGTATCCAATTACATTTCACCGATAAACTGACACGTATCGTTATTACAGTAGGAAAACAAAATCGACAGTGAGATATCGCTTTCAAGAATATGTATTTATAAATCGATCTAAAATGTGCAGAAAAGTTACGGGTAAGTGTTTAAATAAACAATAAATAAGCAAACAAACAATAACACACGCACAAAGCACAACTTTGGACTGGTTTGAACGTAACAGTAGGTTTCTATGGTTAAGAGTGACAAGTGATTGAATGATCAAGTGACAACTACAATCAGTGTTTCCAGATGTTTGTTATTTTTTTACCCAAAAACTTTTCAAGAATCTGCTTCGGAAAATATACTACATATATATATATATGTATTACCTACAAAAGAACTTATTAATCAAAATATTATAATATTATAACATCTTGGTAACATCATTCGTATTGAAACTATACTTATAGTTCTTTATTCATTCACTTTAATTACGATAAACAAGCTACCACTACACTAAAATATATAAATATTTGTGACAATAGTAGTAAAAATACATAAATAAATAAAGGCTCATTGGGCATCAAAAAATTCGTCCGCAAAGCTGTCAGTGGGAAAAGTGCCCAATAGACTGGCAGCGTTACCACTTTGGATGGCAACGCTGATTCTTTGGCCTAAGAATTGGTCAGCCCTCTAGTCACGTGCAGAGTCGTCCAACCGCTTGTCGATGTCCCGAAATACCTACTCGATGAGCACTCTGTTTAATCGATTAGTTTTAGTTTTAATATTCTTTGTGGTACAACACTCTTTGGTTATTTTTTCTTCTCTCGTGTGTCAAATAAGTCAATACACGCTGAACAATTTTCGTAAGCTTTATTTAATTTATTTAATTTGAAATCCCCAACATGGTCCTTCCAAGCGGATAAATGAAGATTATGACGAAAAATAGCGACATTTATAAATAAAAAGGATTTCAAAGGATTTACGGAAAATTGCCGATTTTTTCAAGACGCCATTTTTGATGAATGTTCGAAAGAAATTTCGATTTGGCGATCAGTATCTACCTAATTTATTTTACTTAGATTGTATCATTGTATAACCAGATAATTATTTATTTGCAGTTAACTGATTACATTATTTAAACGAAGTAGGATCTAGGTACTATTTGTTGTCCAAATATGATACCATTAGAACTTAAAACATTGAAAAAATGATTGTTCAATTTGTTCATATTTCCTATCAGAGTTTCAAATGTAAGTTAGTATCAAACAAACAATCTTTTAGGTAGATTACTTCTGTTGTTGGTTTCCGGTAAACAAACATTAACTGAGAGGTATTTGATACCTTATTAATTTTTCATAACTGTGTTTTCAGTTTGATATCGGCCTCTCAAAATGCCTGACAACGAGGAAAAGGACTTAATTAAAAGACGGGGAAGTTTTAAAGGACGTTTAACAGTTTTCTCTAATTTTGTAAAGGATTTGGGGGACCCACTAAATCTACTACAGGTTGGTGAATTGCAACTTCGTTTAGCCAAGATGGAAAATATATTTACCCAATATGACGAGGTTCAATTAAGATTGGAGTGCTTAGCTGAAGACATCTCTGTTCGAATCTCAGAGCGAGATGAGTTTGAATCTACATATTATAGCATTGTTACACAAGCACAAGGTTTACTCACACGTAACTTGAAATCAACCAAGGATGATCAGTCTGATAGTCATAATTCTTCACCAAGAATTAATAATCGTTCGCTTGTTAAATTACCTACCATACAACTGCCTAAGTTTGGTGGTTCTTATGATAAGTGGTTGGAGTTTCGCGATACATTTTCTAGTTTGATACATGACAATGACGACATGGATGACATTACCAAATTCCATTACCTTAGGGCATCGCTTGAGGATTCAGCTGCTGTGGTAATACAATCTATAGAATTTTCTGCGATTAATTATTCTGTTGCATGGAACATTTTATGTGATCGATATGACAATAAGAGGCTTTTAATACAAAATCATATAAATGCATTAATACTCATTGAGCCAATTAAAAGGGAGTCATCTGTCACTTTAAAACATATTATTGATTCCATCAACAAGAACTTGCGCTCATTACAATCCTTAGGAGAACCTGTAGAGCATTGGGACTTGCTTTTAATTCAAATAGTTACACATAAATTAGATTCTAGAACTTTCCGTGAATGGGAACAATTTAAAAGTGGCATAGATAAAGATAAACCAATAACATTAGACAATTTCTTAAGATTTTTGAGAAATCGTTCAGATTTACTTGAAACTATTGAAAGTTCGCATTATAATGCCAGTAACTCATGTAATCCAAAGACTAATAAACACAAGAGTATGGTATCTGTAACCAATGCACCAGCTAGTCGGCCTAACAGTGGTACTAATTCCCTGAAATCATGCCCTAAATGTCAAGGTGATCATCCCCTTAGTACTTGTTCACAATTTCTTGGACTTAGTAATGAACAGAGGTTAGAATTACTACCACAATTTAAGATATGTTTCAATTGCTTTAGAACAGGCCACTATGCAAATCATTGTAAATCAATTGGATGCAAGGTGTGCAAACGCAGGCACAATACACTTGTTCATGTTACAGATCCCAGGGTTAAGTCAACTGTTAATTCATCTACTTCAAGTGGTGATCGCGAAAACACTGCTGGTGCGTCTAGTGAACAATTGCCTAATAATGTTACATTATCAGCACAAGTTACAAAAACTCATGTCCAAAACAAGGGTGAAGTACTTTTAGCCACATCATTAATAAAGTTTTATGATGGCAACAACTGTGAACATCTCGGTCGTGCGATTTTGGACAGTGGCAGTACGTCATGCCTTATTACAGAAAAAATGTGTAACTTATTAAATTTGCCTACAATTAAAGTTAACGAGTCACTGATGGGTATAAATAACTCTAAGTCACTAATAGGGAAAATGTGTTGCGTCCCGATAAAGTCATTAAATGAAAACTTTTCCACTAATATTTACTGCTTTGTCTTACCTTTTATTACTGATAAAGTGCCTTGTCGTCAATTAAATATTAATGAGTTGAATATTCCAAGTAATTTATGTCTAGCTGACCCATATTTTTATGCCCCATCTTCTGTAGATCTTATTATAGGTGCAGATGTTTTCTGGGATATTTTGGGTACAGATAGGATAAGCTTAGGTCATGGGAAACCGGTGCTATTTGAAACTAGACTTGGTTGGATAGCTTCAGGCCCTATTATGTTACATAGTGGCCAAGTGCCTTATTCATTTCCTATGTTATGTAATTTTGTAAACATTAATCAAAACAAAAATAATTTCATACAGGATAGCTCAAGTATTGATGATATTCAAAACTTTTTAATGCGTTTTTGGCAACTTGAGGAAGTTAGCCATCAGTCATCAGTACATTCTAGAGAGGAGCAAATGTGTGAAGAACACTTTATAAATAATACAACACGTCTCAAGGATGGTCGTTTTTGTGTAAGAATAGCATTAAAACAATCTCCTGACAGTTTAGGTGATTCTTTGCAAAGATCAAAGCATTGTTTGCTGTCATTAGAGCGCAGGAACAAGGGTCAACCATTATTCAGGAAACGGTATTGTGACTTCATGAAGGAATATATTGAGTTACAACACATGTCTAAATGCATACTTGATCCAGGTAAGGTTGCATATTTTATACCTCATCATGGTGTTGTACGTGAAAGTAGTTCAACTACTAAACTCAGGGTAGTATTTAATGCCAGTAGTCCAACTACCTCTGGAGTTTCATTTAACCATTTACAAATGATAGGGCCTACAGTACAAAATGACTTGGTGTCAATACTTCTTCGATTTAGAAAATACCAGTATGTCATTTCGGCAGATGTAGAGAAGATGTACCGGCAGATACTTGTACATCCAGAAGATAGGCATCTACAGCAGATCCTATGGCGAGATGACCCCTCGAAGCCTATGGAGGCGTACCAATTAAATACTGTTACATACGGTACTGCTAGCGCACCATACCTTGCCACTAGGTGTTTAAAACAAATAGGGCTTGATTGCACTGATAGTAAAATTGGTGCTATTATAAAAAATGACTTTTACGTCGACGATTTGTTGTCAGGGGGGGATACAATTGAAGAGGTTCTTAATATACGCCATAAGGTAACATCAGAGTTAGCTGCAGCTGGAATGCCATTACGTAAATGGAAATCCAACAACGCTTATTTAATGTCTGACTTAGAACATTCTTCATTAAATTTGAATATTGGTTCAATGGAACCTTCCAAAACTTTAGGTCTCAGCTGGAACACTGATACTGATATATTATGTTTTTCAATTAATCCTAATATTTCTAATGCATTGACAAAACGCCGAATTCTTTCTACGATTTCTCAAATTTTTGATCCGCTAGGTCTATTAGCTCCTTGCATTATTACTATGAAAACTATTATGCAGAAACTTTGGGTGCATAAATTAGGATGGGACGATCAGTTGCCATCAGATATATTGACAGTATGGTCCAATGCAATTCGTAACTTATCAATGTTGAATGAATTGTATATTCCACGAGTTGTATTAACCAATTCATATCAAACTATAGACTTGCACATATTCAGCGATGCATCGCAAGTAGCATACGGTGCATGCCTGTATGTCCGCAGTAAAAATAATAATGATGTTTTGATTCGTCTTCTTACAGCCAAAAGTCGAGTGGCTCCAATTAAACCAACGACAATACCAAGATTAGAGCTGTGTGCAGTACTGGTTGGTGTTCGTCTTTACGAAAGGGTGCTATACGCTCTCCGCGCTCAAGTAAGGAGTGTCACCTTTTGGACTGACTCGACAGTTGTATTAGGTTGGCTCAAGATGATACCGAGTAAATTGCAGCCGTTTGTCCGCAACCGTGTTGCAGAGATATTAGACAAAACACCTTCATGTAGCTGGAGGCATGTACCTACTAATTTAAATCCCGCTGATCATATATCACGCGGAATCGATGTAAGTCTTTTACAATCTTTAGATTTATGGTGGTCAGGTCCTGAATTTTTGAGATACGATGCCTCAAAGTGGCCTAGGAATCCAACAGTGACAACGGAACTTCCTGAAATTCGATCTGAAGTATCCTTACTTGTTACTTCCGTAAATCTACGACCAGTTATAGAATTTGATAGGTTCTCAAATTTCTCATCACTTAAACGGTCGGTAGCTTATGCTTTAAGATTTATTAAGACTCATGTTAAAAAACAACCACCTGTTAACCAATTTCTTAGCACGGACGAATTAAGGCAAGCATTGTATTTTATTATAAGGCTTTCGCAAATGGATTCTTTCCTGGAATATGGGATGTTATTAAACAATAAAGATTTACCAAAAAGGAGTCCATTAATCAAGTTTAAAGTTTTCCTAGATGAAAACAAATTAATGCGTGTTGGAGGTCGCCTCACAAACTCACAATTTTGTTATGACAAAAAACACCCGTTATTATTACAGTCCACACATATTGTCACAAAATTGTTATTCGAATATATGCACAAACAGCTTATGCATGCGGGGCCGCAATTGTTGCTAGCATCCATTAGAGAATATTATTGGCCGATCGGTGGTACATATTTAGCTAAATCAGTTTATCGCAAATGTTTGTTGTGTTGTCGTATGAAAGGGCAGACAGTCTCTCCTGTCATGGGTGATTTGCCACAGCAGCGTTTGAATCCCGGGGGATTCCCATTTGAAACAGTCGGCGTTGATTATGCTGGACCTATAATGTCAGCAAATAAACAAGGACGAGGTTGTCGCCTTACTAAAGTTTATATTGTTCTTTTTATATGTTTTACAACCAAGGCAGTGCATATTGAGTTGGCAGGTGATTTAACAAGTAATAATTTCTTATCGGTTCTTCGTAGATTTGTCTCGAGAAGAGGCAAGCCTAAGCACATCTACTCTGATAATGGGACCTCGTTTGTTGGTGCGTATAATGAAATTAGTAAATTTATAAAGAGTAGTTGCAATTCATTATCCAGTGACTTAGCTAATGAAGAAATAAACTTTCATTTTATTCCTCCTTACGCTCCTCACTTTGGAGGTCTTTGGGAGGCCGGTATTAAATCTACCAAATATCATTTAAAATGAGTACTGGGAAATTGCAACCTTACCTTCGAAGAGCTGAACACTGTGCTAGTTCAAATAGAAGCTTTACTGAATTCTCGCCCACTTACACCACTTTCATCGGATCCCAGCGATTTGTCGCCGCTTACGCCTGGACATTTTATAATAGGACGACCACTCACAGCACTGCCTACGCCAAACATTGAAGACCGTTCCGTAAATTACTTGACCAGATACCAGAGAATCGAGCAACTTCGTCAGCACTTTTGGGCTAGATGGAGCAAAGAGTACGTCTCAGAGCTACAACATCGAGTGAAATGGCGATCCTGGACTAAGCCATTGGAAAAGGATACCCTCGTGCTCATCAAAGATGAGAATCTCCCACCTCTTAAATGGCGATTAGGTCGAGTAACAGCTGTTTATCCCGGCAAAGATGGGATCAGTCGCGTCGCTGACATCAAGACGGCGTGCGGAGTGGTCCGGCGAGCATTCAGCAAGATATGCCCTCTTCCGGTATCTTAAGCAGAAGAATATGGTTGAGAGAAGATCTCTCAACGCCCGGGGGAATGTTAAATCGATTAGTTTTAGTTTTAATATTCTTTGTGGTACAACACTCTTTGGTTATTTTTTCTTCTCTCGTGTGTCAAATAAGTCAATACACGCTGAACAATTTTCGTAAGCTTTATTTAATTTATTTAATTTGAAATCCCCAACACACTCGGACCCCATGGCCCTAGTTTTCGAACCCCAAAGGCTTTATGATTATGTGAGAAGAGAGACCGCATGTTATCTAATGTGCCTAGAATATAAACAATTATAATAATCGAAAACATAAAAACTGAATAATGCAGTAAAGAGATGACCAGTTCTAAGTTCAAAGAAACACTGAAACAAACTCAGAGGTCTCTTTTAAAGTCCATACAATTACTTGTAATGATCAGATCATAACCTAACTAACCTAACATAACCCAACCTTTTTTTTTTTTTTTTTTCCGTGTGGAAAATCCTCATGGATGTCCTCCGCCCTGGGGCGGGCGGAGGGGTCTGTCAGACTCTTACTGACTAAAAACCACCCCGGTGTTCCGACTCACACCTACGCCAGGGGTCGCGGGAACGTAAAAATCTTCCGCAACCCCCAACTAGTGCAGGCCCGCCACTGCGGGCCTCCTCGGGTCAGGGGGGGGAGTGAGGTGTTTGACTCCCCCCGTGACGTCTAAGAGGGGCGCGCTTGGAACACTACGCGCCGCCACCTCGGGTCCTGATGTGTGGGGGGCGACGGACGTCCCCGAGTCCGTCATCCCTGGACCCATTTAGGGGGGCTGGAAGAGGGCGTTATCCGCCCTCCGCCGACGCCCGGTGCGCCTGCTTCGGGCCGGGTGAGTGGACGAGATCTCTCTCTCCCTTTCCTCCGCCTCAGAGACGGTCGTCTCGCAGTAGGAAACCACCGCGTCCCAGGACTCCTCGCTGCCGACCATGGCATTGACTACGGCCGACAGCGACAAGTCGCTGCCTACTTCTGAGATGAGGGCACGGCGCGGCTCCTCCCAAGCAGCACACTCTGCCAGCGTATGCCGCACCGTGTCCTCCCGGCAGTCGACGCAGTGGTGACACCGAGCGTCCGGCTCCCTGTTTATGCGACACAGGTACTTCCCGAAGCAACCATGCCCCGAGAGCATCTGCGTCACCTGAAACGACAGGGAGCCGTGCCTCCTCCCGAGCCAGCGCTCGAGCACCGGCCGGACCGCCTCGATGATGTCGAGGCGGTAGGGCGTGAAAGCCTGTCCCGCCATTCCGCCACCAGGACCTCGCGAAGCTGAGACCGATGCAGCTCAATGTGACGCTGCATCGGTTGCTCGCCCCGCGCCCTCGCTTCCTCGCGCCACCGGTACGATGACGCGAGTACTTTCGCCTCGAGGTCCCAGGGCGGGGATCCCGCCAGTGCACAAGCCGCCTCGTAGGAGTTCGTGCGGTACCCTCTGATGACTCTGACGGCCATCGCTCTCTGCGGCTTGCGCAGGACTGCGATACTACCGGCCGTCAGGTCAGCCGCCCAGATCGGGGCCCCATAAAGGGCCATCGACTGCACGATCCCCACGTAGAGCCGCCTACAAGCGGCGCTCGGGCCCCCCAGACTGGGAAGCAGCGTTGACAGTGCCCCAGCAGCGCCCAGCAACTTGGGCGCCAGCCGTCGGAAGTGGGGCCCGAAGTCCCACCGGCTGTCGAGCACCAATCCCAGGTACTTCATGGTAGACTCGACAGCGATCCGAGCCCCCCCGACCACGATGTGTGAGCCGGGTGGCGGCGCCCGCCGGGGGCCATGAAACACTATGGCCTCCGACTTGCTGAGGGCCACCTCCAGGCCTAGGCAACGTTTGCGGCCCACCACCTGTGAGACCGCAGCCGTCGCCAGCAACGCTGCCTCCCTGTGTGAGCTCCCCCGGGCAGTGACCAGCGTGTCATCCGCGTAGCACGTCAGGTCTACCCCCGGTCCAAGCTCGCCCCTCAGCACCCAGTCGTACCCGGTGTTCCACAGGAGTGGGCCTACAACCGAGCCCTGTGGAACACCGCACGACATGCGGCGCTGGTTTCCACCATCACGTCCCATGTAGGTGACACACCTCTCCGACAGATAAGCCCCAACGATTTGGCGGAGGTAGGGAGGCACCCCATGACACCGCAGTGCCTCCCGAATACAACATAACCCAACCTAACCTAACTGACAGTGCCCGCTCTGAGAAGAAACAATGAAACAAACTCAGAGGTCTCTTTTAAAGTCCATACAATTACTTGTAATCATTACTTGTATTAGATCATATTATAAGAAACAGAATCTGAAATAAAATGCATACAACTTAGTAAAACCATGACAAATGAATCAGCATCATTTAGCTCAATATGATTCAACCCTAAAGCTGGTTACACTTTTATACGATAAACATTTTTTTAAACTAGATGAGGTCGATGTTGCCTTGCTGACTACTCTAGGAACAAATATCGAAACAAACTCAGAGGTAAAAGTATATTTTAAAGGCCATACAATTAATTACTAGTATTGGTCAGATCATATTAGAAACAGATGCTGATATAATGCAAGCAACTTTTTTTTGTAAAACTATGGCGCATGGATCAGCGTTCTTTAGCAGCTTTAGCTCAACCATTTTGAAGGGAACCGAATGATCCAGCACTAAAGAGACAACCAGTCCCAACTGACGGCAATAAACACAACACACTATACAATAAATAAATAATATGGTGGCCTCCATGGTTATCTCCTGTACCTCAAAAATAAGGTATACTCCTACGATTAATCTGATTACATTTACCGAATGAACGAAATGAACTGTAATCTTTCACCTATCGTCGCCATTAATCGAAAATGTAACCGGAACTACAAATAATATTTATTTTTATTCAATTTTAAACATGGCCTTTGATTGACTCTAGACTATTATCTTAAATCTAGTTTGAATAAATGAAGGATACTTAAAAATATGAATTGGCTGTAATCGATTAGGGCAGAAATGGTCATGGTCATTTCGCCTTTCATAAAAGTAATAATTTTGAAAAACGATTAATGCAATTCTGTGCATAAACAATTATGCATGAGTTAGTGCATTATTTTATTTATTTATTTAACCATATATGTTCACACATAATAAACAGACAAGAACAAAAGAACAGAAAAAACGTACAAAGGTGATGGTTTTATCATTAAACCGGCGCCAGACATGGCAATAATATTTGATCACATTTTTGATCACATGTTTGAACACATGTGTGGCAGGGGTGTTTGGGTATTTCATCAAAGTTTGATCACATATTTGAACATTTGTTTGACACATGTGAGGCAGGAAATGAAATGAAATTGTTTATTCTGTAAATAGGATATTGGAATCACTTTTACACGTCATATTAAAAAATATTAAAAATAAGCTAGATGAGGTCGGCGTTTCCTATCTGACTACTCTGAGAAGAAAGGCCAAAACAAACTCAGAGGTCACAGTCTCTTTTAAAGTCCCGTCCAGGGGCGTTTGAGTACCTATTTCATCAAAGTTTGATCACTTATTTCAACTTTTCCATTCGGTGTCGGTTTTTCAAGCGCACATCAAAGCGTTTAAAGTTCAAAGGTGTGCATAGCGCGTTCGAATTTCAAATGTGTGCGTAGCGTAGCCTGCAAGCCCAGTGTCTCGTAAATAACTGAGCGGAACGGTCGCTTTGCTCAAGCGCAAGATGGAATGGAGCAACGAATGCCCTAGAATTTATTGAGTTGCTTGAAGGAGAAACATGTATTTATGGAACCCAAAAAGTAAAAAACAATAATAAAAATTTGGTAAATGATGCCTGGATCAGGATTAATGATAAATTCTCAGTACATTGCT
The DNA here is from genome assembly GCA_948473465.1 of Lithophane ornitopus. Classification (NCBI taxonomy): domain Eukaryota; kingdom Metazoa; phylum Arthropoda; class Insecta; order Lepidoptera; family Noctuidae; genus Lithophane; species Lithophane ornitopus. Next base: position 10,775,372 of record OX419642.1, on the reverse strand, counting down.
CTATCGAGGAATTAATAAAGAAGAGAAACATTTTATTGACGCATTAATTAAAGGGAATGTATAAAAAAAAAACAGTCTACAAGGACAGGATCCGGTGCTGAAGAAATTTAGAAATTTACAGACCATCATGGTTTGCATTCGATGCCATGCACAATTACATGGGTACTGTTACTGTTTATGATTAGTGATTACCGTCCGACAGTGGCGCCTATTCTCTTGTCACAAAATTCTCTAAACCAAACAAAAAATCACTAAAATTTAGTTTAGTCCTGTCAAACGACCAAACTCATTCTAAAATAGACTATGGTGCCAATTCTGTTGTACACCGAACTAAACTATCACTAAAATTCCTTACTTTTGGTTAAGAGATCTCGAATCGAATTTGACAATCGCGCCTCCACTTGGTACCTGTTTACCCCGTGAATTTTTTCTAGATCCGTAGGGCCCCAGTTCCAGCCTCTTCGACGTGTTTTTGTATTGAATTTTTCACATTTTGTATGAAAAATATGCAAAAAAAAAAATTACCGTCTTGTTGAGCCTCAAGGGTTTATGACTTTCCTTAAGGGGGTCGAAATTTTCATTATTTTTGCGATAAGACACACCATTTTCGAGATATAAGCAAAAGAAAATAAAAAAAGATACAGTACTGTTTTGCAACTGAAGTCAAGGCGTTGGTTTGAATTCCACACATTTTTAATCGCGAAAAAATAGTCAGATTTAGTTAGAGGATTTTAGATATAGAACAAAATTTTAGGATAAGTCGTCAAATTGAGAATAGCATTTTCACTAAACTAATAACTCAGTGCCATCTTAGTGCTGTCAAACTAAATTATAGTTAAGCTGTGTTAAAATATCTGTGACTTAAGTAAACGACGAAAAAGTGTGCTAAACAGGAGGAAACTCTGCCAAATTTAGCATAAAAAATGATAAATTGGCAACACTGCGTGCTGCAAAGCATGTCGCCAGTGGTAAAGATGGGTTGTAACAGGTTAAACACGATATCTGTTATCACTGTTACTGTTACAAAAAAATAACAGTTCTAAATATCTTGGTTATTAAATAACAGCCTGTGTTGGGGAAACACGATGATAACATATAGATTTTGAACCCAATAGTTTTATATAACGGTTCGTACATATGATTAAAGAGGTAATTCAGTACAAAATTATGTAAAAGTACATAAAAACTCTTATATATATACAAAAATGTAAATAACTCTGTACCTAATGAAAGTACATAACTATAAATATTGTGAATATCTTAGTTTGATTAAAGTACAAGAAAATGCACATTTTATATAAGGAAAATATAACGCTATGTACAGTTTAGAAACAATTCCTTTGTATTGTTATGTAGCATAAATGTAAACAGTGTTAGGTAGAGATAAGGAATCCCTTGGCCGACACACCCCTTACCCCTCCTTCACCTCATGGCCGACAAAATTGAGCCGTACCCCGCAGACACCCGATCCCCTTCAACACCCCCTGCCTGATAGAGGTGTCTAGGTCAATTGGACAATCTTTTAATAATGGTGCGTGACTCACACGCAACTTGTGCATATGTGACAAAGTTATAAGTATAACTACCTTTTTCAATTTAGTTTAAAAATCCTCCCCCCGTCCCATCCGCGCAGGCGTCCCTCAGGGCTCTGTGCTGTCTCCCCACATTTTCACTCTGTTCACCGGCGACATTCCCAAAGGTAAAAAGGCACAGTTGGCTCTGTTCGCAGAAGATACGGCCATTTACACTAGGGGACGTCGCCCCAACCAGATTCGCCTCGCTCTCCAGTCAGCGGTCGACAAGCTCGGCGACTGGTTTAGAAAATGGCGAATCGAAGTCAACCCCGACAAGAGTCAAGCGGTCCTCTTCCAGAGATCGCGTAATCGCTTCAGAATCCCCGTCCCCGGGCCGATCACCATGTTTGGCAAGCCGATCCCTTGGGAGAAGCAAGCTAAATATCTAGGTGTGACGCTAGACAATAATCTCACGTTTCGAGAGCACATAAAGCAGGTTTGTTCGCGAGCCGCTTTCGCTCTAGGTAGACTCCACTCCGTACTGAATGCACGAAGCAAATTGTCACTAATGTGCAAATTGCGTACCTACACGGCGTGCATTCGTCCCATCATGACCTATGCGGGTTCAGTCTTTGCCCAGGCTAGACCCAGCTATATCCATAGGATGCAGACCCTCCAGAACCGTTTCCTCCGTAAAGTCACATCAGCCCCCGAGATCACACCCCCTGAGGTCACATCAGATCGTAACGAGATCCTCCATCTCGACTTAAAGATTCCCACCATCAGTCAGTTTCTCAAACGCCTTTCAAAGCGTTATTTCGATTCCGCCGCCAAACATCGCAACCCCCTGGTTGTCGAGGCCGCCAACTATGTCCCCTCTAGGATTAGTAAAGTCCGCCGTCCGAGGCACGTTCTCGTAGAACCCGATGACCCCACAACCCTCCTCCAGGAAAGCAGTAGGGCCACCAGTACAGTTTACAAAAACAGACGCTTCCCGTCATACCGACCTCGCCGCCGAGGTCCAGCGCGTCCGCGACCCCGATTAAATTCGTCCCCCCGTCCCTTGTCCGATGAAGTGCCAGCCCGCGCCGAAGCTGAGCACGTAGCTTTAAATTCCCCGACTAATAATAATAATGATCCTATTTTGATCCAGGCCGTCCCGCCTTGCCGCCCTCCCGTCAGTGACGCCCTAAGCCGAGGTCCGTACCCCACAGGGGGTGCCCTTAGCGAGCGCTCACTTAGTATTAATTTAGAATAGTTTTATGCCCCTGACTGGAGGCTTTGAGTGTAGTAGCTTAAGGCAGCCACAGGAAAGTCCGGTTAAATAGTTACGATTTTCTTATAAAATCAACTATGAGATGCCCTAGACAAAAAAAAAAAAAAAAAACAATTTAGTTTAATCGTTATTTAAATTGTCACTCATCGTCATCGATTCGTGGCTCAGTCGTCTCTAAATCTCCAACGCAGTAGCATCTTTGTCGCGTTCTGTATTTCTGCTGCTTCGTATCGCGCTCAGCCTATAGGAAATCTAGTTTCCCTAGATTTAGTTCCTTAAATAGTTTTGCTTCTTATATTATTTCGTTATTTCATTGTCGTGTTAAATCGTAGTTTGTTTCTCGTGTTTATTTATAATAATAGTGTTAAGTGCTAATGTACACTGATGTGACATATTTGTGTTATTTTGTGATGTGATGCAATACAAACTATTAAGCTGAGAAGAACTGGTTTTATTGGTGAATTAAGCCTTCCGACACCCCCGCCTAACAGACTGAGCTCTCGTCTGCTACAGCCTGTTATTTTTGTACGGACGATAAATACGTATTTAAATCTCAATAGAATATCTTCCATTCTTTAATGAGGAAGAGAGAGAAATTGATAACCTTGCTATAATTCCTTCCTTTGTGCGAGTGTGTATGTAAGTAACAGCCGTGGTAACAGTTTGTGTGGGGATTGTTATAATGTATTAACAGTAACAGCCGCGGTAACAGTCTTGAGAGTCTGTTATTTTAAATAACTGGTATTTTATATTGATAAGAACAAATTGATATTTGTTATTTTTTTTATATCTGTTATTTTTATCTGTTACTACTTACGATATACATACGCCTCACCCCTAGCCAGTTTGGTAAAATGTGTGTGCAAAGTCTATCAAAGTGTTTGATCAAATATGTGACTATGTCTGGTGCCGGCTTTAGTACATTATCAGAACCTTCAAGATCGATAACCTTTCCGTTTGATTGTATTCGATGTTTTGTTAGTTTATCATGCGTTTGCATCTAATTAACACTTGCACTGTGCAAGCATTTATTTATTTTAGAAAAAAAATTGACGTTAAAAGGTATTTAGGGGCACTTCGTTCAACTTGCGTGAATGAAATCGGGTGTTATAATATTGCCAAAAACATCGAGACTAAGGTCTATTTGATATCGGATGGTGAGTAAGTAACGTACCATGGTACCGATGACGACTGCCCTTGAAGTGAGATGATAGACACTATAATTGACAGCTCACTTCACCTTAGTTTTCACGGTGAAATTTTACAGAGTGATCGGCTGGTATCCGATGGTAATCACTAGGTGTCCGATGGTAATTATTATTTGGGGTCCAACGGGTAGACCGTACGTACCTACTTACTTGGGGTTTAACAGAAAAATCTTGGGTCTCACGGTAAATACTTGTTGTCTAATGGGTAAGTAAGTATCTGGGGTCCAACGGTAAGTATTTTTGCGGTCCAATGTCTCCGTTAGACCTAACGGTTGTACTTACCTACTGGTGTCGAGCCGCGATATGGTCCACACTATCTAATATGAATGGTACCACTATTTGAATTGTGTGATCCCGGTTACTAAGTCGCGGGCAATACTCGTAGCTACGAGTATTCTTACTAATATCTTACTAATATTATAAATACGAAAGTGAGTTTGTTTATTTGTTACGCTTTCACGTTGAAACGGCTGAACGGATTTTGATGAAATTTGGCATATGGGTATACCATGACCTGGAGAAGGACATAGGCTACTTTCATCCTAAAACGCAGGCGAAGTCGCGGGCAACAGCTAGTATATAATAATATTAGTATGGATGTTCCGATTGTATTAATTTTATCATCGTAGTTCAATCATGCATAATGCGTTTGCATCGTTACAAAGTACCCGGCTGCGGCTTACCCAAAACAACCAAGACGGCTATACTGCAGACGCCATCGGTTGGTTCGATTAGCCCGTCACCGTCGGATGACGTACGGGAACTGGTTTACATAACCTTATTCTAAGTTCTAAGACTCTCGATTTAAAAATACCCTCTGAGGTATTTTGGTCTCCTCACTGCGTGGGACAATTTGTACTTGTTTGTGCTTTGTATCATAAGGACCTACAAATTTTTTATCTAAGTATATAATACCGACTGCTTCGCTGTTGGTCTAGTTGTCGCAAACGTGACTCTTGAACATGGGGTACTGGGTTTGAACCCCAGCTCTTGCAAAGTGTTATTGAGTTTTTCCATTAGGAACTTCTTCGGTTGCACCCCGTGTGGATTTAGTTTCTGCTGATGGCAACAGGCTCGTCCACTATTAATAATAGGTCTTTACCTATGAAATTGCCGTTTTGTATGAAAAAATTTAAACGAATTTTTTTCATGAATTTTTTATTTGTATTAATCGAAGTAATCACCCATGCAATCAATGCATCTTTGCCATCGCAGTGGCAGTTTATTGATGCCCTTCTTAAAGAAATCAGCTGGACGGGAGGCAACAAATTCTTCAAAGGCATTTTGTACTGCCTCTCGGGTATTGAATTTTTTTCCCGCCAAGAAGTTATCCAAATTCTGGAAAAAGTAGTAGTCTGTAGGCGCAAGGTCTGGTGAGTAGGGCGGATGACGGAGAGCTTCCAACCCCAGTTCTTGCAACTTGGAGACCGTCTGCTGTGCAGTATGAGGTCGCGCGTTGTCGTGCAGGAGCAGCGGAGACGAGCGATTGACCAATGCTGGTTGGAGATGCGCCAGCTTCTCCATCATTGTGTTCAGTTCTTCACAGTACACATCTGCAGTAATGCTCACCCCGTTTGGTAAGAAGCTGTGATGAATCACACCGGCGCTAGACCACCAAACAGTGACCATCACTTTTCTAGGGGTAAGTTTTCGTTTAGGGCATTGTTTAGGTGCTGAACCAGGATCCAACCAACTTGCTGAGCGCTTGCGGTTATCAAACAGAATCCATTTTTCATCGCAGGTAACAATGCGGTTCAAAATTCCTTCATTTGTGTGTCTGTTGAGCAGTGCAAGGCACGTCTCGACGCGTACTTCGCGCTGGCGATCATTGAGTTCGTGGGGCACCCATTTGTCAAGCTTTTTTACCTTGCCAATTTGACGCAAATGGACCAATATTGTTTTGACGCTAACGTCGAAAGCTGCTGCTAATTCAGCCGTAGATTGTGTATCATCAGCTTCCACAATCGCCTTTAATTCGTCATTGTCGACCAAAGTCTTCGGACGACCGCGAGGTTCATTTTTCAGGTCGAAATTTCCAGAACGGAAGCGAGCAAACCAATAACAGGTGGTGCGTTGGTTTGTAGTGTTAGCTCCGTAAACGTCGTTGATGTTGCGTGCCGCTTGTGCCGCGTTGCTGCCACGACGGTACTCATATTCCATAATTACTCGAATTTTTAACGTATCCATGATGACGAAAAAGATTGAAATGCGATGAAAATGTAACACTAATCAATAAAGAAATGACTACTTTTGGAAAAAAAAAAACATGTTTTTAAAATAAAATTAATTTGAAATTAGAATTCTTAGCCAAACAAAAATTATTTTGATTTGAAATGGCCAGTACTGCAGAACGGCAATTTCATAGGTAAAGACCTAATAATATATAATGCGGGCCTTCACAACTTCACAAGGTATTACGGTCTCCTCAGTGCGCGATGGGACAATTTGTAATTGGTTGTGTTTTATTTCATACTAGCTTCTGCCCGCAACTTCGTTCGAGTTTGTTTTAACATAAAATATATCCAATGATACCTACTCGGCAAAAATGTAGCTTCTGAAAAATTATTCCGAATCGCATCAGTAGTTCCGAAGGTTACCCCCTACATACAAACTTACATAGGTATTTTACCTCTTTATCTAATCTAACTAATATATTATTATAAACGCGAAAGTTTGTAAGCATGGATGGATGAATGTTTGTTACTCTTTCACGCAAAAACGGCTGAATGGATTTGGATGAAATTTAGCTAACATATAGTTTATAACCTGGATTAACAAATAGGATACTTTTTATCCCGATATTCCCACGGGATCTAGTCCGTCCGGAGGCTAGTCCTAACTAATTATCATAAATGCGAAAGTGTTTGTTACGCTTTCACGCTAAAACGGCTGAACGGATTTGTATAGAATTTGGCACATAGGTAGACCATGACTTGGAGAAGGACATTGTGGCTACTTTTCATCCTGGATCGCAGACGAAGTCGCGGGCAGCAGCTAGTGGTATTACATAGTATAGATACAACAACCGGCGTGCCCGATGGCCCGATGGATTAGTACTCACTTGCAATTTATATTCAACAGCTAGTAGTATTACATAGTATAGATATAACAAGCGGCGTGCCCGATGGCCCGATGGATTAGTACTCACTTGCAATTTATATTCAAATATCCTAGCTTTCTTAGTACTCACTTGCAATTTATATCCAAATATCCTAGATGTCTTAGTATTCACTTGCAATTTATATTCAACAGCCAGTAGTATTACATAGTATAGATACAACAAGCGGCGTGCCCGATGGCCCGATGGATTAGTACTCACTTGCAATTTATATTCAACAGCTAGTAGTATTACATAGTATAGATATAACAAGCGGCGTGCCCGATGGCCCGATGGATTAGTACTCACTTGCAATTTATATTCAAATATCCTAGCTTTCTTAGTACTCACTTGCAATTTATATCCAAATATCCTAGATGTCTTAGTATTCACTTGCAATTTATATTCAAATATTCTAGCTGTCTTAGTACTCACTTGCAATTTATATTCAAATATTCTAGCTGTCTTAGTACTCACTTGCAATTTATATTCAAATATCCTAGCTTTCTTAGTACTCACTTGCAATTTATATTCAAATATACTAGATCTCTTAGTACTCACTTGCAATTTATATTCAAATATTCTAGCTGTCTTAGTACTCACTTGCAATTTATATTCAAATATTCTAGCTGTCTTAGTACTCACTTGCAATTTGTATTCAAATATTCTAGCTGTCTTAGTACTCACTTGCAATTTATATTCAAATATTCTAGCTGTCTTAGTACTCACTTGCAATTTATATTCAAATATCCTAGCTTTCTTAGTACTCTCTTGGATTTTATAAGGAACTCTTGTACAAAATTTAAAACTTCTAGACCCAGCGGCTCGCGTGGCGTTGTCTTTCAATGAATTAATGAATTTAAGAATAATTAAGTAAGATCTAGTACCTAGTACTGGCTTTTGATGTAGAGGTCGCAACTAGAAGCGCGACTGCTAAGCTTAGGGTCCAGCGTTTACATCGCCTGGTCGGTTTTTCCATCAGGGATTTCTCAGTACCTAAAGCATCCCGCCTGGATGTGTGTTGTGAACCGCCGGTTGATGGGCATAGCCTCGTCTCCTGTTATACACAGTCGAGTATTTTATAATTATCTTCGTCACTTTTCCAAGTTTTTAGAGTTCCGTACCCAAAGGGTAAAACGGGACCCTATTACTAAGGCTCCGCTGTCTGTCTGTCTGTCCGTCTGTCACCAGGCTGTATCTCATGAACCGTGATAGTTAGACAGTTGAAATTTTCACAGATGATGTAAGTATTTCTGTTGCCGCTATAACTACAAATGCTAAAAACAGAATAAAATAAATATTTAAGGGGGCTCCCATACAACAAACGTGATTTTTTTGCCGTTTTTATAGATAATGGTGCGGAACCCTTCGTGCGCGAGTCCGACTCGCACTTGGCCGGTTTTATTCCTCTATTAAGCAGGACACATAATATCTTATGAAGCTTTATTTAATTACGTGATAACAAAGATCAAAATAGCATAAACAATGTCAAGTTGACATAAACCTAAAATCTGTTTTTAATGGCCTGTCCATCGGAATCTGAGTGAGTAGTGCCCTCACCAGAACAACATGAACGATTTAAACGTTCTGTTATACTAAAGACGTCACCCGATGGACATCATTCACCCCAAAAAAGCCCAATGACGTACGGGAACTGGTTTACATAACCTTAAACCTAAATTATAGGGCTGTGGGCTATAAATAGCCTTCGCAAGTTATTTCTGTCGCCTGGGAATCCCGCGGTTGTTTGCTTTTTTATTGGAATCGAAATAGTATTGACGCAGATCGAATTAGGTTTTATTCTTTTATTTACTGCATGACTGCCCAAAAAGGTTTGTACCTAGTGTTTTCAGGGTTCATGTATGCGTGTTAGTTTCTTTATTGCACCATAACTTTTAAATGCCTGAACAGATTTGGATGTTTAGAGTATTGTTAGAACCCTTAGATTATCCCGAATGACATAGGGTGGCGGCAGTCAAGCTCAATATTCAAATGTGTAAAAAAAAAACTTCATTTACTTATTACAATATGGGTATCCAATTGAAGGCCTTGATGAGCTTATTCCAAAACTATATAATTTATTGGCATACATTTCAAATGGGTAGGGTGTAGGTACATGCAAACAAACATTTAATCCACGCCTCGCCGTGAGAGTATATAACCACTATTAGTGCTAAAAATTAAATCCTAACACGACATGTTTTAAAATAAATCTATCTATCTATCTATAGTAGTATAAGTAATAAGTATACTTATTACTTATATATAACAATATAATAATATATAAGTAAAGATACTAATATTGTAAATCTGAAGAGTTTTTTTTGTTTGTTTGAACGCGCTAATCTCAGGAACTACTGGTTGGGACTGAAAAAATCTTTTTGTGTTGGATAGTTCATTTATCGAGGAAGGTTATATAGGTTATAAAATCACGCTAGGACCAAAAGAAAAATGTTTAGAAAAAAGCATAAATGAAAAATGTTGCAAAAACGGGAAAAAATATTCCTTTTTGAGAGCTTCCGTTGCGTGCGCTGCCTAAACGGTTTAAGTTACGCAAATATCATGTATAATGGAATTGTTCCTCATTAAAATTTCAAAAAAAAACTCCGAGGACAGCATATGTCTATCTTTTAAGATGGACCCACTATAACCTTTTTTTATGGCAATCGAGTTTTATCAACTTATTATTAATTCTTATTCAAATAAATAGCTTTAATATCAAGGGTATTTATGTAGCAGTAAAATACTTTTTAATTAATTCGAATCGGACATTTAATTTCGAAGTTATGACGAGTATAAAAATGCAATACGCGAACCGTTCGACGCCGGCGCCGCGCCACCTCGACTTTCCTTACTCTAGAGAGGAGAGGATGGGCACACGGGTAGACCATGACCTGGAATAGGACATAGGATACGTTTTATCCCTATATTCCTACGGGATCGAGATAGAAAGAAAATACGTTTATTTGCGGCAAACATGACGCTAAGAAAGGACAAAATATAATAATATTAAAATAACCAGTTGCCGGAAAATATGCGTCACATTCACGCAAAACGGCCATCACTCAGCATAATGCTGCGACCCTATGCGAGACAGAGCCCCAGCACTGGTTTTCAGTGACAGCCGGCGTTGACGTCATGACGTCAATCGGTGCAGCACATGATGAATGATCAATAACAAAATAAGAAATAAAATAAATACATTACTAAGTGTTTACAAAAATACAATATTTTTGATGGCAACATTCTGTTCCTTTTTCCGAAGCAGATTCTTGTTGTGATTCTTGATTTGTGGGTAAAAAAAAATATCTGTCTGAAAACACTGATATTACTTGTCACTCGCTCATTCACTCATTTATGTCACTCGTCGCCATAGATACCGTCTGTTACGTTCAAACGTTGACTCTTTGGTGTGTTATTGTTTGTTTGTTTATTCATTCTTGATTAAATACTTAGCCGTACATTTGTTGCACTTTATGCTCGTTATACATATTCTTGAAAGCGATATCTTATTGACGATTTTGGTTTTCCTACTGGACTTACAATACGTGTCAGTTTATCGGTGAAATGTAATTGGATACGATATTGCGGTGCTTTGATGATTGAAATCGTACATCACTGTTCCGGTGAATCAAATGTGTTTTACGCGTGCAACGTATTTAGAGACGTGCATTCAGTGAATTATCCGCGCAATTGCATGAAATTTTGCTGGAAAACAACATGACGTGTTGGATAATTCAGTCTCCTTCAAAATAGCTAAATGGTGTAGATCCACTCATTTTGTTGGGACTGACCGTCTCTTCACTGCCATGGCTTATATTTATTTAGGTTTTTTAAATAAATGCTTAGAGATTGAATAAAAAAGGCGTACCTACGCTGTTTGTGAGAAATTTGTTTTATTTTCCTTTACACTGATTGCCTTACTAGTATGTGGAATTATTCGATAAGTTACAAGCATCTGGTAGACCCACTCCAGATGTTTTTAACTATCCTAAGTCAGCCTCTCCACCAGAGACGTGCTTAGCGATAGAGATGTATCTAATAGGATCGGTTGATTTTCATAGCATAGTTTGATTTTATTTTGGCATTCACAGTCTTGGTACATTTTAAGCTGGTCCCAGCCGGACTTAGTGGCGAGATATGCCACATCATGTTGTTTTTTATGTTGCTAAATCTAGTCAAGCCCTACTAGGTTACGCCAATTGTTATTTAAATCGAAATTCGTTACTGAACAAGTTATGTAAAACCGCCTGGCAGAAAATGATTAGCAATCAATCGTTTTTTGAAGTGTAACGTATGAGCAATTTGTCCGAAAAAGTATTTTTTTTTGTTCTGAAATATACAAAAACCTTAAGTTTAAATTAAAGTAGAGGATTTATTTCAGAATCTAGGTCTACTGTGCTTTTAAATGCACCATATGTAGCTTTTGGTCATAATCGTTTTGGTTTGGGTATGCATGTATAGGATGGTGGTCATCATCATCATCATCATCAGCCTATAGCAGTCCACTGCTGGACATAGGCCTCTCCAATTGCACGCCAATCGGCTCGATTCTCGGCAGCTCTCATCCAGCTGCTACCAGCCACCCTGCGAAGATCGTCGCTCCACCTAGCCTGAGGGCGTCCTACCTTACGTTTGCCGATTCGCGGTCTCCACTCAAGAACACGTCTACCCCAACGGTCATCAGTTCTACGGCTAATATGGCCGGCCCATGGTGGTCATGGTTCTTTAATTTCGAAGTTATCACGAGTATAAAAATGCAATACGCGAACTGTTCGACGCCGGAGCCGCGCCGGGCCGCGACGTTCTACACAAAATCAAAATCAAAATATTTTATTTCACATTAAACACTTATGAAACATCAGAAGCTAGGTGCACGGTTCCAATTGGTCGTTTCCTATGGAGAAGAGCCGGCAAAAAACTCCACGGTTACTCTTTTAAAAATAATTGGCTGCTACAATATTTTCGAATTACAGTGTTATTAGGTATGGGAGGACGGGAGGACGAGGGTGTAGGCCATTCAAAAATTACCAGGTAAGTATTTAACAAAATAGAAAATGTTCAACAAATCTACTACAGTCCACTAAGCCTACATCGTTTTCACATTCACAAGATGAAAAAGAATCTATACATGAGATAAGTAAGATAATAAAAATTTAAACCTATTCAAACCAAATGACATGATTGCCATTACAACTGTAAAAAATCTAAACAATTATCATGTCCACAAAAGCCACTATTATAGAGTTGAAACCAAATTGGAGGTATACATACAATGTCAAATAATAAGATAATTTATGTCAAGGTAAAAACAAAAAAAAAAAATGTAATTTGGGAGCAGTTAATAGACTCGTCCATAATTATGCCGTTAATGAGGTACCAGGGAAGCCACATGTGCAGAAGCAATTATTGCCAAACTTCCATGTCTTCAACGTAGTCTTTAATCTTATAATATGATTTTTTGATAAGGATACGTTTTATGTGAGTTTTGAACTTTCGATCGCTAAGTTCTGTAACAGACTTTGGCAACTTGATAAAAAAACGGAAATGGTTTATAACAAATGACTTACTAGTTTTGGTTAATCTAAAGGAGAATACCACAGGGTCGTACCATCTTGGGAGCTAGTGTGTCACAACCAAATGTAGTTCATAAAAATACTCCTATTTTTTAAATCAGATTTACGTTCTTGTTATAAAAGTCAGCGTCGCCGATATACAAACTGTTCGCTTGTAATGTTAGAACAATCCTAACTAATATTATAAATGCAAAAAAGAGTTTGTTTGTTTGTTTGTTACGCTTTCACGCTTAAACGAATGAACGGATTTAGATGAAATTTGGCACATGGGTAGACCATGACCTGGAATAGGACATAGGATACTTTTTATCTCGATATTCCCACGGGATCGAGATTTACGCGGGTGAAACCGCGGGGCGCAGCTAGTTTAGAATAAATTACAAATTAGAAAATATATCCGCGGCTATGATCGTGTTTTAACATCATAGATTGCGCGCGTGGCGCCTGTATTACCTCAAGAAGCATTTAAATTATAGTTAGCTTCTAAAGTACCTACCCAAGTCCGGGACTATTCGTTTAATTCAAGAATTAAAAAACAGTTTTTATGCTTTCAGATCAATCCTGGAAGTTACGAATGTTTCACATTGATGCAAGACTCCCTTTGATTCCGAACTCATACCTGGACCAACATTCGGTCACAATTTGCAGTGATATGTGCTTTGGATGTGGACAGTCCATGCTACATTTTGCAAGGCGTTTCCGAGTGCCACCCAAGTGTCGTACCTATTGTTTTATTTGTACATTTCTTTTCTCTAGTGGAATAGGTCTTATAAATTATGTAAATATGAATATAATATAATTTAATAATCAATATTAACTACGTTTTTCATTTCTGATGTAAGTACCGAGGTAGGTACTAACAACATTATTACCTTATTATTATTAACTAACATTTCAAGTTCGAGAACTGGATATAGTAAATACAACTCTGCCTAACTCTTCTGCGAAAACAGGCCTGTTGTTATAATAGGATTTCAAGGTATAAGGAATCAGTAAATACAGTAGGTACTAATTGATTACTTATTCAGACCACCAGCTGCACTTATTGCGAGTGAGGTACATACATGATTATTACTACTACATATTCATTATCATTAGGTATATAAAAAACTGACAACAAGAATTATTATTCAAAAAAAAAAAAAAAAACAAAATCAAAATATTTTATTTCACATAAACCTACATGGGCACTTATGAAACGTCAGAAGCTAGGTGCACGGTTCCAATTGGTCGTTTCCTATGGAGAAGAGCCGGCAAGAAACTCCACGGTTACTCTTTAAAAAATAATTGGCTTTTACAATATTTTTAAATTACAGTGTTAGTAGGCATGGGAGGACAATGTAGGCCTTTCAACAAGTAAGTACCAGGTACTTAACAAAATAGATATTCAGCAAATCTACAGTCCAATAAGCCTACAAAGTTCTCACATTCACAAAATAGAAAATAATCTATATAAAAGACAAACAATAAAAAAAAAGTTTTACGTGACAACGACGACGTCTCGCTCTGTCTCTCTCGCTCTTAGGCGGGCTAACTGTGCTCGAGTGGAAGGGACGCGTGCCTTTCACTTTTTATGTCTGTCTCTCTCGCTCTTAGGCGGGCTAACCATGCCCGAGTGGAAGGGACGCCTCTCACTCGCTCTCATTGTGAGCGCATAACGTGAGCGGAGCGTAACGCAGTTTCTTGAAGTGTCACCCGGCAAACCAATTTATAAGACGTTGTCACGTCAAAAACCTATTTCAGCCAAATTACGTGATTGCTATTACAACTGTAACAAATTGAATAATTATCATGTCCACAAAAGCCACTAGGAGTTGAAATTAAATTGGAGGTATCTATAATAATAGGAATAATGTCAAATACAATGATTATGTCAAGGATGAATGTAAAGAAAATAAACATGGTAATTTGGGAGCAGTTAATAGACTCTTACATAATAATGCCGTTTATAAGGTACCAGGGAAGCCACATGTGCAGAAGGAATTATTGCCAAACTTCCTTGTCATCAACGTAGTCTTTAATCTTATAATATGCTTTTTTGATAAGGACACGTTTGATATGGGTTTTAAATTTTCCATCGCTAAGTTCTGTAACCGACTTTGGCAACTTGTTATAAAAGCGGATACTGTTTATAAGAAATGACTTGCTTGTTTTAGTTAATCTAAATTTGGGTATGACAATTTCGTGTCTACTACGTGTATTTATATTATGGAAATCGCTTCTTATTTTGAAAAGTCCTAAGTTTTTGCGAACATACAAAATACTTTCAAAGATATAGAGAGAAGACAGAGTCAGTATATCAATTTCTTTGAATTTGTTTCTAAGGGACTCGTGAGGACTCATTTTATAGATCGCGCGGATTGCCCTCTTCTGTAAAATGAAAATTGAATCTACTTCAGCTGCCAATCCCCACAGCAGAACGCCATAAGACATAATACTGTGGAAATAAGCAAAGTATACTAACCTAGCTGTGGCTATATCAGTCAACTGCCTTATTTTTCTTACTCCATATGCAGCTGAACTTAGTCTACCTGAAAGAGTTCTGATGTGGGCGCCCCATTGTAATTTTGAATCTAAAGTAATTCCTAAAAATATAGTTTCTGTAATTGCATCTAGTTTCTTGCCATCAAGTTTTAGATTTAGACCCACTTGAGGTACATTTGGTAATGAGAACCTAATACATATGAGTATTATATTATTATATATTAACTATGAGTGATGTATTGTATAATCATCCATCAGGAAACTATCGCCAAATCAAGAAAAAAAACCGACCGATATTACCACCTTACTTGTCACCAACTCTACCATTTCGAGTCATTCACTTTCTCGAACGTAACATCAAAGGTAGGTAGGGTAGGTAGGTAGGGTAGGTAGGTAGGGTAGGTAGGTAGGGTAGGTAGGTAGGGTAGGTAGGTAGGGTAGGTAGGTAGGGTAGGTAGGTAGGGTAGGTAGGTGGGGTAGGTAGGTGGGGTAGGTAGGTAGGGTAGGTAGGTAGGGTAGGTAGGTAGGGTAGGTAGGTAGGGTAGGTAGGTAGGGTAGGTAGGTAGGGTAGGTAGGTAGGGTAGGTAGGTGGGGTAGGTAGGTAGGGTAGGTAGGTAGGGTAGGTAGGTAGGGTAGGTAGGTAGGGTAGGTAGGTAGGGTAGGTAGGTAGGGTAGGTAGGTAGGGTAGGTAGGTAGGGTAGGTAGGTAGGGTAGGTAGGTAGGGTAGGTAGGTAGGGTAGGTAGGTAGGGTAGGTAGGTAGGGTAGGTAGGTAGGGTAGGTAGGTAGGGTAGGTAGGTAGGGTAGGTAGGTGGGGTAGGTAGGTAGGGTAGGTAGGTAGGGTAGGTAGGTAGGGTAGGTAGGTAGGGTAGGTAGGTAGGGTAGGTAGGTAGGGTAGGTAGGTAGGGTAGGTAGGTAGGGTAGGTAGGTAGGGTAGGTAGGTAGGGTAGGTAGGTAGGGTAGGTAGGTAGGGTAGGTAGGTAGGGTAGGTAGGTAGGGTAGGTAGGTAGGGTAGGTAGGGTAGGTAGGTAGGGTAGGTAGGTAGGGTAGGTAGGTAGGGTAGGTAGGTAGGGTAGGTAGGTAGGGTAGGTAGGTAGGGTAGGTAGGTAGGGTAGGTAGGTAGGGTAGGTAGGTAGGGTAGGTAGGTAGGGTAGGTAGGTGGGGTAGGTAGGTGGGGTAGGTAGGTAGGGTAGGTAGGTAGGGTAGGTAGGTAGGGTAGGTAGGTAGGGTAGGTAGGTAGGGTAGGTAGGTAGGGTAGGTAGGTAGGGTAGGTAGGTAGGGTAGGTAGGTAGGTAGGTAGGGTAGGTAGGTAGGGTAGGTAGGTAGGGTAGGTAGGTAGGGTAGGTAGGTAGGGTAGGTAGGTAGGGTAGGTAGGTAGGGTAGGTAGGTAGGGTAGGTAGGTAGGGTAGGTAGGTAGGGTAGGTAGGTAGGGTAGGTAGGTAGGGTAGGTAGGTAGGGTAGGTAGGTAGGGTAGGTAGGTAGGGTAGGTAGGTAGGGTAGGTAGGTAGGGTAGGTAGGTAGGGTAGGTAGGTAGGGTAGGTAGGTAGGGTAGGTAGGTAGGGTAGGTAGGTAGGGTAGGTAGGTAGGGTAGGTAGGTAGGGTAGGTAGGTAGGGTAGGTAGGTAGGGTAGGTAGGTAGGGTAGGTAGGTAGGGTAGGTAGGTAGGGTAGGTAGGTAGGGTAGGTAGGTAGGGTAGGTAGGTAGGGTAGGTAGGTAGGGTAGGTAGGTAGGGTAGGTAGGTAGGGTAGGTAGGTAGGGTAGGTAGGTAGGGTAGGTAGGTAGGGTAGGTAGGTAGGGTAGGTAGGTAGGGTAGGTAGGTAGGGTAGGTAGGTAGGGTAGGTAGGTAGGGTAGGTAGGTAGGGTAGGTAGGTAGGGTAGGTAGGTAGGGTAGGTAGGTAGGGTAGGTAGGTAGGGTAGGTAGGTAGGGTAGGTAGGTAGGGTAGGTAGGTAGGGTAGGTAGGTAGGGTAGGTAGGTAGGGTAGGTAGGTAGGGTAGGTAGGTAGGGTAGGTAGGTAGGCTTCGTGCTATCCGTACGAAGCCGGGACGGGCAGCTAGTTATTTATAAAAATGTCCAAAGAACGAACTAAAAATAAATAAAAAGAAATAAGTTGTATTAGTTAACCTGTTTATACAAAGCGAAAGGTCACTCATTTACTCGCTGAATAAACAGATGAATAAATTGTCTTTGCAGTCGCGGGACCTCTTAGAAAATTAAGAGGTAACTGTTTGGTCGTTACTAACTACTTACTAAACTTTTACGAAGGCTGGCTATCAATAATCAATTTAACGAACTACTTACTCTGTATTTTCACCTTAAACCGTCATTTTGGCAGAATCATAATAGGAAAATATTATGAATCATCGTAAAATGTCACAAACTGACAATTGACAATATGATCTGCGTGCGATTATAATACTAAATAATTCATTTGATTGACAGTTTTCTATGGAAATTCGTAATTCGCTTTTGTGTCAAATTAGAGGAATTGCTAATGACAACTGGATATTCAGGAAATAAATTGCTTTTAGAGGAATTGCTAATTGGGACGTTTTAGGCCCCCTGACGCTTGTGCTCAAGGCCATGGTCCTGGAGTTTACAAAAGTTCAACTGGGCAACACTCGTTTTACTTAATTACCTACGAAACAGGATCACAGTCGTTTTCCAATACGCTTAATGTAATTTTTAGGGTTCCGTATAAATGAATTTTGAATAGTTATCACTTTTGGGAGGCAAAGGAAAATAAAAATAAAATGTTTTGCAAACAGTACCGTGTGCTGATTATATCAAATGAAAGGGCTTAATGTGAAGATGGCAATTTTTTTTTTTTTTCTAATTTTAAATTAATATAGTTTTATAGTTATTTAAGAAAACATGAACGTTGACCTACTTAACTACTGAACCTAAAATAAAATAAGTACAGACATTAGATCTATACATATACATTACAGGAAAAACTATAAAACGTCTAGGTATGTTTTTGAAACAACACACAAATCTCACAATATTGTGCGTACAAACTTACATTTGCAGTTGGAATTTAGGGGAGAACATGTTCATCCCAACTATGGAACCCTTCATTGTTCGTGGTCCGACACGCACTTGGCCGGTATTTTATCTATTTGCAGTTTCTACTAAAACCAGTCCTCAGGGCTATGGGAATACCCAACATTTAGGCTGTGTACACACTTGGCGACGCGTTGGGCAATACTCGTGTAGCAACAGCAATCAGATTGAGATCTTGTTTGAGATTATAAAAAAAACACAAGAAACTTGAAAAATTACTGTAATTTTGGAAGTCGGTGTCTTTGCTTTTCAATTTCCGTTTTTTGCCACCGACTTCCGAAATTAAAGTTATTTTTCACTATTTTTGTGTTTTTTTGGAAGACGGTTGTTTTTTTTTTGTAAAAAGTTTTTATTTTTCACTTTTTAGTTGTGATAACTACTCCATACAAATTCGAATACCACTACCTGGTATGTAAATAACAGTGACGGAGACAAATAATATATCGTCTACATAGACTAAGTGGGAAAAAATACGTAATATTGAAGCTAACTCAAAAACTACGCAAGCAAAGTTAATAAAATTTATATGGAAGCTGTTTAGAAGCTTGTATGAAAAGTTCCAGCTGTGTGGCCGATGGGATTTCCTATCGGCAAAAATAACGAACTTCCATACAAACATTAATTTCCTATTTAACCCATTTAGATGGATTAATTTTCAAAATCCTTACTTAGTGCTCCTAAGGAGCTAGTGTGCTAAAGACGTTTTTAGAGCCAGTGGTTTGGGCACTGCGGTGTCTGTCATTGAATGAATTTAAGATGTTTTTTTTAGCTACAACAACGTACTCAACTAACTGAGCTTTTATGGAGAAGATTAGTAAGGCTGTGGTAAATGACAATCCGCGCCGCGCCATTGCTACAAATCTTTGGCAATATTTTCAGCGTCTTCTCGGCTTAGCGCCGGAAGTTGAAGATCCAGCCGCGCTTTATTTAGTCATTCATTCGTCTAGAGGTCTGCTGAAAAGAGGCATAACTACGACTAAGTAATGATTGCCTTGTGAGAATACGTCCTTAGTTTACACCCTGCACGTACCTCGGCCGCCATCTTGAATTTATTAATATGTTTTGGTTCAATAACCCATGATTAGTGTTGAGAAGATGAAATGCTCAAATTTACATTAAAAACCGGTCAAATGCGAGTCGGACTCGCGCACGAAGGGTTTCGTATCTATAAAACGGCAAAAAAAAACTATGTCTGTCTGTTATAAGGGAGCCCCCTTAAATATTTATTTTATTCTGTTTTTTTGTATTTGTTGTTATAGCGGCAATAGAAGTACATCATCTGTGAAAATTTCAACTGTCTAACTATCACGGTTCATGAGGTATAGCCTGGTGACTGACGGACAGACAGACAGACAGACAGACAGCGGACCCTTAGTAATAGGGTCTCGTTTTACCCTTTGGGTACGGAACCTTAAAAATACGATATTTAAGGCGAAAGCGTAAGGTAGCGCGCAAGGTACCCCGTGAAATTCATGTATATATTTTACATTCAGGTCATACAAAATAATAGACTCTTACACAATTATGCCGTTAATGAGGTAACAGGGAAGCCACATGTGCAGAAGGAATTATTGGCAAACTTCCTTGTCATCAACGTAGTCTTTAATGTTGTAATATGCTTTTTTCATAAGGACACGTTTGATGTGGGTTTTGAAGTTACCATCGCTAAGTTCTGTAACCGACTTTGGCACCTTATTATAAAAGCAGATACTGTTTATAAGAAATGACTTACCTACTAGTTCTAGTTAATATATATTTGGGCATCACAATTTCATGTTTACTACGTGTATTTATATTATGGAAATCGCTTCTTATTTTGAAAAGTCCTAAGTTTTTGCGAACATACAAAATACTTTCTAAGCTATAAAGATATAAAGAATAAGTACCCCCTTTTTTTTAGGGTTCCGTATTCAATAAGGAACCCTTATAGCTTCGCCATGTCCGTCTGTCTGTCTGTCTGTCCGGCGGCTAAGCTCAGAGACTCTTAGTACTATAAAGAATGCTGTAATTTGGTATGTTCACGCCGACAAAGTGGTAAAATAATAGTTATTTGTTATGCAAGGCTGCAAAATTGTTTTTTCGCGCGAGTACTTCTATTGAAACCTGAGCAAGCGAAGGTTTCAAAGGTACGAGACGCAGAATAAATTTGCAGCCGAGCGAAATACACAACTTTTCACCTCACTACCGCGAGGAAAATGCTAGATGACTCCATGCAATGAACAAAAATATTGTACGCTTTTATGTACTTTTCGCGCAATTTTTCCGGAAGAAAGCTCAATTCGGCATTATGTATCGCTTGCACTAACTCTGCACTGCTAAACAAACCCAAATGATGGAAAGTGAATTGAATAAGAATAAAATTAAATCAATCTTTTGTAAGTTAAACATTCTTTAGGCGCGTTGAGCGATTTCTTTTCATGCTGGCCAGTGCGATTATTCTAAAAATGTGGTTGGCGCTCTTACATAAAATTAGTATTGATGCATTATCAGTCGACCTGGCGGTATAGAAAATTGATGAATAGAAAGGTTCGAATTTTAAAAACCCTTTCCACGATATTGAGGCAGACGTGGAGGTGGCGACTGAGTTTGAAAATTTCTTCACTAATATTCCCATTTTAACAACCAAAACTCTGTCATCATCGTCCTCCACTTCTGCTTACTCAATACTAAAAGAATGTGTACCAGAATGTGACAAACTTTTTGCATTTACAATTATTACTGCCAAAGACATTATAGAATCTTTTAAAAATCTTGATGTAAAAAAAACTACCGACCTTGGGGGTTGTCAGTACATACCATGTCTTCAGTAATTGATGTTATTTCACCCTTTTTAGCAATCGTTTTTAATTCTTGTATTGCATCTGGTGTATTTCCTGATCTGATGAAACTTAGCAAAGTGATTCCACTGTTCAAATCTGGCAGTACAACTGATCCTACGAATTTTCGGCCTATTTCGATATTACCTACATTGAGCAAAATCTTTGAAAAATTAATTTTAAAACAAATGTTAGGACATTTCAATGCACATAATTTACTACATCAAAAACAGTTTGGTTTTACAAAAGGTCGTTCTACTACAGACGCGGGCGTGGAATTACTGAAGAGCATATTCGAGGCCTGGGAGGAGTCGCAAGATGCTCTTGGCATTTTCTGCGACTTGTCCAAGGCCTTCGATTGCGTACATCATGATACACTCATCAGGAAACTATACCACTATGGTATGAGGGACAAGGCTCTCGAACTTCTGACTTCTTATCTGAATAACAGAATTCAGAGGGTCGATGTTAATGGCAAGAGATCTGCAGGATCTGCGGTCACTATGGGCGTTCCACAGGGTTCAATTCTAGGTCCTTTCTTATTTCTAATTTATATAAATGACTTACCTTATCATATAAGGGATAATAACAAAATCGTATTATTCGCAGATGACACTTCGCTGATTTTTAAAATCAAACGTCAATTAGTCAAATTTGAACAAGTTAACGATGCACTCTCTAAAGTTGTGCATTGGTTTAATGTAAATAATCTTCTCCTTAACGAAAAAAAGACAAAACTGATTAAATTTTCAACGCCAAATGTCAGACAGCTAACTACCAATGTTCAAGTCAATGGAATAGAGTTGGACCCAGTTGATTCAACGGTTTTTCTTGGAATAACTATTGACGGCAAATTACAATGGGGCCCACACATAGAAAAACTGTCAGGAAGGCTTAGTTCGGCCGCCTATGCTGTTAAAAAAATTAGGCAGATAACTGACGTAGATACAGCCAGAATTGTTTATTTTAGTTATTTTCATAGTCTTATGTCATATGGAATTCTTCTCTGGGGAACCTGTGCGGACATTAATACTATCTTTGTTTTACAGAAAAGGGCTGTTCGAGCCATTTACAACCTAGGTCCAAGAGATTCCCTTAAAGAAAAATTCAAAGAAGTAGATATTCTGACTGTAGCCTCACAATATATATTTGAAAACCTGTTGTATGTACACAAAGATATATCAAATTTTAAGAAAATGTCCGATATTCATAGTATAAATACCAGGAACAAACACAATCCTGCTGTACATCGCACTCGTCTCCACAGAGTAGGCAACTCGTTCATGGGTCAATGTATACGCTTTTACAACAAACTTCCCATTGATATTAGAAATTTACCCATTAAACGATTTAAAGGCTGTATTAAAACCAAACTTTGTAAAAAAGGGTACTATAAAATTGCGGATTATTTAGAAGACAAAAAAGCATGGGATTGAGCTGCTCGCTCTGCTAAAACCTTAGAACTTAACATTTTAATTATTATCTAAAATCATTACAATATACCAGTTTTATAAACCTACAAATTGACATTGTTGAATATTTTATACAAAATGACATTATTACTTTGTAAAGTATTATTTTATTTTAATTATTGTGAATGTGAGGACTATGTGGATCATTTTTATTATCTCTTTTCTCTCTTTCTTTAGTTTTAATCTGGCAGTTTGAGTACTTTTGGCGGCCTACCCAAATGTCCTTTCTTTGGTATTGTTCGTCGAGTCGTTGAGCTCCTTAAGCTCTGAGTTGAGCTCCTCGGTTACTGACAAATGCTTGCACTGACTGGACAGGTCCACTCAAATCTGTGTGGTTCTTTCCTCAAAAGACCATTTCAGACTCTAATCTACATGGTCCTCATATGGCCTGACCAAGATTATGTCTGGACCTTAAAAGAGACTGCGACCTCTGAGTTTGTTTCGGCCTTTCTTCTCAGAGTAGTCAGATAGGAAACGCCGACCTCATCGAGCTTATTTTATTTTTTTAAATATGACGTGTAAAAGTGATTCTGATATCCTATTTACAGAATAAACAATTTCATTTCATTTCATTTCATTTCATTTCACGCTAGCGGGGAAAATACACTTTTCCACGCAGATTTCGAGCTTGTGAGGTGAAAAATTTATTTAAAAAAAGTTTTGATAAATGTCACTTTAATTTTCTTTAAACTTCAGCTCATCGTTCCTTTTGGCGTTGTTTTTTGTCTAAGATTTGTAATTTAGAACTTACCCACTTAGCCTAGGAAAAGAAAACCACTGTGAATATTTACCTATGTAGTCACTTTCCGTCCAGTGACCGCTATTTTTCCTAACTGTACGTTATTATAATATTACAAGCCACGCTTTCAATATCGAGAATCCTAAGATGAAAAGGTGAACGCCCAAAATTCGTACGACCTAAGGTCAGTCAACGTTCTATTTTCGCTGCAGGCGAAATTGAAGTTAAATAACTATGTAAGTCTATATTTAGCTTGTTAGGTTTATTTATAGTTTTTTTTTATGTCAGTGAAGTTATAGTGCAGAGTGTACTTTAACTTTTATTTGCTAAGTAAATAAGATTTCCATTCGACTATGAACCATATTCATGAGTATAATGTTTATCTATATTCGTATATATGAATGTGAGCAGGCGTTCATTAAAATTTTATGAACATTTGAGTGAACATGAAATCTATGTTTAATAAGTTTTATAAACTTTTTTTTTTTTTAGGGTTGTAATAACCCTGAAATCGCGAAGAAATAAATGAGTTGTTCGCTACATTCATGTTCGCATAGCTCGTCAAAATGTAGGGAACAGCTGATTTTTCTTTCGCGATTTCAGGTTTGGTCGCACAGTTAAAGGTTGTTCATAATGATGAGTACAATGACCTCTTAAAATATTTCGTGTATAAACAAATACACCATATACATATGTATATTATAAACCCAAATTTCTTTTTGCAACGTCCTTTCGTCATGAACGACACAGCCACTAGCAACGTCCTACCGTCATGAACGACACAGCCACTAGCAACGTCCTACCGTCATGAACGACACAGCCACTAGCAATGTCCTACCGTCATGAACGACACAGCCACTAGCAACGTCCTACCGTCATGAACGACACAGCCACTAGCAACGTCCTACCGTCATGAACGACACAGCCACTAGCAACGTCCTACCGTCATGAACGACACAGCCACTAGCAACGTCCTACCGTCATGAACGACACAGCCACTCTCAACGTCCTACCGTCATGAACGACACAGCCACTAGCAACGTCCTACCGTCATGAAAGACACAGCCACTAGCAACGTCCTACCGTCATGAACGACACAGCCACTAGCAACGTCCTACCGTCATGAACGACACAGCCACTAGCAACGTCCTACCGTCATGAACGACATAGCCACTAGCAACGTCCTACCGTCATGAACGACACAGCCACTAGCAACGTCCTACCGTCATGAACGCCCACAGTAAACGCCCGACCCAGAAGCCGTTGTCACAAATACAGCGGTAATGAAAATCTGTCATTTTCACCAGTATTTGACATTATAAGGTGTCAAAAAACGCTCTATATTTGGACAGCTGTTATTGTGTGAACGTTTACCACTTAAGAGTACGGCGGGCTCTGTTATTTCTTGTATTATAATGGATGGCAGCACCCGTAAAGCAAAGCGTGCGCGGCTCCCACTCCCGACCCGCTCCGCGCCCGACTGCCCGACTGGCGCATGCGTTTCGTGTGATGACGTCCATACAAGGAATTACAATAGTATACAAGCCCGCCGTACTGACGTCCCGACCCGCGCCCGACACGCATCCAATAGCATTAGTAAGGCTAAGAACGCGCAAATCACTGGTCTCGTGACTTTAGAAATAAAACCGCAGTTCCACCACCGCGGCCGGCGCGGCGGGCGCGGTTAAAACCGCTCCGTGAGTTCTTAGCCTAATACAGAAATAATATTCCGACAGTTCGAATGTAACGGTGGTGCGCAACTAAAGGAAGTAAACATATGGAATGCAATAAAGAATTGTGTATTGAGTGAAGCTCTCAACTCAATAGCGATTAAATCTGTCGTTCAAAGTTCATCAAACATAATTCTCAAACTCAAAGTATTTAAATTATAAACAAAACAGGCACTTTTAAATTTTCAAGGGGTCGGTCTGTCAGAAATACGAAGCTAGTTGCCCAGTTCAAAGCGTAGTAGGTTCCTATGGAGAAGAGCGGGCATGAAACTCCATGGACACTCTTTTAAATGTAATGTCTCCTGCCCTTCTCAAAAAATGTCCGACGGTACCCATTTTGCACGTGTTTCAATAAAAATAATAAATATCTAGTTTGCTGCCCTTTCAACTCAAATGATATCCATAAAAAACTAGTTGGTTTTGTACATGTTGTATTAATTATAATTATGTATATTATGTTTGTTCTAAGAGCCAAGGTTGAAGTTAGCAAATCGACATACGATCGATCGGGTTTGGTTCCTCATTCGTTGAATAACATTACTGCTCATTAGTAATTTTATTAGGAAGTTATTCGGTCTTCGTTCAAACAGGAAATGTTTAGATTGTTTTAAGCACTTGCGACCACTAGACCAACGAGACACGTATGTAAGGAGTGGTAAAGGAGGCCTGTGTCCCAGCAGTGGGACCATTTGAGGCTCATAATACAGCAAGCTACTCGACATCTTGGTAGTCATACCTCAAATCAATGTTTTTTATTTCACATAGACCTACTACATGGACACTTAGAAAACGTCAGAAGCTAGGTGCCAATTGGTCGTTTCCTATGGAAGGCCGGCAAGAAACTCCACGGTTCCTCTTTTAAAATAATTGGCTTTTACAATATTTTCAAATTACAGTGTTAATAGGCATGGGAGGACAGAGTAGCCCTTTCGAGCCATATCGTCTTTCACGCAGTCCATCCATCGTTTTTTTGGTCTTCGCCTACTCTTATAAATATGGAGTATATATGTATATGTGGAGTATGTATGTAAGTATATTCTCATATTGTATGTTTATATTTAAATTAGTGAATTGTTTCTTATTTTATGTATTTTTTTTCTCTTCTACTCTTACACACGTTGTCTACATCTCTTCTATCTACTTTCCTATCGCACATATGCTGGAAGAGATTTCTTTAGAAATAAGCATTGCCTTTGTACGTGTTTTTCGGTTCCTTTCTTGTTGTCTGTATTTATATGTGTGTGCATAAATAAGTAGTCATTCACATTCATACCCCGAACTATTTGACTACTGATTGTGAATAGTATTAGCCCCGTGTAATAGTATTAGTACCTAACGGATGGATTTTTGAGACGGAAAACGATTTTAGGAGACCGTCCTCAACTTTATGAGACTATATTTTTTTTTATGTTAGCCTGACTGCCAAACTGCTGAGCAAAGGCTTCCCCCAAATCTTATTATGATATACATTTACAAATTTTGAAAGGTATCAAGAAAATGGGAATCAAAAAATCTTTTTTATGCTAATCAATCCAGTTAGGTTATAATGATCAAAAACTCTCCCGGATCAACCGTGTTTTGAGCACTAAACCACTAAAACATGACTAAAACAGATGTAGTCAGAAATAGCAAAAAGTCTCATTTCCTACAAAATGTACGGGAAAAGCCCATAAATTTTGTAGGAAATGAGACTCCTTGGTTGATACTTAACAAACGTGTGGAGATTGTATGCACGGATCTTTTTTTCTTACAAAGAGTGTAAATACTCTTTGAGTCTATCGAGTATCTACCTAACAAACAAAAAGTTTACTTCAACGTTACGTAGATTCATAATTATTATTATAATTTATTATGTTCGTACTAAGTACATAGACTTAGAGGTACACTCAACCGCACATCACCAGTACAGCCCCTATTCCATTCTAAAACAGAAAATAACTAGCTGACTCGACAGACGTTTTCCTGTCAAAATTCAACCGATAGAAATAAGTTTTTCCTGAATTTTAATGGCAACTTTTAAAATTAAAAAATATCATTGTCTATGTCAATTATTATTACAATATCAGTGCGGTTGATTGTACAATAACCATAAAGTTTTTCCACTTTTAATTACATAGGTAGGTACCGCTGTGGTTTTTAGTCTCGGCCAATTATTATTTTATAAGTACCTACATAACAACATTACCAATGACGTAAGTTCGTCTGTGGTTAAACCCATGCTTTGCTAAGCTTTTTGTTATTTTTTTGATAATAAGTGGATCTTAATAATTATAAGGCAGAGATCTATAACCGTTACTTAGCTCGTGCTAGGCTTAGAGTGCTACAAGGATCTTTTGGCGCTTGAATGACACTGACAGGGGGGCGTTTTTAGAAACATAATTGATATTTGGCGATTCGATAATTGGACGGGAATTGAGAGTGTTTCAAGGACGTGATACGGTTAGGCACATGTTATTACATGAGGGAGAAGTAAGATATATTAACTCGTCTCTGTCTCTCACTGTAAATCTCTCATCTTTATTTTTTTCAAGGTTAATTATTATATTGGTGGGGGCGTTAGTTCCGACTTTAGACGCGCGCCAAAATACTTTCTAGCATAATTGTAGACATACTCTTAGGGTAGCGTGTTCCCGTCTCTGTCTTAGCATTTGTAGTTTGACAGACGTGCGACAGTGGCAGGAATTAAGCTCAGCCTAAGTAGGTACGTGCTAAGTAACGTTTATAGATCTCGAACATTAGCCTTATCTCCACAAAACCGTGTTTATAACATTCCCCCTCTAAAATAGTTATTTGTGCAACAAGAGAGCAAAGTTTTTTTTTGGTGCGAGTGTTGATTTTGAATCCCGAGTAAGCGAAGGATTCTATAATTGAATCATCCTTCGCTTACTCGGGGTTCAAAGGCACGAGATGCAAATAACTTTGGTCTCGTGTAACACATACAACTTTTCACGTCAGCAGCGAGAACATATGAGATATTAGAACATATAGGGGAACATATTAGGGGTTTAAATATGAATTTGCCATTTTGTACTGAAGAACGGAAACCATTTTTTTTTCTGAGGTAAAATATATTTATTTAATCAAAGTATTTTCTCCATTGTCTACACATTTCTGCCATCTCCTGGGAAGGTCATTTATACCTTTTCGGTAGAACTCTGGGGACCTGGACTGAGTGAAGGCATTTTGTTTTGAAACCCCTTCATTTCTGTACAGGTTCAACAAGGTAGGTAAGGCAAGCTTCAACACGCGGTTCTCTCTGCAGATCAGTCAAATCATGGGGCACCTATTTTGCAAGCTTTTTGTCTCACCGATTGATGCAAATTGGTCATTATTTTGGATATGCTTAAGCTAACATCAAACCGTGCCGCTAGTTCCTTGGTAGTTTGATATGGAGCGGCTTCTACCATCACATCTAATTCCTCGTTATTCACCTTAGAGGCTGGTCTTTCTCGGGGTTTATTCTTCAAATCGAAGTTTCCACTACGAAAGCGATTAAACCAAAAACGCACGGTGCGTTCATTAGCCGTATCCTCTCCAAACACAACATTGATATTGCGAGCTATTTCTACTGCGTTAGTTCCACGTCGGAACTCGTATTCAAAAATTACTCTAATTTTCAATATAAGTACAGTACGACACGACTCACATGTAGCATCGGCAAAATTCGTAAAACCGATCACAATCCGACCTGAGTGCGCCTTCAAAATCACCAATCTTTATTACTGCTTTAGGTGAAAATGATCTTTACGCAAACTTGTAAAGTTATATAACCAAATACATCCGTAAAATTGAAATTAATTAATGCAAATTTTCACATTTATGCTACATCTAAGTAAATAGTTGTGTCGTACTGTAATTATCTTTACTGTTAAAAGCTGAATGAAAAAACAAAAATCGAATCTTGTGAAAAAAGTGGCCAGTACGTTTAAACGGCAATTCATATTTAAACCCATATTATTGCCTAAAGGTAAAAAATACAACATGGTAAACGTAAACACCATGGTAAATAAACCACATGTACATATATTTGTAAAACGAACAATATAAAAATAAAAAAAATTACTTATTACATTTAAAACCTGTATGTGTATCCGAACGTTTTATTGTTTGTTTATTTTTTGGGCCTACTAGA
This sequence comes from Lithophane ornitopus, assembly GCA_948473465.1. NCBI lineage: Eukaryota > Metazoa > Arthropoda > Insecta > Lepidoptera > Noctuidae > Lithophane > Lithophane ornitopus. The sequence goes on along the minus strand of OX419642.1, from coordinate 10,746,267 downwards.
TATCGAAATTAAAATCGAACTTCGAATCGACTTGTTTCTATCTCTCGCTTTTTTCGTATCGAAGTAAAAGTGACAGAACAAAGTGAAATTCAAATATTTTGAATTTTTTGAGTAGTTATCGGAATTTAGAAAAAAAATAATTAAAAAGTTACTTTGTCTCACGCTCGCACCAAAATTGAATTTTGCATACTGTCTGTAGACAGCAAAACCTGCTTGTTTGAGGTGCTGAGGTGAAAAGCTTATTTTATTCACTGAAAACAGTGAATAAAAAGCATCAGCTTGCTGCTGATGCTTTGAGTCATTGTTTTGGTGTTTGAAATTAGAACACATCAATATATCAATATAGAAAAATACTTGATACAAACTCCGATGTGATTGGTTGACATTTTCGACAAGGAATTTAGCATTAGAATAAAAACTGTTTTGTGTTATTTGCTGTCATTAGTAAATTGGCGCTATTTTAAATACTGTAAGTTGTATGAACACAAAGTTTAGTGTTACTTCATAATAAATCGATTGAAAATGCATTCAAGTGATGAAGAAGATGTGTTAACACCCGAGTTTATGAAAGAGAGGGCGGCCGATATAGTAGAAAACTTGCTACCCAACAAATCACGGCTGGTTTACATCAAAGCCTAGTATGAGTTTTGCAAATGGAAAAATGAAAATCAAGCTTCTGGAACATTTTCAGAGTCTGTTTTCCGAACTTATTTTAATGAGTTGTCGAAGAAAAAGAAGTCATCGACATTTTGGAGTACGTATTCTATGCTACGGTGTATAAAATATAAAAACAAGGCATAACATTGACATAATAACATACTCGAAGTTGCAAGTTCTTTTTCTCGTAGTCATGGTATAAAGTATAGTATGCAACTCTTGAATAAAACGGATTTATATCAAGGGCCGGATTCTAAAACTGAAACCGGATTCTAAAACTGAAAAACGATTGAATCACTCCCTATGGTCGTGATTCAATCGTTAGAATCCTTCACTAGGTCGTGATGCATCGATGGCCCTCGCTTTAAATCCGTCCTTTATTCACTAATTGCATAATATACTATTATTAGTTTGTTAACCGTGTTTACAAGTGTCAAGAGTTTTTATAGTAAGACACTAGAAGTGAACAAAAATATAGGCCTCATTAGTATGAAACGATAACTTTATTAAGTAAAGTCACTCTGATCTATGAATCTTGGTCTAACACGTTTTAATTCTGCACTACCTACGACTTCCTTGACTTTGTTTTTAATTAAAATTAATTTCCTTAAATAAACCCAACAAGCTAAATATAGACTTAATTAAGTACTCATTATTTAACTTCAATGACGCCTGCAGAGAAAATAATACACAAATAATTAGACTTTAGTCAAAGTGCGATCTGTGAGTCTTGCCCTATCACAGTCACATCAGGCTTGCCCGACGTGACTATATTTTTTATCAAAACTAAGTTCGTATTCCTCAGTAGCCCCTGGGTTCGATTCCCGTCGGCAAAGTGATAGGTATTGGGATTATCTATCAGAAATTTTCGGTAGCAGTCCGAAGTCTGAATTCGGGCCGGTTTATGGCAATAGGCTCGCCCATTACATGGGACTTACAACATGACTGGCGAAATGGGTTTAATGTACGCTCATCTCTTCCTAAGCCTTCAGGTTACAGGCGTGATGATATGTTAGGTAATCCTAATTTGATCTGTAGTGCGCAGGACGCTGCGAACATGGACGGTGGGCCTGGTGGAAGTACTTCCTGTCACTGTCAAAGGTAGCGAGTACTGAAGCCTACTGTCAGTGTATAATATAATTTCTCGAAGCCTCTAACTTCGAAATAGATTTAGTATTGTGTCACATAGGTAATTTGTTTTAAACTGGTTTTATTTAAGTACTCTTTAATATTGTTTGTATGTTTAATAATGATTTGTTTCACCTTCAGTAGTTAAGATAAGGGTTTTAATGAACCATTATAGTAATATTACTAACAATTAGGTACGTCGGTTGACGTCTGTAGGTAAACTTCCGTTTCTGTTCATCTAAGTTTAATCGTGGTTAATAAGAAGGTTGTGTAAAAAACCTAGTTCTCGTTATGCACTGAATATTTTTAGTCACGTTTAATAAAAATCATTCTATCCTTTCCCCAACCTTGTGATTGGTTACCTACTTGTAAAGTTGCAACAAATGTTCAGCAACTACTTGTTTTCAGCCTAGTCAGCCGACTGTTGACTATTCAGCCTAGTCAGCCGACTGTTGACTATTCAGCCTAGTCAGCCGACTGTTGACTATTCAGCCTAGTCAGCCGACTGTTGACTATTGAGCCTAGTCAGCCGACTGTTGACTATTGAGCCTAGTCAGCCGACTGTTGACTATTCAGCCTAGTCAGCCGACTGTTGACTATTCAGCCTAGTCAGCCGACTGTTGACTATTCTTCCGAACACTGAGACTAGGTATGCTTATCAGGTTAAATTGTGTATATGTTTGTAGCGCCTTAAGGTTTTGATATAGCAAACAATCTTTTAAACATTTCGTCGCTGCGCCTGACAAGTTCCATATGTGATTTTTGCAAGGTTTTGGGAAACAACAAAAAACGTGTTATTGAATAAACAGACGGAAACACTGCAAAATTATTAATGCAATATCAAAGACATATATTTGAGACATATTAGGAATACAAAATTTGCCACAAATATTAGTTATTGAAAGAAAGAAAGAAAAGAAAGAAAAATTGTTTATTCTGCACAAACTAAACGCACAATACAAAATAATGAGTGGCATTCACTATATGTACAAATTAGCCAAAAGCCTCATATTTAAAACAGAAAATTATACAAGTTTGACAATTGCTATTCTAGTAGTAGTCTATTGCTTGATGAGAGCAATAAATAGTTATCTGTGGATGAGAGGCCAAAGACAATTTACTTGCGTAATGTGTTGTGACATTACCAAATGAAAACAAACAAAACAATCACAAATTAAACGAAATGCCGATTACTGAGTGGAAAATTATCCATCTTTAAAACAACAATAAACAAGAACAATAAGCTGTGCGTCGCATCTGTGCAAGAATAGGTCATTGCTCAGCTTAATGCCGTGACTTCAGACGAACGTATCGTCAACAGCGCTGATTTTCAGCAAAAACCTCGCGAATGACGTAATGACGTCCCCCCATGTGAAAATAATAAGCAGAATATCTTACGAAAATGAGTGTGACTGAACATGTTGAAAGTAAGTACATAGAAATAAAAATAAAAATAAATATGTATAAAAGTCTTAATAAAAAGTATACAGTATATGTCTGTATTTATGCGTTACATAATAAAAATAAAAGATACATAAACTGAGAGGTATAATAATTACACTGAAAATAAAAAACAAAATACTATGGTGTGTGTATTCCTAAATCTAATTTAAAAATGATTATAATTGAATCTATGGTTTATGCACCATGGGAATTACCGTAGACAGAGTATTCTATTACGATGCCATGGCGGCCATTTGCAAAGCCATGGCGTTGGCCAACGACAACCTCAGAACAATAACTCCTTGCTTTTTCAATCAGAGCAATAAAATTAGTTAAAATTAATTTGGTAAAGCCTGAGAATGTTATTATATATTCTTTCATTATTTTAGTGGGCCATATGGGTCGTCGATCTTTCGATGTACGAAGGAGCGTGATGGAAGGTGTAAGATCCACCGACATACCTACTTATGAAATGCAAAACGAAACCGCCCCTCATGGTAAGTATTACACAGTTAAGTATTTTAAGCGTTTACCACACAAATTCAGAGAGTAACCAAGCCTTACTTTAAATAACATTGGTAATTCTTCTAAAACTATCGACTTATGCCTACCAATTGTCCCACTCAGACGTGAAGGAGCTAGAATTTTTTTTTGCCAAATACTGCCCATAACTGGTTTAGAACCGTCTAAAAAAATAACGTGTGTGCAATATTGCACATGAAGGATTTGGCAATGTGAGACTTTTTGTTATTTTAAGGTTTATCATTATGTGATTCTTAGGTTTTCTTAGATTAAAAAATACAATAAAATTATTAGGAACTACTAGAACTATAAAATAATTAGTCTGTATATGTTATTTTCCGTGTGTTGACTTAAAGAATAGCACTACCCTATTTCTTCCCGCGGGTGTCGTAAAAGGGAGAATGGGCAGCAGCGTTCTCTATGCATTTTTAAATATCCTCATTTATAGAAACCATGTATGAGGATATTTCCAGAGCCATGCATGGCTCTAAAACTCACTTCACCGTTGTTATGTTCACTTCAACGCGAAACTGGGCAAACGAGACCGTGATGAGCTGCGAGAGATTCCAAATTGCCCCAATTTGTAATCGAGAATCACGACGATTGGGATCGAAGAATGACCTACTGGCCAGTTTTATGGAGAAGGAAGGCCTCTTTCATGAACTCCTTCTTCAGAATACGTGAGCACAGAAAGTGGACCTGGCAGAGTCCTGATGGTGCAACAAAAATGAGATTGACTGCATTATGTTGACGAAGAAACCAGTATTCAATGATGTATCTGTGATCAACGCAGTGAAAACCGGAAGTGATCATCACATGGTAAGATACACATTGAAGTCAAATATCAAGCTGGAAAGATCTCGACTGATGAAGTTTACGCTCCGCCCAGCACCGATCCAACTCCAAAACCGCGATAGCTTTCAGCTCGAACTTCAGAATCGTTTCAGGTGCCTAGGAAGCTCCGTGAACGATTATAATGATGGGTTTGTGGAAACCGTCCATTATTCAGGTCTAAGATCTTCAAGACCCGTCGTGTAAATAGAAACAAAAAGCTCTTTGATCCTAAAAGTGGCAACACTCGAACTGTTTACATCCCCGCGTATTTAAAATTTGTAAATACTCAATTTAATAACTTAAATTGTATAAAAAGTGGTGTTACAAAGTGTAATAAGTATTTTGATGCAGTGATGTTACTTGTAAGAATTGTGACCCAGTAAATTATGACTTATGACAACAGTTTTGTAAGGGAACTATATCAGTGATAAACCAGCTATAAACAATAAATCTGTGCTTATTTATCATCAAAACCTTAAACCTATACATCCCCAATAAATAACTGCTTTGAGTGACACATTTAATTGCCTTCAGTGAATAAAAACTAAAACATAAAAGACTATATACAAAGACTATATATATAAGACTATATCACCGTTTAGAAAAAATATTTTAAACGGTGTACTTTGACCCCAACGTAATGTATGACAACTCGCGCCATAATCATCAGAAGTGGTGAAAAGGCAAACTAAAAACTAACTCTCTCGTCACCAGAGGGCGATTAATGATACCATAGTAAAAAAATATTTAGTATTTGTTGGAAAATTTACCACTATGGCGGACGAAAATATTACACTGAGGAAAAAACCAGTCCTATCTACATCGTTCTCAGAGACATCATTATTCGATGCCACAGTAATGAGTATGCCTGATACTTCTCTGCAGGACAATGAATCCTTTGCTAAACTACAGGAAGAGATCAATGGATTAAAAATGAAGTTGCAAAGCGCCAATCATGAAATCGACCATTTACTTTGTGAAAATGAACAGTTAAAGTCAGATCTACAAAAATCAAATCGCGTTATACAATTATATAAGGAAGTTGGTATAGGCTATCCCAAGTGGTCCACGCCAGGTTCAAAACGAAGAGTCTCATATACAAAACCTCAAGTGAATAGACTAACATCAACTCCAATAAAAAATTACCAAACAGTTACTTTGAATAAGGAGACGCAAACTAGTAATCCCACGGCGCAAACACCAGCACAATTAAATTGCCATACCGCAGTATCAACAGCTTGCAGTAATAACCTACTAAATACAGAAAAAAACATTGAACCTGAAACGCAAACATAAGTTATGTATTTTGAGTACTAATAACACTAACAGTAATATATAATATTAACTTTAGCACAACAGTATTTCCAAGAAAATTATCAAGTTTGTCACTACTTAACACCAAATGTCAGTATTATGTATCTTCTACGGGATATACAGACTAAACTTCGTCTTGTCTGTTGTTTGCTGACGACCTCAAATTATCCCTCGCGATAAAGAGCAGCGATGACTGTGTCAGGCTACAAAGGGACATTGATAGGGTAGTGAGATGGAGCAAAGAAAATCTCTTACAATTTAATAGCTCGAAGTGTGTGACTATCACTTTTTCTCGCGCACACAATCCCATCTTACATACCTACTATATTGACGGGTCGCCTATGGAACGGGTCACAGAAGTCAAGGACTTGGGAGTAAAATTTAACACTGGTCTGACTTTTCGGGATCACATCATGCGTTGCTGTAAAAGAGCGTATAGAAATTTAGGTTTCATGCTTCGTACGGTCCGAGGTTTCACGAATGTGAAAGCTATTATAGCATTATATAATGCATTGGTGAGGAGCCAGGTAGAATGTAACGCAGTTATCTGGTCTCCGCATGAAGCTAAATATAGTCTCATGCTGGAGAGGGTACAAAATAAATTTATATATGCGCTATTACGGAGTCTATCCCTTTTACCCGTTAATGTATCCAACCTTATTTATTCTAGGTATGGTAGGATACAACGAGCTAAGGGTTAGGAGGGATCTTGCACTCGCCTCATATATATTTAAAGTACTGAGAGGGAAGGTGCATAATGCAGTTGTTTTAGGCCAGGTGAGTCTGTGTGTTCCGGACAGGTACGTGTGGCGACGACGGCAGCCACGACTGCTGGTGGAACCGCGTGCTAGGACCAACCTTCTGAAGGAGGCGCCGCTGACGCGTGCACTCCGCACGCTCAACCTCATAGCGAGTGAGACAGACCTATTCTGTTGTTCTCTGAGTGAATTCACAAGGAATGCTTTGTTTGTTATTAGTTATAGGTATTAGTTATAAGGAACAATTATGTTAAGGCACATTTACCGCATTGGTTAGCTGTAAGGGTAGATGTATGATGATAAATAAATAAATAAAAACTCAGAAATTACATAGAAAATGATTTCTGCATAATAATGATCGGCGAGGAAGATTTTAAAACAACGAAATGTTATTTCGACATAATCACTTACATGAGAAATGCGCTGCGGGACATAAAGAACACAAACATATTATTACTTTACCAACATATAAAGATAGTGATAATGATACGTATATTTTGTATAACTCAAGGCTGGAAACATTCAATAACATGCTTTATTTGGACAACGTTACACATCAGTACTCATATATTCTGGACTCAAATTTGAATATAAGCTATGAACATACTATGTACACAAGATCGGGAGCCTTAAAAGACTACGCCATGAAAACTATATTTGAAGACCTATATAACCTTCAATTGGAAATTTTGGCGGAAATTAAGTGCAACACAAATAGTGAACCAAATAACTGTTTTTTCTCTAATAAATACATCAACATACTACACCAGAATATCGCAGGTTTATTAAATAAATCGAATGCTCTTACAGTACGTTTAGACGAGTTATCTGGAAAAAAGATAAATGTTTATAATTTGTGTATTACAGAGCATTTCATCATGAAAAGTTGCAAAAAACAACTTTTTATAACAAATTACAACTTTTTAGCTAAATTGTTAGCTGCATTTTATAGTAGACAAGGACAAAAGAGAGGTGGTGCATGTATAATTATTAGAAAATGTCACAAATGAGGGAATGTACCTCAAATAGCAAAGTTGTCAGCTCAAGGAATATTTGAGTGTTGTGCTGTTGAGCTTGTAGATTTTAAATTGATAGTAGTATGTATATATAGAGTACCAAATGTTAGGAATTTAAATGACTGTTTTAACAAAATTGAAATCTTACTCAAAGATCAATCCATCAAGCGCGGCAAGAGTATTGTCATTGCAGTTGATCTTAATATTGATATTTTGAAACGCAATCATAACTCAATTACACTGGAGTATCTGCTACAAAGTTACAATCTGAAACTTGCTCTTAAACAACCAACTCGAATGGCTAGCAGGACATGCATAGATAATTTTGCGCATAATTTTAAAAAGACTTGCAAAGCTGAAGTTCTGGAGTTTGCATTATCAGACCATACAGCACAGCTACTTCAATGCCCAGTACCTAAAGTATGTAGCTTAAAATACTATTACGTGACAAGACGGGATTATGGTAACGAAAATATAACTAAGTTTAATAATTGTATAAGTAGTCTTAAGTTTTCGGACATTTATCTTACTGATGATCCTAATGTAGCTTACAATTAATTTATTAACACATTTAAATTGTTTCACGACTTATGCTTTCCTTATAAAAAAATAAAATTAATATATTAAGTAAGCTGAAATGGCTATCGCGTGGCGTTAAATTATGTAGTAAGAAAAAAAGAAATCTTCTGTGGCAATTTAGATTAAATCCTACCTATGAAAATAAAAATAAATTTGCTACATATTCTAAAAGACCATGACCATTTCTGCCCTAATTGATTACAGCCAATTCATATTTTCAAGTGTCCTTCATTTATTCAAACTAGATTTAAGATAATAGTCCAGAGTCAATCGAAGCCAATGTTTAAAATTGAATAAAAATAAATATTATTTGTAGTTCCGGTTACATTTTCGATTTAATGGCGACAGTGTGAAAGATTACAGTTCATTTCGTTCATTCGGTCAATGTGATCAGATTAGTGATAGGAGTATACCTTATTTTTGAGGTACAGGAGATAACCATGGAGGCCACGCTATTATTTATTTATTTATTGATCATCATCATCATCATCAGCCTATAGCAGTCCACTGCTGGACATAGGCCTCTCCAATTGCACGCCATTCAGCTCGATTCTCGGCAGCTCTCATCCAGCTGCTACCAGCCACCCTGCGAAGATCGTCGCTCCACCTAGCCTGAGGGCGTCCTACCTTACGTTTGCCGATTCGCGGTCTCCACTCAAGAACACGTCTACCCCAACGGTCATCAGTTCTACGGCTAATATGGCCGGCCCATTGCCACTTCAGCTTGCTTATTCTATGAGCTATGTCAACAACTTTGGTTCTCTGCCGGATTACCTCATTCCGGATTCTATCTCTCAGAGATACTCCAAGCATAGCTCGTTCCATAGCTCGCTGAGCGACCTTGAATTTATGGACCAGTCGTACCGTGAGTGTCCACGTTTCGGCTCCGTAAGTCATGACAGGCAGGACGCACTGGTTGAAGACTTTAGTCTTTAGGCTCTGCGGAATACTCGACGAGAAGACTCGACGGAGCTTCCCAAAAGCTGCCCAGCCCAGCTGAATTCTTCTGTTAGCTTCCTTCTCAAAGTTGTTCTTACCAAACTGCAGAGTTTGCCCGAGGTAAACGTATTCACGAACAACTTCGAGAGCACCGCCGTTGACAGCAATCGGTCCCGGACTAACGTGGTCGTTGAACATAACTTGGGTTTTGTCCAAGTTCATCCGGAGACCAATGCGTACAGAAGAATCAACTAGACCGTTCAGCATCTGTTGCAAGTCATGCAGCGACTCAGCCATTATGACGATGTCATCTCAAGTGTGATATGTACTCGCCGTTGATGTTAATGCCGCGTCCTTCCCAGTTCAGCGTCTTAAACACATCCTCCAATGCGTTAGAGAACAATTTCGGGGAAATTACGTCCCCTTGTCTCACACCTCGACGCAGGGGGATATGTTCAGTTTGCTGGTTCTGAGTTTGGACGGTCATTGTCGCGTTTTCATAAAGACATCTCAGCACTTGGATGTATCGCTAGTCAACTTGGCATCGCTGCAGAGACTCCAAAACAGACCAGGTCTCGATAGAGTCAAAAGCCTTCTCATAGTCCACAAAAGCAAGACATAGGGGCCGATTATACTCTTCGGACTTCTGTATAATTTGCCGCACTGTGTGGATGTGGTCTATGGTGCTGTATCCTCCTCGAAACCCGGCCTGCTCTGGCGGCTGAATCTCGTCGAGTCTTCGCGCTAGACGATTCGTGACGACTCTTGAAAACAACTTATATACGTGGCTTAGGAGCGAAATGGGTCTATAATTCTTTAAAAGGGTCTTATCACCCTTTTTAAAGAAGAGAACGACCACGCTCCTTCACCACGCTTCTGGAGTTCTCCCAGAGAACAAGACAGAGTTGAAAAGCTCCCGAAGCTCCTTCAGTACAGGACTTCCTCCCGCTTTCAGGAGCTCAGTCGTAATCCCGTCCTCACCAGGGGCTTTGCCATTTTTAAGCTGTTTAAGAGCCGCCTCGATTTCATCTTGGCTGACTTCTGGCAGGTCTTCCGTGAAATGGCGGGTTAAGGTGGCTCTGGAATCCTCATTTTCGGGATCAGGTCGAGATGCATGCGATGCGTACAACTGGCCGTAGAAGTTTTCGACTTCCGAAAGGATCTCCGGCTTCGAAACGACGGTATCCCCACTAGATGTGGTCAGCTTCGTCAGGTGGCTCCTCCCGAGTGATTGGACGAACACTTTCGACCCCCGATTTTGCTCAATCGCTTTCTCTATAGAGCGTGTATTGCAGCGTCGGAGGTCACGTCGTACCAATGTTCTAATATTTTTGTTGAGTGCCCGTTGTTCTGACGAAGTGATGGGTGGGTTTTCACGTCGTTCCGTCATAAGCTTCAGAGTCTCTTCCGAAAGTTTCGACTTCTTGCCCTTACGCCGCATTTTGCAAAATCGCGTACCTTCTTCCCTGAGGATTTCCACCATTTGGTCGAACGCCTGGTCAACGTCATTAGTGGATTCCACGGCAGCGAATCGGTTCTCCAGGTCTGACTGGAACGCTTCAGATCCCAACATAGTTTGGAGCATATTTGGACGGAGCCTAGACTTCATCAAACGAGTTCGCTCGAGCTTGAAGTTGATATTCAGAGAGCCTCGAACAAGTCTGTGATCACTGCCGGTATTGAACCTGTTGATCACCGAGACATCCCTGAATATATGCTTTTTATCCGTTATGATGAAGTCTATCTCATTTTTCGTCATAGTGTCGGGGCTTCGCCACGTCCACTTCCTTTGGGGCTGTTTTAAAAAAAAGGAATTCATCAAGAAAAGCCCCTCCTTCTCAAGGAAGTTGACAAGCATTTGCCCCCTATGATTCCTACTGCCAAACCCGTAGGATCCTACTACCGGTTCGCTGCAATTCTGTACTCCCACTTTAGCGTTAAAATCCCCCATGAGAACGTTGTAGTGGGCCTTAGTGGTGGAATGCAAAGCCTTGGAAATGTCGTCAAACATTTCCTCCACTTCGTCATCCGAGTGTGCCGAGGTCGGTGCGTACGCTTGAACAATCTTGAGGCTATACCTCTCGGTTAACTTCACTACGAGGTACGCTACCCTGTTCGAGACACTGGAGACTTCCACAACGTTATCACAAAGAGATTTGTTTACCAGGAACCCGACTCCGCCCTGGGATAGATGGTCTCCCTCTCGAAAATACAAAAGGTGGCCCGATTCGAGGGTTATTGTGTCCTCCCCCTGTCTTCGGACTTCACTCAACCCAAGAATGTGCCACCTTATTTTTCCGAGCTCTTCTTCTAGCTGCACTAGGTGTTCGTCAAGCCGTAACGTGCGTCCGTTATACGTCGCCAAGGTCAGTTGGGTTTGGCGGCCATTCGTAACCCGGGGATTCTTCGCACCCCCTACCTTGCCGTTACCGTGACCGCCGCCAAAATCAGGAATAGCAAGGCGGCCGGGAACTGGGGGCCGTGGTTGATTTTGGCTTGCCATTGGAGGTTTTGCCCATAATCGCCACGCTGGGCATGCGGGTTGGCGATCGCAGATCGCAACTTCTCGCACTAGTGATGCTGCTGCCCGTCACTAGTCTGCGCCATTTAGTTGCGAACTTTAATATAGAAATGGTTATACCGCCATTTGTCGGTTGTCAGAGCCTCGTTTGTTATTCAGCAGGGTGCACCACGAGCAGGTGAGGTTGACTTGGGGCACTGAGATGGTAAGTGTGCCCCCTTACACCCCTATTATTACCCCCTTACACCCATATTTATTGATATGGCACTTCAACCATTAACGCACTAAAACATACACAAATAAAAATCACATAGGTACAGTTTAAGGAAGATATTGTGAATTCGTCACTAACAGAAGTACACGTTGTTATTTATGTTGCTTAATCTAGTCAAGCCCTACTAGGTTACGCCAATAGTTATTCAAATCGAAATTCGTTACCGAACAAGTTATGTAAAAACGCCTGACAGAAAATGATTAGCAATCAATCGTTTTTTGAAGTGTAACGAATGAGCTATTTTTCCGGAAAAGTATTTTTTTGTTCTGAAATATACAAAAACCTTAAGTTTAAATTAAAATAGAGGAATTATTTCAGAATCTAGGTCTACTGTGCTTTTAAATGCACCATATGTAGCTTTTGGTCATAATCGTTTTGGTTTGGGTATGCATGTATAGGCTGGTGGTCATGGTTCTTTACAGTAAAATTATTAATCTAACACAAAGAGCACAATACAACAATAAAAAAATTAAGCAAAGACTACATGGCAAGTAATTAATCAGACAAAATACAATATCCCTAAGCAACAAATTGAAAAAATTAAGGTTGGAAATGAAATTATATATAAACCTTTACATATCGCTAATGCTTTTAATGACTATTTTGTCGATAAAGTACATCCAAAAATAGATCCTGAATATAAGCCAAAGCCAAACATGTCATCTGCAAGGAGCCAATCAATGTTTATGGCACCTAGCACACCACATGACATACATACCATAATAATGTCATTAAAAAGCACCACTAGTGTTGGTTATGATGGAATCACAACTATGGTACTGACGTCAGTGGCAGCTGAAATATGCAGTCATTTTAGTTACATAATCAACCTCAGTATTTGTACGGGTATATATCCAGAAGCACTCAAAATGTCTATAATAAAACCTTTATTTAAGAAAGAAGATAAGGAGTTGATGCAATATTATAGACCCATATCACATACCTGTCATTTCAAAGGTATTTGAAAAATACATGTACAAAGAAATATATAACTACATCGAAAAAAAAAATACTGTGTGAAGAACAAAAAGGATTTAGGCAGCACAGAACCATTAATGTGGCAATTTATGACTTTTTATATAATATTGTTAAAAATAAGGATAAACGCTCTCCAATATGTGCCTTATTTTGTGATATGACTCAGGCGCTGATTTTGTCCACTACAATAATTTATTAAATAAATTAGAAGCCTACGGAGTTAGAGGTAACGTACTTGACCTGATAAAATAATATTTAGAAAATAGAACACAAATAACTGAAGTTAGTCGCATTAATGTAGTTAATAGACAAGAAGAAATATCACGGTCACGAGAACGTAAAATTGCATTCGGTGTACCATAGGGAAGTGTTATGGGCCCTTTTATATTTATACTATATGTTAATGACATGCCCCTTTACATTGAACAACCTTTGACTATGTTTGACCCAATTACCTATGAAAATGACATAAATAATTCTCTTGGCTCTCTAATTAAATGGCCACTACTATAAAAATAATTTGATTATCAATTTAAGTAAGACGAAGGTAATGCATTTTAGACAACGAACACCCTGTGTGCCGAACCTCCACATACATTATAAAAATGATGATATTGACGAAGTAGGTGATACCAAATTTTTAGGACTACAAATAGATTACAGCTTAAATTGGAAAGCTCATATAGATTTACTATGTAAAAAATTAAGTTCATCTTCCTATGTTTTATATAAATTATCATCCATAGTAGACACATGCACACTCCTTACGGCATATCACGTTATAGTTGAGTCTCACTTGCGCTATGGTGTAATTTTTTGGGCGAACTCAACTGACAAAGACACAGCATTTAAAGCTCAAAAAAGATGTCTTAGAGCAATGTTTAAACTTAAAACCACCGACAGCTGCGAGTCATATTTTAAGCTGTATAATATTCTGACACTCCCTTGTATTTATATTTTGGAAGTATCTATGTTTGTAAAGCTCAATCCTAGTCGTTTCGAACATATGGCTGATGTAGCTCCAAGAAATAGGTGTGACAACAGTAGGTTATGTCAATTGAGGTGTCAAACCGCTTTGATGCGCAAGAGTGTTTATTGCGTGGGCCCAATTATTTATAATAAATTACCAAGAGATTGGAAAGATTTCAATGCTTTGCTGTTTAAGAAGAGACTACGTAAATTTTTGATAGATAAAACGTATTACAGTGTGACCGAGTTCCTCTCTGAAAAAAAATTTTTTTTTGACTTTTTTATTATTCGTTTTATGTATATATAAGGAACTCTAATTTTATTAAATAATGATTAATTTAATGGTATATAATTTAATAATAATTGATCTAATGATAGATAATAATTTGATGTAACTATAATATAACTATGACAATAATTTGATATAAATGATAATATACAATCATAATAATTTGTCGTAAATATTTGCATGCTGAATGGCAAAATATGGCTGATCTTTCTACTGTACTAACACCTATTGATGCATCATCTACCCATATTTGCAAAAATAAAATTATTCTTATTCTATTCTTATTCTTATTCCTATTATACAGCTCATGGAGGAGAGTCGCGAGGTGACCCTGCAGTCTTCAGACGATGCACTCAAGTACCGGCAGCTCAATAGTCGGATCTCTAAGTCTTTGTAAAGAAACCTTCGCCGCTTTAGTGCAGACCGCATTAAGGACGCGATTGAGGAGAATAAAGGGTTCAAGGTCTTTGCAAGGGATCTGCCTATTGGGCAGCGCCAGATTGCAAAACTGAAGACCGATTATGGCAGGATTGTATCCGCCAAACCTGAGCTGTTGAGAGAGATCAAGAGGTTCTATACACGTCAACAAGTCACCCCGTTACGAATCTGGCAAACGATCCAAGAGCCAGATTGATCTGACACTATATCGAAAACATCTCGAACAACAGCTTGTACGAAATTAGGATGGCTCTGAAGCAGCTCAAAAACAATAAGAATAATAAGTTGTAAGGGTGATGACGGAATTACGGCCGACTCCACGGCCGGCAGAAAACCCGTTCTTAACGCCGTCGAGAAGTTTTTTGATTACGTCATACTCGAGGGCAAAACGCCATAGACATGGAACAGAGGTGTGGATGACAAAATCCTTAAGAATTATAGGCCCATCTCACTTTTGAGCCATGTCTACAAGCTGTTTTCAAGATTCATCACGGACAAGACTAAGTTCATGTCAAATGCCCATGCAAAACCCACTCTCATGAAGATCGGAGACGCTACACTCGAAGTTATGGACGAGTATGTTTACCTAGGACAAACTGTCCAGTTAGATAGGTCCAACTTCGCGAAAGAGGTCAATCATCGAATCCGATTCGGCTAAGCAGCGTTCGGGAAATTACGCAATTTCTATCGTCTCACATATCGTAGTGTCTCAAGATGAGTCGGCGATACGTGGTCGCTCACAATAGGCCTTATTAGAAGGCTAAAAGTCGTCAAAGGGCAATGGAGAGGGCTATGCTTGGAGTTTCCTTACGTGATCGAATCAGAAATGAAGAGATCCATAGGAGAACCAACGTAACCCACATAGCCCGGCGAAGAATTGCCACGCTTGAGTGACAATAGGCCGTGCGCCCCACATTGCTCGATAAAAATCATCGAACAGATGGCCGTTGGGGCTTAAAGGTTCTGGAGTGGCGAACGCGTACCGGAAGACGTAGCGTTGGAAGGCCACAATGTGGACCGCTGACCTTGTGAAGGCTGCAGGAATCCGCTGGATGCGGGAAGCACAGAATCGGTCGAAGACGCGGTACTTGGGCCCGGCCTATGTCCAGCAGTGAACGTCTTTCGGCTGAAATGATGATGATGAATATGATAGTATGATTAGTATGATAAAATTCAAATAATGATCAACTGATAATTTACAATATTTTTTTACATGGTCATAAAAATGCGATAGGTACACAAATTTTAGTTTAGACCTTTATATTTAAATTGCCAAGTTATGAATGATAATTTATCTAGAACTTGAAGAGATTATGACAAACAACAACTATGAAGTAAATTAGGACTATGAGCCACCACTTTTACTGTGTTTTAACTCTACAAACTCATACCTCACACATCACACTCACGTCTCTAACACAGTGGCGGGCGACGGAAGCCGGAACATTGATTTGACATTTCCTGGTACCAATAGTTCAAATAAACAATGTAAACAAAGTGTAAAAAATGATATAGTATTATTTTGTGATGAGATTGGAAAGGAATTAGGCCACTTGTTGACAGATGAATATCCGGGACACTCCATAATAAATTACTGCATGCCTGGTTGTTCCTTGTTTGATATTATGAAAGAAATGATTAAATGTAACTTTAACCAGGACACTACATTATTAATTTTTATGGGTAATAGGGGAAATGTGAACAAAGGAGAATTGCTCCAATATTATAGAACATTGTGTAATCTTAGTTTAAGAAAAATTGTGTTGTTTACATTCCCTTATAGTAACAGTTTGCCACAGGAAGAAAATAACATAAGATTTGAAATAAATATGACATTACATTATTGGACATTCAATAATAATCTGTTCCATCTAGTTGATACTAACAATTATGTTGGTAATAATTTATGTTTGACAAGAGATAGATATAATATTCTTATGTACAGTCGCAGAATGAAAAGGTTGATCAGTTTTCAAATAAATGCATTTACGCGTTGCAAGCACATGTTACCTTTTTAAACTGTGTAAGAGACGAGAGTGTTGTATTGAAATATATGTTTAACTGTTTGAAAACAAAGTTCAAATTTACTTAGACGAATGTTCCTAGGCTATTAATAGTTGAACTAAAACCTTTTTATTAGTTTGATCTTGCCATTACATTGTGTCAAGTTTGATAAATCTAATGATTAAATCCTCTTCGCATAAAATGATTAAAACTATAAATGTGAATAACAGTTCCTGGCAATGTCATCATTGCTTTTTCATCTTTTCGTATTAATAATATTTTACAATGCCGAGAAATTTAAATATTCAAGAAAGAGCAGCTATTATTTATCAACACGAAGATGGCTACACTATCAGTGAAATATCGCGAAACCTACATTTAACCACGGTGAACTGATTGATCATCGTCGTAATTCTGGTCGCCGTCCCTTCCTTAGTGCTGCACAAAGAGCCGACATGAGACGACAATATGAAGATAACGGTTTTGTGTCAACCAATTATTACGCTGAAATGTATGAAGTTTGTCCAAGAGTAATAAGAAACGCCTTACACTCAATGGGATTGCATTATAGACGACACGCAAATAAAATTGCTATGACTGATGCTCATAAGGCAGCACGCTTGGAATTTGCACGCATGCATTTGAACGACGATTGGAGTACGACAATATTTACCGACGAAAAATGCTTCAAATCGAGCCAACATGGGAGGCTACATTTATGGAGATATAACGGTACAAGATATACAGAAGACCATGTAGTGCCCAATTTTAGTTCCGGACGTATTTCGGCTAATTTATGGGGATGGATGTCAGCGGCTGGAGTAGGCGAGCTCGTTCTATCACCTTCAAGGGCAAACGCAACTCACTATATGTCGGTTCTGGAAGAGAGTATGCTGCCAAGTGTCCGAACCGTTTATCCGGCTGACGATTTCCCTGAGATTAGTTTTCTCCAAGATAATGCTCGCACACATACCGCTCGTATTGTGAGTGAATGGTTCGAACGGCACCGTGATATAAAAAAATTAACTGGCCAGCAAAATCTACAGATATAAATCCGATAGAGAACCTATGGGGTTTAATGATGCAGCGTTGAGAGAACAGAAACGAAAGGACCAAAGAAGCCATAGAAAACCACTGTCAAATGATCTGGGAAGAAATGAGAGGAACGAACCTATGCTCCCGCCTTGTGGGTTCTATGAGAAATAGGTTACAAAGTGTAATTGATGCTCGTGGTGGTTATTAAACACTTCATTCTTATTAAACTTCATCTCTTATTAAACACTACTTCTTCAGTTATTCCTTATTTTCAGTTAAGATTGTGGACTAATAATAAATACCAATCGATATTTATTTGGATCTTTATTTATTTATTTTAAACAGAACGGCCGAAGCCGATATATTTTCACATAAGTGATTTTTTGATTTGTTGAAAACTAGCATTAAATTCGTTTGATTTCTGTGAACACGGGTATACACCAATGATTTAAGTAGAACGGCAAGTTTTACTCGTTCTCAATTAAATTATTAAAGCGTGCTTACAATATTTACATAATTAAAAAAATGAACTGTTTATTTCTTATAAAAATTACAAGTTACATTTCAAAAATTAACTTCTAATCTTAACAGATTAGATTGAAATCTACACATTTATGATAATATACTTGGATTTACACATATGTGATTTCAATGTTCTGCTCGCAAAACCAAAGTTCAATATTTTTCGGGCCTCTTTTCGGCTTCCTGAAATAACTAAAGAATAGAGAGAAATAGTTTTTTTTTAATTTTAACTCGCCTTTCCAAAATGCAAAGAGGTCAATTCTCATCGTGGACATATCTGTGGGCGATGTAGTGAAATGACATTTATTATGACGGAATGTGTCATAGTCGGTCGATAAAGCAGATACTGATAACTTATACTGAGCAAGCAAAAACAGATCTTAAGGTGGTCAACCTTTTCATTCCGCGACTGTACTATCTTTCTACCTATTGTAAAAGACTGAGCTGTGTCACTATCATATTTTTTTTTCTATTTCAGCCAAAAATTTGGCTAAACAACTTGCTTCTTTTGAGCAATGCAATGTAATTTTGAATGATTCTGCCAATAATTTGGCAATAAAAAATGACATTGATTATAATTTAAATTAGAAATTAGGACAATAGAGGAAACCTCTTGCTTAATAAATGAAGATAATATAAATACTGGTTTAAATCATCAAAATGTTACAAAAAGTTCTTTAATATCATCTCACCCTTCAAATTATAGTAATCTAAATAAATATAATAATAATACTCAAAAAATTGTTCATCAAAATATACAGGTGTAATAGGTAAGGAATTAGAATTGGAGCTGTTCATGAACTACTTATATTGATACCTTATGTGTAACTGAACATTGGCTAAAAGTCCACCAGTTAATGTTCAGCTTTAACAACCACCAGGTTGCCAGCTCATTCAGCAGAGTTAATATGATACGTGGTGGCTTTCTAATAATTGTTCGTAACAACTTGAAATTTAAAGAACGTAAGGATATTGTTAGCCTCTCTGTTGAGCGAGTTATTGAAATAGCTTGCATTGAGCTTGAGCAGTTCATTGTATTAAGCGTGTACAGGCCCCCATGTGCTTCATATGATATTTTTGAGAAATCTATGGAAGATGTATAATTAAAGACTTGTAGCAGTAATAAAACAGTTGTTGTCTGTGGAGACTTCAACATCAATATACTAGAAAAATCTGCTACAGTAAATAAATTTATAACTCTATTAAAGTCATATAACTTGTACAATACATTCTTTGAGCCGAATAGAATAACTGCCACTAGTGCTACCTGTATAGACAATATTTTTACAAACTTAAGACCTTCTAGCCATTTAATTATAAATGAGTTGGACTCTGATCACTGTGGCCAGTTAGTCACTTTCCCTCAGAAAATAGTCAAAGCTCAAAGAAAACTTGTGAGTTTTGTTCCTGTAAATAAAAGTCGCTTAGATCAATTTAAAAATAATTTAATAGAAAAACTACCGGGTTTGCCTTATCACAACGACCCGGATCAAGCTTATACTTTACTATTTAACCTCATCAATTGTGAGTTTAGGAAGGTTTTCACCTCAAAAACATTGTTTGTTTGTGACCGCGTTTTATTTAGTGATTGGGCAACACCAGGTATTTACAAAAGTAGGCAGAGGTTATTTGACTTGTATCATGAAAAAACATATAACCAAGATCAAACTTTTCAAGGATTTGTTAAAAAAAAATCTAAAACTTTTAAAAGAGCCTGTTCCTCAGCAAAAGCCATACATATTAAAAATAAAATAAAATCTTCTGGGAATAAAATTAAAACAACTTGGAATATTATTAATTCTGAAACGGGAAGAACGACAGTACGGAATCGTGACTTCCATCTAAAAATCAATGATGTAGATATTAAGGCAGACGGGGAGGTGGCAACTGAGTTTGAAAATTTATTCACTATTCCAATTAATATTCCAATTTTAACAACCAAAACTCTGTCATCGTCGTCCTCCACTTCTGCTTATTCAATACTAAAAGAATGTGTACCAGAATGTGACAAACTTTTTGAATTTACAATTGCTAAAGACATTATAGAATCTTTTAAAGAACTCGATGTGAAAAAAACTGCTGACCTTTGGGGATTATCTTCTTGTCTTCAATAATTGATGTTATTTCACCCTTTTTGGCAATTGGTTTTAACTCTTGTATTGCATCTGGTGTATTTCCTGAGCTGATGAAACTTAGCAAAGTGATTCCACTGTTCAAGTCTGGCAGCAAAAGTTGATCCCACGAATTTTCGGCCTATCTCGATATTACCTACGTTGAGCAAAATCTTTGAAAAATTAATTTTAAATCAGATGTTAAGACATTTCAGTACACATCATTTACTTCATCTGAAACAGTTCGGTTTTACAAAAGGTCGCTCAACTACAGACGTGGGCGTGGAATTACTGAAGAGCATATTCGAGGCCTGGGAGGAGTCGCAGGATGCTCTTGGCATTTTCTGCGACTTGTCCAAAGCTTTCGCTTGCGTACATCATGATACTCTCAGCAGGAAACTGTACCACTATGGTATGAGGGACAAGGCTCTCGACCGGGTCGATGTTAATGGCAAGAGATCTGCAGGATCTTCGGTCACCATGGGCGTTCCGCAGGGTTCAATTCTAGGTCCTTTCTTATTTCTCATTTATATTAATGACTTGCCTTACCACATAAGGGATAATCACAAGATCGTGTTATTCGCAGATGATACTTCCCTCATTTTTAAAATAAAACGTCAGTTAGTCAACTTTGAACAAGTTAACGATGCACTCTCTAAAGCGGTGCATTGGTTTAATGTAAATAATCTTCTTCTCGTTACCTCAGACGTGCGAGTGACTGAACAAAATCAAAAGAAAATCAAAAGAAATTACCAAAAATATTTAATAAATAATTCATTAATGGCATGACATACACGCACAAGTACACTCATAACGTACATAATAAGGCCTTACCTTACTACAGTTCAAACCCAACCAAAAACATAAAAAACAACATACAGAATGAAACTGAACACTCTGTACAGCACGTAGACATACAGCGCAGCAACAACATAATGTAACTTATGTAACCAGTACTGTTTCTTCCTCGCATACTCCGTATCCTTGATGCCATCCTTCATCAGATACTTCCTTAGGCCAACACACCACAAAGTAACATATTCCATGATATTAATGTCAGTGGTGTCAAAGTTGAAGATGAGTCTGTCATCAGGTGACAGAGTTTGGTACAGACTGTCAGTGTTGTCATCTTTGAAGACCCAGCTGTGGGTCGTGAAGTAGGAGAGGGCCATGGAGGCTCTGTAGACGCGGTTGTAGAGTTTTATGAACCTGGAAGTTGAAACCGAATCGTTTGTACGGTTCGTTATACTAGCTGTTCTCACAGGCTACCTATCTGCCAAATTGCTTATCAATCATTTCAGTGGTTTAGCCATGAGAAGGTTATAGACAGACTGCATATCGAGAGTAGAGTACTCTCACACGCTGACGCATTGTGAGGCGTGCAATAGGATTGAATTTGTATTGAGAAATCAAGAGCGTTAGTTCCAATTTTGGCCACGTGCCAACAGATCCTTGTATACTTACATTGGCGGCTTCCCCAGCAGCACACAGCCGGCGTCCAGCACGTAGCCGGGGATGTAGTGCAGCAGCCACGTGAGCAGCACGAACAGCGGCTTGTTGGCCGTGTTGACGATGAACATGTACCAGACGGCCAGCGGGGTCGGCAGCACGTGGCCGATCTCGCAGATCTTTGTTGACACGGAACCTGGGAACAAACGTTATCATCAGTTTGATGTATTTGAAAGTACAGCCATAGCACAATTACATTTTATTTCGTGTGCATGCTGTTAGTTCCTGGACTTTTAAGTGGCTTATCCAGTTTTAATAATAGGTCGGCTTTGTGTTCGTAGAATTTGTCATGATATAACGTATTTCTTTCTCTAAACTCGAAATATCAGCTTCAGCTTCATCACCAACGGCCCGAGGGCGGTCTAACATACGTTTGCCGATTCGTGGTCTCCACCACGTGGCTATTGTTTGCCTGAAAGCAATGACTAACTGTTTTAATTCTCTTTCCCTAAAAGTCACACATTGCTTGTCACACTAACGACCTGTTGACCTTACGACTTGTCGAGCCTACGAAATGTCGCACACCTGTTGGTCGAACTAATGACATACACTCGGCCCAATGCTAAGGAATACCCCGAATAGAAATAACAAATTCTTTTTTTTATTATTTCCACTTAACATATTGATTGATATTGAGTAATTGTATCTTTCTCATTTTGATAGTAACGTCGAACGAGTTGCAACGAAAGTAAAACAATTTTTTTTTTTTTTAGTATTTTTATACCTTGTCTCACTAACTGTACCAAACGTTGATAAAGTTTAAAGTTCCACAAGAAACGTGTGACGACTTCGAATGGAAATATTAATTATTTTGATTTTCTTCAATTCGTTCTAAATGGTCCGTAGGCATGTAGGACGAGTTGACGAATTACTCCAAAATTGCATTACCACTTTTGACAACAATTCCCAGTTAATTGAATCACTAAGGTTAAAACTAACTGTCGCCTTTTCGTTTTATGACGTGCAAGTCAGTTAATGGTTCGACTCCCGTGCGCATTAACATGGCACCTGGCTCAAAGACGTTAGTACCTCCCCCCGCTTCCCCGCACGGCGACGGCGGGGCGCGGCGCGGGTAGCGGGGGGAGATTGAGTTCCGAGCCAGGTGGCATGTTAATGCACACGGGTTGTACTGTACAGTCCTACAAGGATCTTTTGGCGCTTGAATGACGTTGACAGGGGGGCGCTGTTGGAAACATTTTGTAAAATAATGAGTTCAGGAAAATTATTAAAAAAATAGGATGGCGGCTAGTTCTGATCATACTCACGCCAATGAAACAGATTCCTCGCGCTGGATACGGAGTAGATCTTGACGTCCGTGTCACTTTTAGTGCCAGTGTGCCAGCCGGCCGCTAGGATGGCGTTGTTCACGTAGTCCACCGGTACCAGGCTGTAGCGGGAGTTGGCGCCGGCGAACGTCGCGTGGATCAGGCCCGTGGCGGGACCTAGAATGAGCTGGAATTGAGAAATTGGGATGGTTAATTATTTAAGTGTTAAAACTGGACAAGTTAGGGTCAAATAAGGGCACAATATTTTCATAATAATGGAAACGATAATTATCCTACTATGTGCTTTTTAGGGTTCCGTAAACAACAAGGAACCATGCCCGTGTCCGCTATGTCCATGTGTCTGTCTGTCTGTCTGTACGCGGCTTAGCTCAGAGACTCTCAGTACTAGAAAGCTGTAATTTAAATAAAATAGGTAATTAAAAACAATTTTTTTTTACTTTAAGTCCCTCCCCGATTTTTTACTCTCGTCTTTCCTATGGTGGGTTATTCCACTAATCCCCATTGACAATCCCCATCAGGGTGTGGGGTGTGGTTAGAAAGTTTGTTCAATAATATTGTGAGTGTGTGAAAAAGATTTTTGCATTCAGGGATCCGTTTGCGAAATATTAAGTGCTCATTTATGTTAGAGTCAAGTGTCTCCCCCCACCAGCTAAATGGTTAGTTTGGGGTGATAAAAATCGCGGCTGTAGTATATTCATAGGTACATATAACGAAATTAAAAGGAAAAGTATCACAGGTAAGTAGGCTCTACAAGTTAACGAGTAATAAAAACCAACTTACATTTGCAGTTTTTAAAACATGTTCTCCCATACATTTCGTGTTGGAGAACATGTTTGTCAACTACAATTTAAGTTTGTTCTTGGGATATTATTTACTTATCTCAACTATGGAACCAATGACTATAAAGCATCTTGACGCATGCGGGCGACTCAGGCCCAGGCTCATGACATATACCTAAATGAAATTGCACCGATAGGTACGAGATGGAAATATGAGTAGCCATTTTAGTTTTGACCAGATATTGGATCTCTGCACACGCGGTTATTTTGATACCTTTTAAAACATTTCTGCATAAATAAAAACAGTGGCTCTTATTGAACCGCTTTTAGTTTCATAATGCAGTGTATTATGGAAGCGTGCTTTTTACTTTATATTACCGAACCAGTGCGGTAATGTCCGCCACAGATTACTATTTACTAGTCGGAGTAATGGTAGTATGGAATTAGTAAGTACTATGATGGCAGCATGGAATTTGTATCCAATAGAAATTGTTTTTGGTGAAGCTTTTTACCAAAGACAAGTGCTCAAAAGCAAGTTTTCAATTTAAAAAAAAGAACCATAAGCAAACCAGGGGCGTTTAGCTATGGTAAAAATAAACCCATGCATACCCATTGAATTCTTTTTTACCATAACTAAACGTCAGAGCGATACTATACATTGAATTAGTATGAACTATCCTACTAATAATTCATTCATTCTCTATTTACACCCGAGCGAGAGACTTGCGCTTTTTTCCGGTAATATACTACTGGTGGCACGCGCGCAGGCCACTTGACCCGCCCCGACGAACCGCGCTGGCCTGCCCGTGAGCGGCGTTCGAGCGGAATAAAACGACGAAGGGTCAATTTTTGTGAGAGTGAAGCCGAAGCGATGAACTTACTTATGAATAAAGTAAAAATTAATTACAGACTTTGCTTAAATTAATTTAACACCATCTATCGCCAAGTAGCAGAACCAAACAGTTTTTTTTTTTACAGAAATATACTCTAATATGTATCATTTTAAAATTATCAAAGGAATATAAAGAATCGAATAAAATACATGTGAACAGGTGAATAAAATGTGCAATATTCCTCCATCTCGTTCTCGCTGACGCATTTTTTCTATATCTGTCTCTATCGTAACCCGGTGTACACCGGCTTGCTCTCGTCCTTATCAAGGGGTGTCACGTGACCTAAAGTGACGTCATGATGGGATCGCTATTGTATGAATTTTTTTAGTTCTTGATTCTGACGTTTTGGCGCCGGCTTATTTTAGGACACTTTTTTGTTGTAATTCAAAGCTAGAAATAGGCGTTTTTGTTGTTTGAATGTTATGGTGAATTAAATAGCTGTAGTAGTTGTGTAACTATATTTTTGGCAATAGTAGCCGCTATTGACTTTGCCATTTTTCAATAGCGGTAGACTTGCTGATGCGAACCTCCAAAGGGAAGCCGGTAGGAATCGTGTGTAGGAATAGTGCTTTCGCCACTGCTGTACTATTAAATAAGGGTGTATATCATCTGTGGCAATTTCAGTCTATATTGTTCACTACGCCCTAACCCCATTTGCGTATTATCATTTTTAACATTATTATATTTTTATATAGGCGGTTCAGCGGTATTACCAGTACCTTTATTTACACCCGCGCGCGGAAAAACCACACCAGCCGCCATTTTCCATAACTATTTGTTATTTTTTGTTCTGTGGTTAAAATTTTAAATCATTATTAAAAATGACGATTTCATGTAGGGAAGAAGAGCGTAAATAATAATAAATAAATTTGACTCCGCCGTGTTACGTACTAAACGTAACACGGCGGAGTCAAATTTATTATTTATATAGTATTTTTTTTTGTTTGTAATTTTTATTTCTTATTCAAATTATATTTTTTTGTATAGGCTGTCTAAAGGTTTTGCCAGTACCTTTATTTACACCTATGGAAAAATAAACCCAGCGCGCCATTTTCCATAAATATTTATTATCGTTTTCGTTTATTTATTTAACCATTATTTATTTAACCATTTATGTACACACATAATAAACAGAGAAGGAGAAAATAACAGAAAAAAGAACGTACAAAAGTGATGCTTATTTCTAAAGAAATCTCTTCCAGCACACCTGCGATAGGAAAGTAGATAAGAGATGTAGTATTCGTGAGAAAGTAAAATACATAATAATCAAAACAATTCACTTAATAAACTAAAACAAATAATATGATCATACACTTACATACATACATACCTACTTCATAAATATATATCTTTATAATAAATAAATACATACGCAACTATGACGAAGTGGAAAGATAGTGTTCTTTCACTCTTCTTTTAAACACTGCAACAGTTCGTTGTGGTTAATTATTATCAAAAATACAAAATTTAAAGTATTGTAACCAATCGACATAGTAGTTTTTAAAAGAAACTCCGGATAGTCAGTACCTGGCAACAAATGTCATTTAAACTTTATAAATCTATCATCTCTAAATTTACGTTATTGTAGCATAAGTTATTACAACAAGTCTGTTTTTTCCTCGCAAGTGTGTTGAAAAACGTCGTATGAAACGCGTGTGCATTGATTATTACACTCTCGGCTACCTTATCGCGCTCGCCTGCGGCTCGCGCTAATAATACCGCCTTGACTGTAATATCCAAAAGAGCGCACTCGTATCACAATGTACTATTATTTGTCCTGTTCAATTAAATGGTGTGGGAAATCGTCTATAACATCCAGTTATCAAAAAGATTGCATAACTTTTCATCGTTATGTAAAATAAATATTTTATGAATAATTGCGCAAAATGGCACAAAAATGTACACCGCGTTGATGTCTTTTTGAAAAGTTCCTTTCTCTCATTAGGGTATTGCAATACGTCGGTCCCTTTCTATCTGCACCTATACTGTAGTGTTGTTACAACTTCAAAATAAAGTCTATATTATTGACGATGAAAATTGCAGTGTTTCCTAATGGTAAAAAGTAGCATTAAGAAGGATCCGCTAAGGGTAACTCTCTAAGTTCATGTAAGTACATTGAGTGACTATTTATTTATTTATTTATTTATTTATTTATATATACTTTATTGTACACCAGAAAATACATAGCGAAAATAAATAAATTGAACACTACAAAACATACAATGGGCGGCCTTATCGCTTTCTGCGATCTCTTCCAGGCAACCTTAGAATGGACAGTGATTGCGTGGAAATCAAAAAATGACTAAATGACTATTTCATGAAATCATGACATTTGGCACTTATATGAACTTAAGGAGTTGTATTGCTGATTTTAATGATTATAATTCTGTAAAACCATATTTTTTACGGCCGCAAATCATATTTAGTTCAAAATCCAACCTTATACTGACCTGCAAATTGCAAAAAACGTAAGAAAATTTGAATTTCGCGAGCTACTATACCGCATCCCCCATGTACTTAATGTTTACATTTTAGATTTCAAAATATTCCGTAACTGAAATAAAAGGGGATTAATGCAGTTCTCAGGGAAAATTGGTTTCCAAATAAATATAGCGTTGTTTGTTCAAGGCATTTCACAGCAGATATAGTAATGTCAATCCCTGTCGGGTAGAACAATAACTTCTCAGTGAAATTCAAATTAAAAATTACAATCAATTATGAGTACAAAATTTGTACTCATATCATAATTATGTCATATCTCTTTGTATTTTACTGTGTGTACATAAATAATAAATAAATAAATTAAAATAATTGATTGTTCAATTAGGATTTTAGACGTCGATTTTATCGATATCGCTTATTATTATTGTTGCAAAACTGACTTGTGCATCACTCTACAAGGATGTTGTTTACTTGGTCGCAGTTAAAGCTACAACCACTAGTCACGATATGGTCCATTATATTAGCAACGATTATGTTTGTTTTATTTTGAATAAAAGATACTCAGTCTGAATACTATAAAGTTGCGTTTCAATAATCATTCTCATTGGCAGGTGTAGCCAGTAAGAGGTAACTTGAGAGCTGAGCGCCGTTTTGTACTACCAGGTGTTGCCCGTAAGAGTTCACTTGAGAGCTGAGCGCCGTTGTGTACTACCTAGTACCTACTGCGCTCAATTTAACTCTTGCGGGTTATAGTAAAAGTCTCGTTTAGAATGAATGTATAATCTCAGCAAATATAGCTCACAATAATTAATTAAATTTGAAGATATAGTGGTTTTTAAGTAGGTGAAAAAATGGGGGCGCAAAAAATAATTTATTCTCAAAGTGGGCAGTAGACAAAATAAGTTTGGGAAACCCTGGCCTAGACGAAAGCGGTCTATCAGCTCTCAAAAGGTTTAATTCTCTCTGTACGGAACCCTTCATTGTGCGTGGTACGACACGCACTTGGCCGCATTTTATAATTTTACGACCGAAATTAATAAAAATTCAAATGTCAAAGCAACTACGCATATAGGTAGGTATAATGCGCAAAACTGACTTTTTTAACAGAGGTCAATCCTATAGACTATTTTAAGAAACTGCTAGGTAACGCAATCCATGTACCGGAAGTCGGTCCGACTTCTAAAAAAAAGTCCGGAGTGATTTTGAATTTTGGTTTTATCAATCAATCAACATAATTATATTTAATGTCTTATGAAACTAGTGTTAGTAACATAATTATAATCTAAGCTGCGTGAGGCACGCCGATCCTGGGGAATGTCTATTTGACTGCGTGCAGTCGTATCCACCACCGCACCGCCTCAAGATCGGAGTCCCAGCTATCAGCCAACGCTCTAAGAATGGAAGTTTAGAGTTTGTTTGTGAGTTTTTGAAGTTTAACATAACATAACATAATCAGCCTATAATGTTCCCACTGCTGGGACACAGGCCTCCTCTCTGTGAGAGGGAGCGGGCCGTAATCCACCACGCGGGCCCAGTGCGGGTTGATTGATGTCACATGTCTTCGAATTTTTGGTTCTAGGACATGCCGGTTTCCTCACGATGTTTTCCTTCACCGTTTTGAGAGCAGTGGCGATGAAATAATTTACACAAAGTAAAGCGCCTGTCAGGGTTCGAACCTACGACCTACAACTCGTAAGTAGTGGCCGTTACCACTGGGCTACCACTGCTCAAAGCACTTTTGAAGTTTATTTGGAAGTTATTTGTTTTTTTTTCACTTTTTAGCTGTGGTATCTATCCCACACAAATTCGAAAACCACTACCTGCTATGTAAATAACAGTGACAGGAACGTATTATAACATCATCCACATAGACTAGGTAAGTGAGAAAAAGTAGGTAATATTGAAGCATTCAAAAACTACCCAAGTTAATAAAATTCATATTTATGGGACCACCTCTGAAGTATGACCTACCAAACAAAAAAAGAATCATCAACACCAATACATAATTGGCGGAGTAATCTCTTATCCAAACATACAAAAAAAACATACAATCCAATTGAGAACCAACTCCTTTTTGAAGTCGGTTAAAAATCAGGAATCGCGATCATTATAAGTTCCAGATGTTAGCGACAATGTTAGTTAAATACTCATGGTTTTACATAGTGCTACTGCATGTCGCTACATACCCCACTAGCCCCGTATGCGCAGCTCGTGTCAGCCCAGCCAGGCATCGGTTCGCGGTACGAAGAAATCACTGAAATTAAATTAAGTTAAGTTTTTCAAACGTCCCTCGTATGATATTCGCAGGTTACCATGGTCAAGGTTTTCATGCGCTGACTCTACAGCGCGGCCCAGCATCTTTTGGTATTTATTTGGTAGCTTTGTAGCTTTAGATCTCTTTGTAAGGCTGCTCTCCCGGAGAAGTACTAGGTACCAATTAAGTCTACTACAATTTAGAGCTCTTCGTAAGGCTGCTCTTCCGGAGGAGTACTGGGTACCAACTAAGTCTACTACAATTTCCAAGCAGTGTTGTTGTTTTCCGAAGGGCATTTCAGATTTGCGTCAACGATGTCTCTGATGTCCTTAGGCGGGAATGACCTTTTACTATTAAAATTCCTTATTTCTTACCAACTGCAGGTCTTACAATGCTGATGGGCATGTCGCCAGCTCTGCTCCTCACCACCTCCTCAGCTATTGCCTTCGCGAACGTGTATGTGTTGGGATAACCCTTGATAACACTGAAAAAATAATATTTTAATGAGAAACATTGTGTTTGTTTGTGTCGCTTCCACTCAGCAACAACGGAGGAACGGATCGATGTTTTTTGCATTGTGTTATCGTAACGTCCGCCGCCTGACGGCGCGGGCCGATGAGCAAACGAGCGTTTAGTACAGTTCGATTCAAATCTAATGGCGGCTCGGAACATGAGGCGAGGAACGCGCAAGCCCAGAAGATGCCTGTTCACTTTTGCTTTGAAGGCTGACAGGTTATACGTGGAAGGGAACACAGATGCTGGCAGAGAGTTTCACACTTTGAAGGCTGACAGGTTATACGTGGAAGGGAACACAGATGCTGGCAGAGAGTTTCACACTTTGAAGGCTGACAGGTTATACGTGGAAGGGAACACAGATGCTGGCAGAGAGTTTCACACTTTGAAGGCTGACAGGTTATACGTGGAAGGGAACACAGATGCTAGCAGAGAGTTTCACACTTTGAAGGCTGACAGGTTATACGTGGAAGGGAACACAGATGCTGGCAGAGCGTTTCACACTTTGAAGGCTGACAGGTTATACGTGGAAGGGAACACAGATGCTGGCAGAGAGTTTCACACTTTGAAGGCTGACAGGTTATACGTGGAAGGGAACACAGATGCTGGTAGAGAGTTTCACACTTTGAAGGCTGACAGGTTATACGTGGAAGGGAACACAGATGCTGGCAGAGAGTTTCACACTTTGAAGGTTGACAGGTTATACGTGGAAGGGAACACAGATGCTGGCAGAGAGTTTCACACTTTGAAGGCTGACAGGTTATACGTGGAAGGGAACACAGATGCTGGCAGAGCGTTTCACACTTTGAAGGCTGACAGGTTATACGTGGAAGGGAACACAGATGCTGGCAGAGAGTTTCACACTTTGGCCGTGTGCATAATAAATGTGGAGCAAAAGCGGTTAGTACGACTAGACGGTATATCGGCCAAGTGCGGATGGTACCCCGCTGAACGTCTGGTGGTCCGATAGTGAAAGGGAGATGGTGGGATCAGGTCGTGGAGCTCTTGCGCACACTCTCCGAAGTACATTCTGTAGAAGACCGCCAGGCAAGCAACACTAAGCCGATGTGCCAGCCTGTGAAGCCTAGACTCCAGCGCCTCTATGAGCCTTTTTGCTATGCGTTTCAGCGAGTCAAGAGCAGCAAGCTGGTATGTTACTACAACACAACAACATTAGGCAGGTACCTATCTTTTATGTTTCTCGATGAGCTCGTGGCTAAGTTGTGGAACTTGTAATTCGTTTCGTGTCGTCAGAAACCCGAAAGTCTGACAACCCGACAGTCTTACCTAGGGGTATCGTATTACCCAGTTAATGGTTTGTGGAGGTCAGATAGTCAGCCGTTCCATGTAAAATACGGATATTCAGCTGCATCCGGATATACTAGAAGCCGACACACCGATAGTTAGGAAAAGGCAGGCAGATTGATTGTACCTTTTTAACCGACTTCTTCACAAAGGTTAGGTTCTATGTTCGTCTGTATGTATTTTCTTTTTCGCCATTTGTGACCCATTTAAAAAAAATATTTTTTTGTTCGAAAGAGTATACCCCCGAGGTGGTCCCATGCCCCATATAAATTTTATTAACTTTGCTTGCGTAGTTTTTGAGTTAGCTTCAATAATTACTTATTTTGCCCACTTAGTCTATGTAGACGATATATTATTTGACTCCGACACTGTTATTTACGTAGCAGGTAGTGGTAGGTATTCGAATTTGCGTGGGGTAGGTACCACAACTAAAAAGTGAAAAACAAAAACTATTTACAAAAAAAAAGAACCGTCTTCCAAAAAAAAACACAAAAAATGTTAGAAATAACTTTAATTTCGGAAGTCGGTGGCAAAAAACAACACACAAATTCGAATACCACTACCTGCTATGTAAATATTATTTTTTTAGTGTTGTACCGTTTTTTAATTAACTACAAATAAATAAATACTAAACTTAGATATAGACACCGGACGTACTAAAGTGTCAGCCACTAGTACTCACTTCTTGGCTATGGCATCAAACCTCCCCTGGTCGAAGGTCTCCACCATGTTTATCATGAGCTCGGGCGGCACCGGGCTCTCGTAGAACTTCTCCAGCACCTCCTTCTCAACGAAGCGATCCGTCGCGTTAGCGTACGTTGTTGAGACGTATACGAATGATCTGGAAAATATTCGTAATATAACATGCCTGTAACTATCATGATGGTCATGATAATATCCACTGATATATATCAGCGAACCCAAGTTTTCACTCCCTTTCTAATGATGACGAATGATGATGATTAAGAAAGTATACTATCATTTAATTTGTTAAAAACATTTACTGCTAGAATGATGTTATCTCATATAATGTCGGTCTTCAAAGCAAGAGTAGAAAAGCTGTATGTTCGGACATGAACGATGAAAAGGTGGTCTTCTATAAAACGATGATTATAACGGATTTATGCCGCTATAATGTTTTAAGGGTTATGGAATGGAAATGAACTACGACTCGGTTAAACGGTTTACTTATATTGGTAGCAACACCACAATGATACACCATCAGTTCTTAGTATCAACACAACAGACAAGTATGGCGGCCGTCGCACGATCGCAGCGTGCGCAGTCCGGTCTATCTTAGCGCGTGGCGGGGGGCCGACTGGCTGCTCGAGCGAGTTGGAGCAAGCGCGGGCGGCGGGAAGGACCTATATCGTGACGTGGCGACGCGCGCATGCAACACAACGCTACACACTCCCCCTCTAGTTCGAACATAGCGCCCTCGCGTTCGGGCTAGCAATCAAATCTACGCGGCCGACCGCGTCTGCGCTTCTCTCTAACCGGGGCCTCGACATCACCGATGAATGGAGTCAAATCAGAGACGTGGTATCGTCCTACGTGCTCACCTCTAGTCACTCCCTCCACCAGGTAAGTAGTAGGGCTTACTACTTCGCGGATGCGATAAGGGCCATCCCTCCGGGGTATAAATTTCGCAGACTGGCCGGGACTCACATCATTCATTCCTTGCGTTTTCAACAAAACGAGATCACCTACCTTGTATTCTGGAGGGGCGCGTCTGCCTTCATCTGCGTACTTCTTCTGCAGAGACTGGTTACGCTCGTGGATATCTCGGGCGTCAAGTAACACCGTCGATAACTTACGAAGATAAGGAGTGATATTGTGGACGAAATTATCGCTGTCCACGATGGTCTTCATGTCTGCCACGACGTCCGATGGCGCGCGCAGCTCTCTCCCGAAGGTAAGGAAAGCTGGTGAAAATCCAGTACTCGCTGTAACAGCGGAGTTCATCGCGAACCTTATGGCCGCGAGATGAGTATCCCACGATGTGTGATCCTTTCCTACCAGTATCGCTAACTGTGGTTTAAGGTCACGATTTTTCCGCTCAACGGGGTTCGCTTCTGGGTGATACAACGGCGTCAAAGATTGTTTGATACCCATCACGTGACAGGCCTGCTGCATCACTTCCGCAACAAACTGAACTCCGTTGTCGCTGATCATCCTGCGCGGGACTCCATACCTAAGAAAGACCTCGGATATTAAAATTTCAGCGCATTCCACGCTTTTAGCCTTTTCCAACGCAAATAGCTCAACCCAATGGGAGCACGTGTCTTCTAGGATTAAAATCCAACGGTTACCCTTCGGAGTCTTTGGTAGGGGTCCGAACAAGTCGACAGATACCACTTCAAATCGCCGGGTGGGTGCAGGAGTCTGGAGCAGTCCTGCAGGCTTCCTGTTATCTATCTTGTATCGCTGGCAAGCTGCACAGCGTTTAATGTAGTCTGTGACAAAGGACTTCATACCTGGCCAAAAGTATCGTATCCTGATGCGTTGTAGGGTACGTTCAGCACCAAAGTGGCCTGCTGTGGGAGCGTCGTGGTACTCTACGAGGACGGCTTCTCTCTCGTGTTTAGGGACCACGAGACAGGCGGACTCAGCATCTTCCGATTCGGGTGCGCACCTGTATAATATCCCATCAGACACCAGGTATCCTCTCTCTGACCACCCTCTCCCCCTGAAGGGATCGTCGGTAGTCTCTAGATCCTCAACGATCCCCTTCAGCTCTGGGTCCTTGAGCTGGTTAGAGCGCACATCCTCAGGTGACCTATGTGGCATATCTACGGTTACTAAGCATACCTCGCAACCAGCTGGGTTTTCCTCGCAAGAAGCTGGGCGGCTTAGTGCATCGGCAATCACATTCACCTTTCCGGGAGTGTACTGAATCTGCAGGTTATAAGCCTGAAGTGTCAATGCCCATCTGGCAAGACGTCCACTGGGGGACTTAAGACTCATCAGCCAACGTAGCGGCTGATGGTCGGACTTAACTACTACTTCCGAACCTTCCACGTAACCTCTGAACTTCGTGACCGCCCAGATGACGGCAAGAGCTTCGCGTTCTGTGGTGGTGTAGTTGCGCTCGGCTGGCGAGAGTAGGCGACTGGCGTACTCTATGGGCCTTTCGTCGGGGCCCTCCCCCTGCATCAAAACTGCGCCGAGACAGTAGCCGCTGCTATCTGTCCGGAGGGAGAAAGGCTTGGACTCATCAGCCTGGCGAAGAATGGGAGCGGTGACCAGGAGCTCCTTGATGCGCTCGAAAGCAGTTTGCTGCTCATCATGCCATCTCCAACTGCTGTTCTTCTTGAGCAGGTCAGTCAAAGGCTTGGCAATTGTAGCGTAGTTCGGTACAAACCTTCGAAACCAGCTGGATGTGGCCAGGAAACCTTTGAGCTGCCTTTCGTTCTTCGGGGCAGGCATGTCAGCAATAGCTGAGGTTTTCTCTGGGTCTACTTGCAGACCTCCAGGAACAATTATGTGACCAAGGAATTTCACAGAGTCACGGGAGAAACAGCTTTTCTTTCGATTGACTCGAAGGTCGAACTTTTTGAGTCTGTCGAAGACTACTTCGAGATCTTCAATATGACCTTCGAAACTCGGTGACAAGATTATTAGATCGTCCAAATATCCAAGAATACTCACAGGCCTACTTCCTTGGGGGTCTGGTGGGATATCGGAGCTGTCACTTACCTTGTGTCCTCGAACAGACACAATCAGGTTTGACTTGAAGCGATCTATCAATCTCTGAAACGTGGCGCCAGAGTTGCGAAGGCCCATCGGCATCCTCTTAAACCTATAAGAGCCGGAGGGTGTAACAAATGCAGTTTTGTCGCGGTCCACTTCAGCGACACAAACTTGAAAGTAACCGGAGTGAAGGTCTAGCGTCGTCATGTAGCTGGTCGTCTTCGCTGCATGAAGCACGTGTTCCATGCGCGGGAGCGGGTACCTATCCGGCTCAGTCACAGCGTTGAGCTTACGGTAGTCCACACAAAGGCGGACTCCGCCATCTTTCTTCGCAACTAAAACGACGTTCGCAGCCCACGGCGACTCACACTCCTCTATTACATCTGCGCGCAGCAGCTTCTCAAGCTCACCGTCCAACAACTCTCTCTTACCTTGCGACATCCTATACGGTGGTGAAGCGGTCGGTACCTGCTTCTCGTCAACACGAATATGATGAGTTGCGTAAGTTGTAGGAGGTCCTTCGGTGGCGAAGCGCTCAACTCTCGTAGCTATGAGCTGGTTGAGTTGTGTCCTTTGAGCAGGTGACAGTTTCGTACCTTCATCTTCTCTCAGCGCCAAGCCGGTTGTATCAACCTGCATCAGCTCTGCATCGCCGGTGGATGTGAGGCTAAAAGACTGCACAAAAGTAAACTTCTGCCCTGGGAAATCACTAAAATGCCAACAGTTATGTTGGAGGTCCACTAATATACCTGCTCTAGCGATAAAATCCTGTCCTAGAAGCGTCCTATTATCCGCTTCCGGTATCACTAGGAAAGTGGTGGGGATAACGCGTCCCTCAATGGTGACGTTCGTGTCACATGATAATAACTCACGTACCTGCTGTGTTCCATCGGCGAGGCCGAGGTTGCGACGAGTTTTCGAGAAAGTGGTCCCACTGTCCAATAATATTTTGTAGAGTCCGGGACTAACAAGACTCTCAGTAGCACCTGTATCCAGCACTGCAACACCTACTAAAGACGCAACTTCTATCTTGACCGTAGGGTGTGACAGATCAGACTCATGGGTGACAGCACTTTGAAAACTCACCTTATCGGCGGTGGCGGGTGGCGTGGCTTTACACGTCGGACACTTCGAGCGAATTACTCCCTGTCGACCACAACCGTAACAAGCTAGCGGCGCATTATTATCTTGGTCACCCGATTTGGTTTTAATTTTACATTCATCTATCGAATGGCCAAACCGTTTACAGAAAGCGCAGCGCGGTCGAACACGTTTCGTATTCGAATTCGTATCGTTACAAATATTCGAACTAGAGTCGGACACAGCGCGCGAAGGGTTACTTTGATTATCTGTCGCCGTCGGAGGGTTAATGTTTACATTTCGAGATTTCGCGGAACTTGCAGTGTTATTACTGTTATTAGTCGAGATACTCGCGTTACGAGACTGAATTTGTGACTTAGTATGACTTACCTCGCCTAGCGTCTCCTCAACATACCTTGCTCGCTCGAGTAGACAGTCGACACTACTTACACTATCGCGTGACACTCTTTTACGGAACTTACGATGTAAAAGGCCGTAAACTATGTCCACTTGCATAACATCTGGTATAATATAAGGTATACGCGACATTTCTGCCCGCACTCGCGATATAAAGGAATCGACACTATCGTCATCAGTTTGTTCGCGTGCGAATATTTCTCGTAAGAGCCGGTGGGCGGGGCGCGGGGCGCCGTACATGAATCGCAGGCGGCGTATCGCGGCGTCCCAGGTCTCCACGGTAGATTTCACGCCTTGCCACCACACTGCGGCGTCTCCGGTTAGCAGCATAGGTAGACCTCGAAGGGCGTGTTCGTCGGATACACTTGCGCACTCTTTGTAGATAAGCACGCTCTCGACAAATGCTTCTAGGGCTTCGGTACTGCGGGCGGCTCCGTCGAAGCGGGCCGTGCACCGGGTAAAGTTGTTGTGCATGCCATACATGCCAAGCACGGTCGGTCCAGTGTGCGCAGCGGTAGGTTGAGTCGGTCCCGTAGTGTCGGACGTCGGCGTCGACGTCGCGACGCTTCTCATGACGTTGGATAACAAACGTGTGAGCTGTTCCTCGGACATGGAAATCATGTTACCACATGCCGTTGTCGGGATCGGTGTAGTTGTTGCCGTGGTGTTCGCGCTCGCGGGTTTAGCTACCGCGTGGCTTTCCTCGTCACTACTGGAACCATCGTTTTCTTCTTCGTTTGCATGCGCGCGGCGTGTTTTCGGCGGCATTTTCTCGACGGTAACACTCGGTGATGAACGCAAACGGTAAATAACGGCACTATAGTCCAGTAGGTAGGTACACTAATTACTCGATCCGTGACGTACGGAGCACGTGCCACGAGTTGGGCGCAATTTATAACGGAGTTATGACGCTATAATGTTTTAAGGGTTATGGAATGGAAATGAACTACGACTCGGTTAAACGGTTTACTTATATTGGTAGCAACACCACAATGATACACCATCAGTTCTTAGTATCAACACAACAGACAAGTATGGCGGCCGTCGCACGATCGCAGCGTGCGCAGTCCGGTCTATCTTAGCGCGTGGCGGGGGGCCGACTGGCTGCTCGAGCGAGTTGGAGCAAGCGCGGGCGGCGGGAAGGACCTATATCGTGACGTGGCGACGCGCGCATGCAACACAACGCTACATGATGTAAATTCAACTTTAATTTCTAATCTCTAAATATTATACAAAAAAGTCGCTATTCGTGTAAATGGCCGCGTGGTTCCTCCAAAATACGCAACAGATTTTGATGAGGTTTTCAACATCATTTAGAGAATGTATTCCGGAAGGTAAATAATATAATTATATACATAAAGTTTATATACCTATAATTCTTTTATAATAAACGTAGAAGGTACAAGCTTGACGTTTTTTCAAGTCGTGAAGAACACCGAACAAATAGATACAATTAATGCTCTATTGGATTGTACTTTTTTGTCCGCAAAAGGAAATATATGATTTTGACCGGTATGTACGTATGTATGTTCATCGGTTCCCTCATAACTTCTAAACTGCTCATCATAATTAATTGATAAATGAGATATTTTTGGCAGTGTCTTGATAGTTCGCTGGTTATAGGCTATGTGACGTCACAGTAAATCTATGAATAAGGCGCCCTGAGAGGACATAAAGCCATGATGTTTTTAAATGTATTATATGTATTAAAATACTGGTATTCAGCTGCATCCGGTTAGACTGGAAGCCGACCCCAACATAGTTGGGAAAAGGCTAGGTAGATTGATTGATATATGTATTATGCCATGTTGTTTGTCACAATGAAAGGACTTAATGAGCGCATTTCAAATATAATAATTATTATAATGTTATAACTACAAAAAAAATGAAGTTATAAAACCAAAACCGAACTACGAAAAAAAAGTCAACTAAGTATACTTAAAGATATAAACAAGACATCAAAGGCAGACAAATAAAAAATCCGGCGTCTCACGTAATGTGTTCGATTCGATCCGGAGTCACACGTGTTTATAACACGTGTGACTCCGGATTTTTGTGTACACTACATCTTTTTAGTTGACGTTTTTTCGGAGTTGGGTTTTTAGTGATTTTTCAAAATTTCATTACAAATTATTGAATTTCTCAGTATAGCACCTTGTAGTCTGGATTCATGCCTGGTTGATGGCAATAGGCTCGCCCTATATTACATAGA
The DNA here is from genome assembly GCA_948473465.1 of Lithophane ornitopus. NCBI lineage: Eukaryota > Metazoa > Arthropoda > Insecta > Lepidoptera > Noctuidae > Lithophane > Lithophane ornitopus. Next base: position 10,707,553 of record OX419642.1, on the reverse strand, counting down.
ACTTAAACATAACTGGCGAAATGTGGATGGACTATACACCTCTGTTTCGTAAAGAATACTAACTTGAGTTTCTGGCAAGCTTTGCCCAGCAGCACAGCCTCTCTGGTCCCCCGCACGTTGATCATGGTAGCAATGCGGAGCGCCTCGTCGAAGCGCGTCGTCGCAGCCATGTGGAATATTACGTCCACCTGCAATGTAGCACGTGTGATCAGAGGGGCTACCATACACTCAATGTAGCACGTGTGATCAGAGGGGCTACCATACACTCAATGTAGCACGTGTGATCAGAGGGGCTACCATACACTCAATGTAGCACGTGTGATCAGGGGGGCTACCATACACTCAATGTAGCACGCGTGATCAGAGGGGCTACCATACACTCAATGTAGCACGTGTGATCAGGGGGGCTACCATACACTCAATGTAGCACGTGTGATGAGAGGGGCTACCATACACTCAATGTGGCACGTGTGATCAGAGGGGCTACTATACACTCAATGTAGCACGTGTGATCAGAGGGGCTACCATACACTTAATGTAGCACGTGTGATCAGAGGGGCTACCATACACTCAATGTAGCACGTGTGATCAGAGGGGCTACCATACACTCAATGTAGCACGTGTGATCAGAGGGGCTACCATACACTCAATGTAGCACGTGTGATCAGAGGGGCTACCATACACTCAATGTAGCACGTGTGATCAGAGGGGCTACCATACACTCAATGTAGCACGTGTGATCAGAGGGGCTACCATACACTCAATGTAGCACGTGTGATCAGAGGGGCTACCATACACTCAATGTAGCACGTGTGATCAGAGGGGCTACCATACACTCAAGCAGGTCAATATCAGACAGAAAGTGAAGTGTTACAGGTTGTTGTCATGCGACATACCATTGAAAAAAAATGAGTGTACACGTGATCTTGGCGTACTACTCGATTGCAAATCACATTTAGGCACCCATATCGACAACATAATCAACAAAGCTTTTCGGATGTATGGTTTTGTCATGCGGTCTTGTAAAGACTTCAAAAAGCCTTCTACTTTTCTCTTTCTTTTATTTATCCCATCAAATGTCAATCGGGCTTTTAAATATCGATAACAATTAAAATTCTATTGTGTCTCGTTAATAACAGTTGAAGGTAAAACACCAGTCCGTTAACACACAGTTGGAATACGCAGTACCCATCTGGTGCCCGTATTATCTATCTATACTTATAATATTATAAAGCTGAAGAGTTTGTTTGTTTGTTTGTTTGAACGCGCTAATCTCAGGAACTACTGGTTGGAATTTAAACATTCTTATTGTGTTGGACAGTCCATTTATCGAGGAAGGTTATAGGCTATAACATCACGGTACGACCAATAAGAGCGGAGCATAAATGAAATATGTTGCAAAAACGGGAAAAATTCTTCCTTTTTGAGAGCTTTCGTTGCGTGCGCTGCGTAAACGGTTTAAGAGGGCGTGTATTGACAGCAGAAAATCATATTTCACCCGCAACCCTTACCTACCCCTCTCATCAAACACGACAAAAACAAAACACAATGCCTTCCCGCCAGCAGAAACTTTTCGCCTGGTGTTTATAGAATTCGAATTTCAATTTTCTGTAGTTTATTTTGCTAAAGCTTTAATTCAGAACTATAGATCATCCATGTTTTGGAACTAGAAACTCAATGTTGAAAAAGTTCAAATTTAAATGTGACCAAATTTTGTTTAGGACCTTGCACAGTGTGTTAAGAACCCGATTTTTGTTTCATCCTGTTTTTATTCAAGTAATCGATAGTTTCTATAATTTCTGGCACGAGAGTTCAACTCCGGCTTTGCTACGACATGTAACTTTTTTTTTTTAAATATCAAAGTTTCGTAATATCCGCATCATGAAAAACGAATAAAAAAATGTATTTAAAAAACAGAACTACGTATTCCAGTTTCTATTTATTCCAATAATTGTATGTACAGTAACCTATCGTTCCACCAATTTCTGTTGCTTTACCGCCTGGCCACGGGACAAGCGGCGCGAATTGCGGTGCGGCAAAACAAGCGGCACAGAATGCAAGCCACGGGAAGAGCGTTCGCCGCCGCGATTATTATAGACCGAGAACAAAATGTCTTTATCTAAGTTATCTCGATATTGCTTGGAGAGTAGGTTTTTTGGTTCAATATTTGGAAGAGATTGTGTAGTTCATTATTTGAATAAAAGTCGGGGTACAGACGGAGAATTTCACAAGAAGAACTTGTTGGGCTTCTATCAGGGACTTGAAACGTTATCAAATAACGTTAAAATACCATTACAATCCATTCCAGTATCGATAATTTCTACTATTCCAGCCGGATCGTAACTAAATTAATAGTTGATATCGTTCCGATAGATTTTCGTAATATTGCCAAGAAATGGGTTCGTAAATGCTTACTGGAACTGTACCTAACGTATTACGTAACGTTATCATACCTCATACCCCTATTTTGAGTAAAGTTTCAAGTTCCTGGCTTCTATACTATCCGTGAGCGTGGAATGCGCCTAGAGCTGCCAACCATACTGTTAAAAACAGTATTATACTTTATTACAACTTAAAATACTTTTTACTATTCAATAAAAATAAACTATTCAAAAATACTTTTTTCGCGTGTATCCAGAACCATTAATAGAATCTGTTTAAGAAAATAAATGCTAGCGGTGGATTTAGAAAGTACTCTGTCAAATGTCAAATTGTCGTCAAGAGGTCACCGTCCGTCCACCGGCAGATTGTCAGACACAGTCGGCCGACGGCGACGGTGACGTCTACTGACTCAAATACGCGCGGATAACATAACATTTTTTCGGGCCCTTGCCTTTCTTTTTGTTAGTTTCCAAGTTTTCCAACTCAACCTATTATCATAATTGTGATTGTTTTGTTAGTTAGTTAGTGCACAAAAATAGAAAATGAAAACGATTCACATTTACCTTCATCTTCTCTTACAAAAACCCCTAGAAAGTCAAATTGTCGAAGTCTAAAGTTTAAAGTTCATTTTTTAATCCCGTAGACTAATTTGACAGGTGCAAATGTCAAACTCCAAATTGAAAAAACAAACAACAATAATTTGAAATGTCAAAATAGTCTACGAGATTAAAAAATGAACTCAATGGTGAAACAAAAATATGCTTAAGTAAACAAAATGGCGGGACGATAGAATTAGAGCTACAATGAAGTTAATAAAAAATTAGCTCCTCATTTACTTTATTTTTACATGGAAATGTGATGAGGCTTACGAAGCCTAAATGATGATACATTAATAACATGTGCGAGGAGTACCTAAAATAATGAACCTATTTAAAACATTAAAAAAATAAAATACTTTCATTTTGTCTCTTTCGTACTTTATTTCTTGTAAAAAAAAGTTGGCAACCCTACATGCGCCATACTGATTCGCATTTGTTTTTACCGCCTGTGGGATTCGCTCGGCAAAATTCGCCGACCGCCCCGCCTGCCGCGGTTCGCGTGGCATGCTTAGTACATTTCTATACATTTGTTTTTGCCGCAAAACGCATCTCTATGAACAACATCGTATTTTGCCATATGTTTGTGTTTACGCGTGCGATGATAAGTGCCGCTTCACGCGCCGCCGCACCGTAAACCGAAAAAACGTCAGACGCGCCGCGAAACGCCATGCTGCACGCGACGTGCCACGCCCCGCGTCTCCATAAATGAGGCCTAAGGGCGCTCGGCATGGGCGCCCATGGGCGAAAAATCTAATTGAAGACAGGCAATTTTGGCTCCTACCCGCTCTTAAGTTACGCAAATATGTATATGGAATTATTCATCTTTATGAGTCCTAAAAAAAAGTCCGCGACAGCATAATTATGTCTATCTCTTAAGATTGACTCACTATAACCTTTTTTATGGTAATCAAAGGAGATTGAGCGTTTCTGCCCTGGAGCCCAATAGCGTTATCTCTTGATCGTTAGTACGAAAGGATCCTACAGAGCTTTATATGTGAGTGATTAAATATTATTGGAATTCTGGTATTTCCTAAATTATATAACTTTTAATGATTCAGTGCCCTGCAAACATCATCTTTGAAGCCTATAAGCGAACATTTTAAAACTTTGGTCTCCAATTGATGCCATTTTAGGAACAAAGTTTTTAAGAGTCGGTCGACCGGACGGATCTTTAAGCCTGACGGTTACCCCAATAGAGTTGAGATATATTCCAATGGGAAGATCTCTTCAAGGCTAATATTTTATGATAGCACGCTTCTCTCGATTGTTAGTACGAAAGGAGCTACAGAACTCTAAATGTGAGTAATTAACCATTAGTGAAATTCTGGTATTTAGACAATTAAGTAACTTTTATTAACTTTGAGCCTTGCAAACATGATCTTGCAAACCTATAAACGGACATTTTAAAACGTTGGCCTCCTAGATGCCGTTTTGGGAACAATATTTTTAAGAGTCGATCGGCCGTACAGATCGTTAAGCCTTCGTTAAGCCTGCCACATCCCCCAATAGAGTTAAGATATATGCCAATGGAAAGATCTCTTCAAAGGAAATATTTTGTGATATGACGTTTCTCTCGATTGTTAGTACGAAAGGAGCTACAGAGCTCTAAATGTGAGTAATTAAGCATTATTGAAATTCACCATCTATTTAGGTCATTAACTCTGAACTGACTAATAATAGGCAAAAGTCGTGTTTGTAGCAGAGGTTATCCCTGAAAGCTCTTTTCAGTGGTATATATCTTATGGGTATTGGACGCCAAGAATTCCTTAAATTCGGCGCGCAATTTATTATCTATTTAGGTCATTATCTCAGAACTGACTAACAATTGGCAACATTATGTTACAAAAAAAGGGTTATCTTCGAAAAGCTCTTTTCATTGCTGTATATCTTATGGCTTTTTTCGCTAATTCCTTAACTACGGTGCCCCAGTAGTAATACTTATTTAGGTCACTAGCTTCAAACTGACTGAAAATTAGCAAAAGTCGTGTTAGTAGCAAAGGTTCTCATTGGAAAGCTCTTTCCATTGGTATATATCTCATTTTTATTGGGCTTCAGGGCAGAACCCCATAAGCAGGGGCCCATTCTCCTTTGTTCGAAATTAATGCATTATTTGCGAAGGAGTTTTATCAATATAGTATTAATTCTTATTGAAATAAATTGTTTTAACATCAAGGGTATTTATGTAGCAGTAAAATACTTTTTAATTCATTCGTATAGGACATTTAATTTCGAAGTTATCACAATATAAAAATGCAATACGCGAACCGTTCGACGCCGGCGCCGCGCCGCCGCGACTTTCCCTACTACGAGAGAGGATGGGCACACGGGTAGACCGTGACCTGGAATAGGACATAGGATTCGTTTAATACCTGTATTCCCACGGGATCGAGGCGGGTGAAGCAAGCAATAGAAATGGTTCAGAAAAAATTTCTTCGAGCTACGTACTATAAGTGCTTCCATACAAGAATTCCCTATGCAGATCTGCTAAAGCTCTATAAGATATTGAGCTTGGATTCCAGACGTTCAGTGATCATGGTTGTGATGCTGTACGGTATATGCAAATTTAATTGTACTGAGCTTTCGAATGGATTGTGTTACGTAGTACCTAGAACTGTTATTCGTCGGGGAGTGCGCGCACCTCAACTATTCTACACTGCGCGATGTAGAACGAAGGCTGGTGTGCGAGCCCCTCTCCGCCGACTTTTAGAAACCTATAACTCACAATTCATTGACTTTGATATTTTCGCGTTGTCGCAGTCTAAAGGAATGGTTTCACAATCTCTTGCAAGTCGTCAACATGACGGATGCTCCTGTCATCCGCTTCTTTCGATTCACCGGTATTTGTTTTCCTAAAGATGTACTTCTTGTTTTCATTTAACATGCGTTCGTTTTCATACTCCGATGTCACATCGTGGACAGTCGTGTGGCGTTTAGTTCGACTGTAATTACTTTTTTTTTTTGCAAATGATGGGATGTATAACTGTTATTTGTCCCAAACAAATAAAATAAAATAAATAAAATGTGCGGTGCCACTGCTTATGTATTAAGTATGAACGTGGAACAAGTAAAAAGAGTATGTTAAAACTTTAGCAGGTGGTGAGGTAGTTTCTGCCCACCCTCAAGAGAAGAACGCAAAAGTGTATAATTATTATGAAAAACGTTTAGTAAGCGTGATGATCAAGCTCTGAGCCTGGAGTCCCCAATTACACTATCGGTGATATCCAGCGTCAGCATAACTTCACAGATAGCACATCAGTACATTCCCATAGAAGCATAACGCAAGGCTGATATAATTATTCCATATTTACCTGCGTAGTGATGGTCATCCAATCTTGGTCACTTAGGCCGAGCCTTATTTCAGACACGTCTCCTTCCAAAGGCACTATTCTATCCGCGAAGTTCGGTTTCTTTCTTCTGACCATGCTGTACACCTGCAATGATAATCTTTATGTACTAGAGGACTACGGACTAGGAGCTTGTGGCTAAGTAATAACAGCCGTTCGGGTCGATCCATCAGGTTAAGCTACGCTTGCTGCGGTTAGTTCTTGGATGGGTGACCATATTTACATACCGAGACTCCTCCGTGACTCGGAAAGCACGTTAAGCCGTTGGTCCCGGCTGTCATTCGTGGATCTTTGAATGTCGTTACGGATCGTTAGAAGCCCGTAAGTCTAACAACCAGTCTTGCCAAGGGGTACGTATTACCCAGTTACGGGGTTGTGGAGGACCGATAGGCAGTCACTCCATGTAAAAATACTGGTATTCAGCTGCATCCGGTTAGACTGGAAGCCGACCCCATCAAAGTTGGGAAAAGGCAGGCAGATGATGATGTCCTAGAGGACCGCCTCATGGGTGTGTGTTGTGGTCGCTAGGGCGGCCGCTGAGCATGAGGGGAAATGAGCTAGCTTTCAACCTTCCCGTTCGGAGAATACCGGCGTGAGGTTATGTCATTAACTATTTACTTTAACATAAAACGGCAATCGGCCAATTACATTAGTTAAATATAACTTTAGAGAAACACTCATATAACAGAGTTCCAAATATACTGACATGAACATCTTTCATTCGTCCGCAAACACAGGTTTAGTTGTTGATGTACATTATGTTACTGACCGGATCCTGCAGCATGTCTACTACTCGCTCTTGTATGGACATGCCTTTCTTCGGTCGTAGCAGGATGTAGATTTTGCCAATATCGCAGGCTCTGAAAAGATATGTAAGTTTAGGATCGATACTTGCAATTTAAAATGATTTCATCTTTTTTGTCAACATCACCATGCTCAATACAAAAGACGTCCACAGCCAGTCGGAGGCCTCCCCCCCACACAGTCACACCGACCCTCCTGTACTGCTCTCATTTAGTGCGCTCGCGACCTTCACCAGGTTCTCAGTCCACCTTGTGGGACGCCTACGTCGTTACTCCAGAACATTCTTGCCACTTGAGCCATGATGTCTGCGAGCTGTGTGACCCCTCCCCCATGCCATGATGTCTGCGAGCTGTGTGACCCCTCCCCAATGCCATGACGTCTGCGAGCTGTGTGACCCCTCCCCAATGCCATGATGTCTGCGAGCTGTGTGACCCCTCCCCAATGCCATGATGTCCGCGAGCTGTGTGACCCCTCCCCAATGCCATGATGTCCGCGAGCTGTGTGACCCTTCCCCAATGCCATGATGTCTGGGAGCTGTGTGACCTCTCCCCAATGCCATGATGTCTGCGAGCTGTGTGACCCCTCCCCAATGCCATGATGTCTGCGAGCTGTGTGACCCCTCCCCCAATGCCATTTAAGTCAGGGAATTTTCGGACTGTATCGGTTACTTTGAATTTCAGATTCGATCACCCCGGAAAATTCTAAGCACAGATGGCTATGCTAAATGTAAGTTACCTGATGACCTACCTACCGTCCTACCGAGCAGGTAGTGACTTCTTCGGTTAGAGGACTCCCCTGGACAAGTCAAACGGTATTCCTCACCTGAAGAGTTTTTCGATGAGCTGCTTGCCGAGGAAGCCGGAGCCGCCCGTCACGAGCACGGTGGCGCCGCGGTAGAACTGCTGCACGGCAGACTGCCCGCGCTCCGTCGCCTCGTTCATCGCCTTAAGTCGAGACAGCGCCTCTAACTCCACTGCTAACGCCGGGTCCATGGTGTTCTAGTCGTCAAGGGTTTCCTGTGTCAGTAGAATTTAAAGATTCAGATGTTGAGTCTAAGGGTGGAGGGATAAAACTGAAGAGATACTTCTTCAGGCCATTCGGTCTGTAGACCATGTCAGTTACAGGAGTCTTTCACGCAGGGAACCTCGGAGTGCAGCCCTCTCCATTATTTTGGATAACTTGGAGTCTTTTTAAACGTCCCTATTTCGAGCAACCACACAATAATCAAGTATTACTTACTAATAAAAGTATCTAAACCTAGTCACACATATGTAAAACGATCCCTATAACGTACAGACAATACCAGTATTTTACTATAATTATTATTTACACTAAACCACGTACTTACGAGACACAAAGTTAACCACTACAATATTTGTATCTTAAGACATGTCTGAGTGGATTCTTGTCCTTCGATATAAATTACTGACACAGATTGACAAGCAAATGGAATACTAATGCTTGAGTCTCCTATAAATAAACGTCATCGGTCGTACATACCAGCGCAGCGTGTCGCCGTACGCCGCGTCAAGATCAATACTACGGAAATGTACAGACTGATGCCAAATTCATCATTGCAATATCAACATTAGTTAATTATAATATCATTTCAAACCGTGTGTTCGATGGGATTTCCGGGCTTTGTGTTATGTTATAAAGATCACTTTGGAAAAACTTACTGGTATGGGGTGGTGGACCTACGTTCACGTGGTCACTCCTTTCATAACCTACTCCGTGTCGTTTACTGATGTCATCAGAACCTTCTCCGTAATACCGAATATGCAAGCTAGCAGAATTATTGTTTTATTTATATTATGTTTTAATTGACTGTTCAGCATTATTATGGCTTCAACATCACGTGCAAGCATGTACTGAGGTTCGAGACACGCGTTTAGAATTTGGTCTGTGATGTATTTTTTTTATTTACATTAATTTTAAACTTGAAAAAAAAAAATTGACTGCCGCGTCGATGTAGTGGCCGCGAGCCCGACGTCATCGGGTCTCCACCAGGAATGCGAACCGCTTCAAATGGAGTTGGGCAGGACATCTAGTTAGACGCGGAGATGACCGATGGACTAAAACTGGGGAATATGGCAGAAAAAAGGGGAGGCCTATGCCCAACTGTAGATCAAAGTCAAAGTCAAAACGTTTATTGCGAACTAAGTGTACAAAGTCAAAGTCAAAACGTTTATTGCGAACTAAGTGTACAATGTTGGTGAAATGTTATGTTATATGACTTACCAGCCTTTTACAAGCATTGCAATTATCATCCTAAATTAGCATGTAAAAAATAAATAAACAATTTTTCTTTCTTCTTTCTTTCAAGTATTAAATATTTTCAAAATATCTTTAACATAATATCTCGGGACCCTGGGGTCCCGGTACTTTGGAAGGCGTACGAGGGGCCGAAGCCAACTCGCAGAGGCCCGTTAGACATCCATAATGAAATGGGGCACCAACCGACGATTATCCCTGTTCGCACTATGCAAGGGCACCCAAGGACAACCCCCGGTTGGTGTAGGACTATTGCAGGATATGGAAACAAAACAATGATATTGGACTATGGGTTTGGGTGGCTAAAGTGGACTGGTAACCTGGAACTATGGAAGGACATGGCCCCTGCCTGATCAATGGTATTAAACATTATTATTACTTTTGTACTATACAATTAAATTGAGAAATTATAGTTATGTCAAAATTAAATAACAATAATAATGATGAATGAATTTAATACCTACAATGATTCAGCAATATTAATGTCATCCTTTTCAGGTACCTAGTACAAATAATTATAAGTTGGTTTAAATGAAGTTATAGGATAGACTTTAATCTTATTGTTCGTATAGGACAGATCACCACTTTTGTACGTGAGAGAAGATAAAGGCTCTTACATACTGGCGGCGGCGACTAGCCGCGCGACACGACGTTTCAACAAGTTTCCTCAGAAATTGTTTTGTTAAAGTCGCGTCGCGCCTGTTTGTTCCCAGCTTTTAGACGCTGGTAAATATTCTTTTACATGTTAGTTTTTAATTTTTTGGATTATGAATAGTTTTACCCTTTTTTGGAATATTGTTACTGATTTTTCAGTTTTAAAAATGTTATGCAGGTGATTCCGAGCTGAAATAACCTAATGATGATGCACAGCTTTAGACTCGCCCCATCATCCCGCCGGACGGGACTTCAACTTATCTGGTGAAATGTGGATGTACTAGACACCTCTGCCTACCCTTCGCCGCTTCCCTCAATGCGTGATGTGCATTTTATGTTATTGAAATTCGAACAAAAAGTTTCGCACTAGAGTGGGTTCCAATAGGCACCCATGTGTTAGGGGGTTCCATATTCAGAATGCAATTATGTACTTATGTTATGTACGTAACACGTATTCAGTGAAAACAATTACTAGCTAGCTACAACTGCAGACAGAAACGTAGATTTACTAATAGGTAATACCCGATGGCATCCTTTGTGTATGAACCCACAAACTGGCAAAAGGTGTTTTAATGTTTTGTCCTGTACTTCTATTGCAAACCTCCTACACAAAAGCAACAAGCAATGTGTAATCTAATTAGTTAATTATTATATTTCTTAGTTTTTTCATATTGCTGACGATGCTCATGGTTACAAGTTGGCAATGTTACCCCATGACCTTAATTGTAACTTGATTTATTAAAACTTACCTATAAGGCCACGTACCAGTAGGTACGTGGACGACACGAACTTGACCGCATTTACCTACACTACATTTTTGACGAATTCACGAAAAACGACAAAATCAATTTAAAAAGAAATAATTTTATGGCCATACGACGATAAAACGTATATAAAAAAAATACATAATATTGAAGCTAAGTCAAAAACTACGCAAGCAAAGTTACTGTTTTCAAACGTCGTTGTCGCGTCGGGGGACGGCTAATGAAAATAGGAAATCAACCGCAGCCGCAGCTATCCTTTCTACAATAGCATGCATTCATTATTCCTAGTGTATGTTGGCGTTTTCATTAGCCGTCCCCCGACGCGACGACGCTTGGATCAAAATATTACCTACAACTTTTGACTTTTAACATATTATTTTTTTACTTTTTACCTGACTGCCCCAGAAGGAGGGTAATGTTTTTCGAGAGTATGTATGTATGTTTGTTTGTTTGTATGTATGTATGTCTATTTCTTTGGCACGCTCTGTAGGCTTGATGGATTTTAACATACGAGGTGTCGTTAGGTTCGTCTTAATTGTGGGAGTGACATGGCCTATATTTTTTTTTATATATTTCATCTGCAAACAAAAAAAAGGAGGGAATGGATTAAAAAAAAAAATGGTATCAATTAAAGCTAGTAATGAGTTAATTCTAATTATATAAATTAATAAAACTAATAAGCTTGAAATAAAATAAATTATTTCAAAAACAAAAAACCCGCCTGCAAAAACGCATAACTTAAAAGAGAAAAACAAGCATAATAATCTGTAGAATTTGGTGAACCTGAAATATGGTGTAACTTTTGTTTGTTCCCCACCTGTTATACCAAAATTCTACAGATTATAATGCTTGTTTTTCTCTTTTAAGTTATGCGTTTTTGCAGGCGGGTTTTTTGTTTTTGAAATAATTAGATACTTTATTGCTGTCGGAGTTTAAATTTTTAATTTAACTATTATATCCAGCTTTTTAATTATATATTATACTAGCTTCCGCCCGCGGCTTCCCTCGCGGGTTATTTGGATAAAAAGTAGCCTATTTCATTCCCCGGGATGCCATCTATCTCCTTGCCAAATTTTATCGAAATTCGTTCAGTGGTTTTGGCGTGAAAAGGTGACATACAGACAGATACACAGAATTTGAAAAATAATATGAATGTATTAATTATTATAATAAAAATAACGAGCGTCTATTCAATCAAGTATGTAATATTTTTCTTCATTTCGCCACCTTTAACGTTTTTGGCTGCTTTCTTCTAAGTATTTAGTTTATCTATCTAGTATAATTATGATTTTAACAGAAATGGACGCATATGGGTATTTCCGCGTTTTTTCTTAAGAATTAGAAAGTATGTAGATAACCACAACTCGTCAGCGGGCTTAAAACGGTCACTTTAGCAGAATCTTATTATGAAAATATTATAAATCATTGTAAAATGTCATCAACTGACAATTCATAATTATGATCTGCGTGTAATTCATATTACGAAGTAATTCATCTGTTTGACAGTTTTTTATGGAGATTCGTAAAATGGTCCACAAATTAGGAATTGCGTTTATTTCATATTAGAGGAATTGCTAATGACAGCTGGGATTCAGGAGATGAACTGCTTTTAGAGGAATTGCTAAAGTGGCCGGTTTAGGCCCCCAGTCTTTTTTAGGTTTTTATTAGCGCGTTAGACGCAAATGCTTATTTGCGTCTTATTAACTTCCTCTTAGAAATAGGGACGAATATGCGCCTTTTATATTACTGAACTAAAATAAAACTATAAAGTATAAGGACATTATCTACATAAATGCGACTTTTTAATTAAACACATACATTCGTGTTTTCATCATCAATTGGGTGTAAAAAATGAACAGAAGCGCCCTATTTTGTTGTGTGTAAAACCGCACTGGAGGAAGTTAGAAAAATATTTTAAAAAAAAACTTTTTACAAAAAAAAAACCGACTTCCAAAAAAAAACACTCAAAACTGAAAAATAACTTTAATTTCGGAAGTCGGTGTCTTTGCTTTTTCAATTTTCGTATTTTGCCACCGACTTCCGAAATTAAAGTTATTTTTCAGTTTTGAGTGTTTTTTTTTTTGGAAGTCGTTTTTTTTTTTTGTAAAAAGTTTTTATTTTTCACTTTTTAGTAAGGGACCTATCCCACACAAATTCGAATACCACTAGCTGATGAAAATAACAGTGAAGGAGTAAATGAAAACATCGTCTAGATAAACTAACTGGAAAAATACGTAATATTGACGCTAACTCAAAAACTACCCAAGTAAAGTTAATAAAATTTATATGGGACCACCTCGGAAGCATGACCTACCATACAAAAAAAGAATCATCAAAATCGATTCATAATTGGCGGAGTAATCGCGTAACAAACATACAAAAAAAACACGGACGAATTAAGAACCTCCTCCTTTTTGAAGAAGTCGGTTAAAAATACAGGCAGATGCACCTTTTTTTTCTGATTCCAGAAATGTAACTCAAATCTGGAAAAAAAATTGGATGCGTCTTTTCTTTTATCGGAGGCAGACTGACCTGCCCATGCGATTTTTTTTACCATAACTAAACGGCCCTAGTTCGTCTATGGTATTTTTTTTTTTACAAAATCTTGCTTTTGAGCGCTTGCCTTTGGTAAAACGCTTTTATAAAGTAAATTTCTATTAAATAAAAATTCCATGCTGCCATGATACTACTTACTATTTCCGTACGCCATGTCGTTCTCTCACTCCGACTAGTAAATAGTTATCTGTGGCGCACTAGTGCGGTAATATAATGTAAAAAGCACGCAATACAATACTTTGCATTATGAACCTAAAAGCGGTTCAATAAGAGCCACTTTACGAGCAAGTGTGTTGAAAAAATCATTACTAACCTTAAAACTCTCTAATCCTTTGCATCCACTGGTAATCAAACCTATGTACACAATAAAAACGTTCACTGAGCAACCAGATTTTATTTAATATACGATATATATTACATCACTTTTGTTAACAATAGCCTCAACTGACGGTCGCCTGCACTCGAAGTGCAGTTTGACGACGAAATGCCTCGCCTTGACCGAATAAGCTGCTTTAAAGCTTTTTTGGTTGCTTACATACAAAGTGTTGCAGAAGTTTTAATTTGTATTTATTAAGCCTTCGCCGTTCCTGTGCTGAGCAAAGGTCTCCCCCAAATTCATCCAAGCATCCTTTTCCAGGGCCACCTCGATCCAACCCTTGCAGTACGCGTCTGAATTTTGTAAAGGAAAGCAGATTTGGTAATTTCGAGGTGCACAGTCGCTGCTCTTACCAACTTCGAGAGGTTCTATAATGTCCTCTGCATAAGGGTTGACGGAGGCGATCCGGACACCGCCACTGGCGTAGGCTCTCCATAGATACGGTATAATTATTGGATTCAGACGTGAGTATTACTTAACTACCCACCCTACCTACTTAATTTTGCCTTTCTCTCGGGTCTAAAACCTTTATTTGTTTCGTATTCAGCTATAAAAGTGCCCGGTGCCGGCTGCGCCACCGTCGCGGTGTCTCGATGACGCAGGCGACCTGGTTTGATCCTGGGGCGGCGAGAGCGTCAGCACGCGCTCGACGGCCCGCTCTGTTTGCAGCACGTCGTCGGCTCGCCTCCGTCAGTTTCCGGTGCAGCCTACTTCGAACTGGTTTTTCTTTGCGTATTCTTACGGATTCATCTTAGATACTTAGCTAAATTACTAAAATTAATATTATCTACGTAGTGTGAATTGTTTCCCAATATTTTGATTATTTTAAAACTTATTACAAAAAAAAAATTGGAAGTCGGTTATTTTTTATCTTTGTAAAAAAGTGTTTATTTTTCACTTTTTAGTTGTGTTACCCAACCCACACAAATTCGAATACCACTACCTGCTATGTATTTATTTATTTAATCTCCCTTACAACTATCATTACAGGTGTTTTCACCTAATGCGACAGTGCGGTCCTTAAATACTAACTTATTTACAATTTAAAAATAAAAAAAACATTTATCAAACTAACTTACAATTTAAAGTATACTAGGACTAAAAACAACATAAAACATAATACGAACTTTAACAAAATACATCACAATAAACATACTCTCTACATTAATTTATATTATAACATAAAATATATAACAGCGTCTTGGCGAATTCACTCAAATGACACGTGAACACATCAATTTTACCATGAAGTTCGTTAATGATACGAATTCTCCGGGTCATCAGTGTTTTGGCGAGTAGGTTGGTCCTGGCTGTCGGCACGACCAGCAGTGTCGGGCGCCGCCGCCTCCACACATAGTTGTCTGGTACGCAAAAACTCAAGCGCTGCAGCACTCCTGGATTATGCTCGATCCCACGAAGTAATTTTACTAGATACGCGACAAGTCTATACTCCCGTCGCACCCTCAATTCATTGTACCCGACCATACCCAGTACAAAAAGAGTGGGGTACAGCAACGGGTAAAACGGGTATACCCCGTAAAGCTTCCTGTACAAGTGGCGCGTAAACTTGGTCTGAACGCACTCCAACATTACAGAGTACTTGGCCTCATGTGGAGCCCATATGACAGCACTATGTTCCAGATGACTCCTGACTAGTGCGTCATACAGGACCCTGACTGCTGCAATATTGGTGAAGTCTCGCGTCTGTCTCAGTACGAATCCCAAGTTTCTGAAGGCCCTTTTGCAGATCTTAGTTATAGGATCGCGAAACGATAATTCGGGAGTCAAACCCCTAAATCACGTACCTGTGTGACTCGTTGCATGGGCGCTGCGTCCACCACGTACTCGCGAAGTAGAGCTGCACGTGCGCGAGTGAAACTCTTCACCGAGCACTTCGATACATTGAAGTAGAGCTTGTTCTCGTGACTCCATTCTACTACTCTGTCTATGTCCTCCTGCAAGCGTTCTCCATCAGACTCACACCTGATCTCGAGCAGCAACTTAAGGTCATCTGCAAATAGTAAAAAAGAGCCATGTCTGACGACTTCCGGCAAATCGTTTACCATTATTATAAATTCAAGAGGCCCCAAGTTGCTGCCTTGACTCACACCGGACGGATTAAAAAATATGAAGTAAAGGTTCCGCGAGCACCCTACTACAATCTCTAAAAAGAAATGCTGGCATGCCATCCGGACCCGCTGAACGCTTCGGTTTCAGGCGATCGAGTGCGTCTCTGACGTCCTTAAGGCTCAGCGAGTCAAGTTGCACGCGCGCATTGCTCACCGCTCCCGCCGCCGCCGCCGCTTGTGGGTTTAGTCGCGGCGGCTCACAGCTGTATACCGACTCGAAAAACCTCGCGAATTCTTTAGCACACTCTTCATCTAATAAATGCTTACCTTCTTTTATAATAGTTTTCCTGGTTACTGCACTTTTCTTTGATCGTATGTATTGCCAGAATGACTTCGGATCTTTGGCAAACTGACACTGGATTTTATTTTGGTGTAGTTTGTGTGCGGCTTCTATAGATTTTTTTATTTGCGCTCTATACAAGAAATATTCATAATCACTACTACGTTTAGTAGTTTTGAACATCTTATGAAGTCTAGCTTTAGTTTTTAGATCTTTTATTATTTCGCTCGTGTACCATTCCGGGTAAATGTACCGCGACTTTTCACTAAGTTTTTTGTTGGAAACACATTCATTCAAAATATCATTAATATTTCTATAAAATAAATCCAATATTGCATCCAAATCGCTCATCTCATACATACTACTCCAATCAATAGAAAGTAACCTCGAATAAAGCAATTGATAATCCGCCTTATAAAAGTTCCACTGTGGTCGGCTATTACGTGCGCATCTATCGGGAGCGCGCGAGCCTACGACGACGGCGGGGGAGGAAGCGGGGGCAGCGGTGGCGGGTTACGGGACGCCTGCGGGTCGCGCAAGACGCACGCTCACTGCAAGCGGCCGATGATGCGCGTCGATGGGTACAAGCGGCTCGTCGGCCGGCACTACTGACACCTCTCCACTAAAACCTGTTTTCAGTACCAAATCTAGCTGACGACCTAAACTATTGGGTACTGTGTTACTTTGAGTGAACTCGCAATAGGATCGAAAACTTTCATAATTATTATTATCTAATATTTAAAGGACACGAATATAAATTAAAATCTCCAATTACAATTACTTCTTTATATCTATCACATAATTTTTCTATTAATCTGAATAAAATCATGTAATCATTCTCCGAACTACCTGGTGGGATATATATTACACAACATAAAAACAAAAATCTATTATTTAAATAAACCGTTGCACAAACCATTTCGAAAACGCAGGTGTCTATCGACACGTCCACGATAGGTACTTCTCGCAACTCATACCGGTGTGTGGCCACTAGAAACGCGCCTCCCTGTTTTCGACCTTCCGCTCGATCACAACGGAGTATTTGATACCCCCCGGTGGGATAATTTCAGGATCTTGTATGGAATCATTGCAACCGGATTCTGTGATTGCGTATAAGTCTGAATATTTCTATATTTTTTCTAAACTCGTCTAATTTCGTTCGAAGACCCCTTACGTTTTGGTAGAAAATATCGATGGTATTAGTTTGGTGTATTTTTGGTTGACTTGCGAAACCAAATCCACTCGTCAAATTCTGCGTTCATGGGCCAGATTTCTACTTGATTCAACTTATCGAAACATTGTTCGGGCACCCCTACAATAAACGACGAGTAATCTCGCTCCGTTTTATGCTTGATTTTCGGTTTCGGTTTAACCCATCCAATGCATTCATTTCTCCAGAAGTGATCGATCTGCAATTATGTGCTGGCTAAGTTGAGTTTTGAATGCATTGTAAGAGTGTACATTTCTTATACAGGACGGTAATTTGTTATAAAGCTGTGCTCCTTCAAAAGTTAGCATTTTTTTGCCATAGTTAGTTCTTGTTTTTGGTAAGACTAGCAAGCTTGCTCGCCGTGTACTGCTTTGACTAACTTGTTTATATTGAGTGAGTGTTATGTTTGAGTGAACGCTTTTGTTGAGAATATTTCTGATGAAAATGCATGTGTTGTAAATATAAAGTTGTTTTATGTTCATTATTTTTGTGTCTTGATAAATTTTGCTGGTAGATGTTAGATATGGGTAGTTGAATATTATTTTTATGATTTTATTTTGGGTAGTTTGAAGTTCTGATAATTTTGTTTTGGCAGCACTGCCCCAGATTTCGATTAAATTAAGTAGATGTGGCTTTACTAGGGAGTTGTAAATAGTATACCGCAATTTTGGTGGAATACAACGAACAATGTTACGCAGTGACCCGGAGAGTACCGAGAGTTTACTTTTTATATGATCAATATGAGCTTTCCACGTTAGTGAGCTGTCCATTCTTAGACCGAGGTATTTTTCGCATGGTTTTTGATGTAGCGGGATATCATTTATTGTTAGAGGGTCATATGAGGGAATTGATTTATTTTTAGCCTTAAATATTATATAACATGTTTTAGAGATATTTATTGTTAGAAGATTGAACTGAAACCATGCGAATAGGGTATTTAAATCTTCTTGTGCTTGTGAGATAATGTGTTGGATGGAAGATCCAAAGTAAAATAAACAGGTGTCGTCGGCGTATAATGTAAGGTGACCATGTAGTTTAATTTCGTTTATATTATTTATATATATTAAAAAGAGTAAGGGACCCAGGATAGATCCCTGTGGGACGCCACATGTAATAGGTAATGCATCACTTTGATGATTACCAAGTTTGACTACTTGCGAACGATTTTTTAAGTAAGACTCGAGAATTTTTAGAGCTTTTCCCGTAATTTTTATTGATTCCAGTTTTTTTAGGAGTAGTTTGTGGCTAACCGTATCAAAGGCCTTTTTTAAATCAATAAAAATGCCCAGGGCTATGTTTTTTCTGTCTATGTTTTGTTTAATTTTAGTGATGAGATCAATAGTGGCTGTAGTAGTATTACTTCTGGGTCTAAATCCATATTGTCGATCGGTGATGAAGTTAATAGAATTAAGATACTTTTCTAATCGGTTGTGAATAATTTTTTCTAATATTTTTGACAGTATAGGCAATACTGAGATAGGTCGATAATTTCCTGGATCTGTGGTATGGCCTGATTTATAGATTGGTGTTACTTTTGCTATTTTTAGTGTTTCAGGAAAGTTCCCGTCATCCAGTAATTTATTCAGACATTTGCTCAGATCGTTTACGATTAAACTTTTAACGGTTTTAATTACTTTGGTTTTTATTCCGTCTAGGCCAGTGCTGCAATTTGGATCGAGTTTAGTTATAATGGTTGCTATTTCATTAGCAGAACATGGGCTGAAACTGGAGAGCTTCTCAACGTTTTGGGTTATAGGATTTGGTAAAGCGCTGTCATAATCGTTATGAAATGAACTAGGTATTTCGTTCGCTAGGAGTGATCCAATTGTAGCAAAGTATTCGTTAAATATTTGGCAAATATGATTTGGTTCCGTAATATTATTGTTGTTTACTACTAATTTTGGAGGAACACAGCTCTGTATTATTTTATTGCTTGTTAAGGTATTTATAAGGCCCCACATTTTCTTTGGTTTATTAATACATTTTTTAAATTCATTATAATAGTAGGAATTTTTTGTTCTTGATATTAATTCAGCTACATAGTCTCTTTTCTTCCTAAATTCTGTTTTTACTGTGTCGTTACTAGGGTTTTTTTTTAAGTTCTGTCGCCAGTATGTTCCTCTGGTTGATTTCAGCGATAATGTTCTTGTTGATCCAGTCTCTTTGTGGAGGATTGAGAATCTTAGTCCTTATAGTTTTAGCTTCTTCTGTAAATGCTTGCTGGGTCATGTACTCGTTAGTTTAAGCCTAGCCTGTAACTGAGTGTACATTATGCAAATAAATAAATAAATAGTTTTATTTGATTTTCAAACACTAGGTATTCGCAGTTAGGATTTTCGAACTTAGCTGTTTCAACAGTGTTATATAATTTTGTGTAGTTTATTGCTTCGTATTGAGTTTTCATTTTCAGAGGAGTTTTGGTTTTTTTAAGTTCTAGGTACATCTGGTTGTGATCAGACATAGAGGATTCAATTATTACCACATGAAAGTAATCGTCTTTTAGGTTGGTGCTAATATGATCGATAATAGTCTTTTTTGTGTCGGAGTTTCTTGTACAATATTTTTTGTTTATTTTATTTAGTAGAGTGTGCCCAGCTTCCTTGACTATTGCTTTGTACTGTTTTGTCTCTTTGTTTTTCTTAGTTAGTAAATCGACGTTGAAATCTCCAAAAACGATTGTTCTTTTCCTTTGTTGTAGCTGCAAGTCATACTCTTGGAGAAATTCTTGGTAGTCAGTGTTTCCGGGGTAATATATGACTCCTATTTCAAGCGCGTACCGTTCGAGATTTATCCATAGGTAGTTGTTTCCATTTGAATACTTGGACTCTGATAAATTATGTCTCAGATCATTGTGTACGTAGGCTGAGACTCCCCCTCCTCTAGAGTCGGTTCTGTAATTATAATAGTGAGTGTAATTGTCTATCTGTAGTGCCAAAGCTTGAGCCTCCGAGCGAATCCAGGTTTCTGTTATAAGAATGACGTGTGCTGTTTTCGGTAATGATCTTAAGACGCATTTTAGTTCATCAAACTTTCCTTTTTTACGAATACTTCTAGCATTGAGGTATAAGAACCTGAGGCGAGATTTGGTAGCATTAATATAGCGGTAGTCATTGAGTACTTGATACGTGTTGCAATTTGTATAGGCGGGCTTAGTGTCAGTCGTTAGTTGTAATTTTTTGGAGGGTTTTTTATTATCGTAGGTGTACCGTGGATGTATTTAATTGTTAGCTCATTCTCGCCATCATTTTGGCGACGTGCTAATTCTTCTTTCAGGCTCATTAGATAATGCTGCTGCGCAGGAGTTTGATCGGAGAATATTTTAACATTTTCGGGTAATTTGTCCTGGTTACGTAGGAAATATTTTGCGGTAACGGCAGTATCAAAACAAATCTTAACTCGACGGTGTTTTCCAGTTACGTATTTTCCTATTCTGAAGATCTTGATAGGCTTTGGTGGATTTTGGCACACTTGTGAAGTAACATTTAAAATATCTCTTTCGTCTCCAGATATCCTCTCTTCCGCGGTGGTGGAAGTCTGCTCCGGCAATCCAACCAAAACAATATTTTTTTGCCTGTTGTTTCGATCCATTATTTCCTTAATTAATTGCTCGTTCGGAGATGACTGGCTGTCTGATTTAGACGCAGAGAGTTGGTTAGTAGACAGCTTGAGGTTATTCAGGTCTGACTCAAGAGAAAATATATTTTGTTCCCCTTGAGAGATTTGCTTTTCTAATTGCGACACAGTTATATTTAATTATTTTTGTTCAATTGCGATGTTAGATGTAGAAGATTTGATATCGTTAATCTGAGTAGTATTTTCTCGAATCAAGTGTACAGTGTGTTCGTTAGATGATTTCAGCTCAGACATTTGAGATTTTATCCCCTTAATTATTATATCTAGGCCACAGAATTTTTCTCATGATCGTTTATAGCTTCCACTGTGGTTTTTTGATGTAACCGCCAAACATGCAGGTGTTTTTTCCGTTCTGTTGCTTGAATAGCCTTCAACTCCATATTTGTGCCTACTCTCACATCTTTAGGTTGCCTGTTAGGTTTTCTATTTTGAACTGTTGTCCAGCCCGATTCGTTCTCCTCCATCTCTGTAGTAATTGGTTCGGTAACACATGTAGTCTTCTCCTGTAACACGGCAGACTTTGTGGCCCCACCTTTATTTACCTTTTGTGTTTCGACGTAGGTAAGTTTAGATGTTTTATTCGGTATGTTCGAACTGGTCGATTGACTTACAACTTCTGCAAAAGTAAATGTAGAAGGAGGATTGTCAGGTATCTCATTTATGATGTCACGAGTTTGCCTTTCCTGGATCAGCTTAGCATCTACTTTTTCTTCGAGCACCCTCATTATACTGATTACGTTATCCAACTCCATGCGAGCTACCATATCCGATCGAAATTGATTTAATAAGAGTGCTATCGCATTTACCTGACTGTCCATGCGAGCTACCATATCCGATCGAAATTCCCTCAATTCCTCGAGCAGTACAGAATCAGTATCCATAATAAAATTGTCGGTGAAAAAGGAGCCTTACTCCCACGCTGCATATTTACGTTATTATTCATGGATGTAGTGGCTGTGGTTGTGGCCTGGAAGCCAGGTGTATTCATCATGCAGACTGGGGTTTCGCTGTTTCCTTTTTTAGGTTTTGAGCAAGTACATTCCGGGCACACCCAGTTTTTCTTAAACGCCTGAGTATAAGTCTTAAACACGTCTATATTTATTTCAAGACACGCTAAATCATACTTTTTCTTGCATTTCTCATTAAAACATTCCATAAAAATATCTGTTATATTGGGAACCGCAAGCACCGCACATAGTTGGCATTTTTTGTTTAAAAAAATGTAAATAACAGTGACGGAGTCACATAGAACATCGACCAGATATACTAAGTGGGAAAAATACGTAGGTAGTATTGAAGCTAACTCAAGAACTAGGTACGCAAGCAAAGTTAATATAAATTTGTATGGGGCCAACTCGGAAGTAAAAACATTCGATTTTTTTTTTTTTTTTAAATCGGTTCACAATTGGCGAACTTATCGATGAAAAAACACAAAAAAAAAACAATACAGACGAACATAGAACCTCCTCTTTTTTGGAAGTCGGTTAATAAAAAGAAAACAAAAAGGAAGACGTAGGTTCATCCTTGTATATACCTTTATAGGTATCAGTTCAGTCGGTGTAGGCCCCGCTCGCCCCTTGGATGTTGCCCCTAATGACTCGCCCCTTTGAAAATTAGATGGTCAGTCACCCCCGATTGTTAAACTCAAACTCAATGCATATATTTCAAATAAACCAATTACAGGTACTTTTGAATTGTCAAGGGGTCAGTCAGTCAACAAAATGAAGCTAGTTGCCCATTCCAAAGCGTAGTATGTTCCTATGGAGAAGAACGGGCAAGAAACTCCACGGACACTATTTTAAATGAGTATATTGTTACAATATATTGGTGACATCATTCATTTTGAAATTAAACATGTGAGAACAATGTAAAAAAGGAAAAATAAAGAGACGTGCACGTTAAAAGCGTCCGTAATTAAAGATCAAAAACAACTCAAAAATTAAAATAAATTAAAAATAAGCCGTGGCAGCTTAGAGATGACCAGTCCCTACTGGCGGCGCCCGTTCATGAACATGACGCATGGATCAGCACCATTCAGCTCAACCATTTTGAAGGGAACTTAATGATCCAACACACCCGCCACCACCAGCGAGACATTTGAGTGAGCATGACATACTCTCAGCCGCCAGGGCACATTCAAGTCAATGAAAGACGTACCTAGTAAATGGTAGCTTTAAAGTAGGTAAGTACATAGTGCTCACATATGTGCTATGAAATTATACAATACTATTTGAGATTGAATTTATACAATGTCAAGATAGTTTTTACAGTCTTCAGCAGCTCCAACGATATTTTCGAATGCCAATCAATTAGTTTATGCGTCCTTGTGGAGCTGGACCAGCGCTAAGCCAAGCATTTTTGTCAGCGATGTAATCCCCCAATTTATAATATGCTTGGCGTCATAGTGTGCGTTTTACACAAGATTTAAATTTCGTTTCATTCAGTTGAAGTATGTGGGGAGGTATTTTATTGTAACATTTTAAACAGTACCCCATGAAGGATGAGTCTTCTTTAGCCAGTCTGAAACCCGGTTGAACTAATTGGTCCCTATTTCTAGTCCTATAAGTGTGTCTTTCACCTCTTTTACTGAAAAGACTTAGATTTTTCCTAACGTATATGATGTTTTCATAGATATATTGACAAGGTACCGTCATGATGTTAATATCTTTAAACAGTTCTCTTAGAGAATCGCGCCTGCGGAGCCCATATATTGCTCTGATAGCTCTTTTGTGCAGAATAAATATAGACTCGATGTCTGCAGCCCGTCCCCATAATAAAATACCGTAAGACATGATACTATGAAAGTAGCTGAAATAAACTAGCCTCGCGGTATCTACATCAGTAAATTTACAGATTTTTCTCACAGCATATGCTGCTGAACTTAGCCGTCCTGCAAGAGATGTTAAATGAGGTCCCCATTGCAGCCTTGAGTCGAGGGTGATCCCCAAGAAAACAGTTTTATCGACGAATTCTAATTTCTCCTTATCTAATACTATGTCACAATCACTACTTTTAACATTCGGTAAAGCCAATCTTATGCATTTAGTTTTTTTCCCATTTAATACTAAATTATTAGCACTAAACCTGCAGTAGGGCGTTATTTACGTCGTCAAAATTTGATGCATTTATCTTAAAAATTAATGAAGTATCGTCAGCAAATAACACCATTTGTAGTTGGTTTTTTAATAATTGGGGTAGATCATTAATATATACTAGAAATAGGAAAGGACCCAATATTGAGCCCTGTGGAACACCCATTTTTACTTTTAAACCGATTGAATGTACACCATTTATTTGAACTTGCTGCTGTCTATCGTCTAAATAAGATTTTACTAAGCCGAGCGCAAGTTTACCTAGTCCGTAATGCGCAAGTAAGGTTTCGTGATTTACGCAATCAAATGCCTTGGAGAGGTCACAAAAGATTCCTATGGCATCTTGCGCCTCCTCCCACACTGTAAATATGTGTTTTAATAAGGTGACACCGGCGTCAGTCGTACGACGTCCTTTGGTGAAACCATATTGCTGATCGTGTAAGATTTGGTTGGTGTTAAAATGATTAAGCATTTGATTTAGCATTACCTTTTCGAAAACCTTGCTGAATACTGGCAACACGGATACTGGTCTATAATTGTTGGTGTGTTTACTGTTCCCAGATTTAAAAAGAGGTACAACTTTACTGTATTTCATTAAGCGCTCAGCCGGGCCGGATGGTATTCCGGCGTTAATTTTTCCGGTGTTGGTTAAGCCGTTGCTACACTTGTTTAACGTCTGTATCAAAGCCGCAACTTTTCCTGAGCGCTGGAAACTTACCCGGGTCGTACCTGTGCCTAAAGTTAAAGTTAGTAGCACCCTGCGATTATAGACCTGTAGCGGTATTATGCACTCCAGCTAAAGTGTTTGAGTCCACCGTTCACGGTAGCCTGTAAACACAGATTAGCGCTCTGTTGTCCGACGCGCAGCATGGTTTCCGGCCTGGGCGGGGGGGACAACGGGGAACTTACTGGATCTTATGACACAAATAGTACCGACGGTGGATGCGGTTCAACAGGTAAATGTTGCCTACTTCGATTTTAGGAAGGCCTTTGACACAGTCGATAACGACGTCCTTTTGGCTAAATTGGCTGGGATAGGCTGTACACCTCACACTTTGTCGTTTTTCGTCTGCTATTTACGAGACCGTTGTCAGTACGTTGACTGCAGTGGGCAGCTCTCTGAGCCCCATTTCACGAGATCAGGAGTCAGTCAGGGCAGTAATTTAGGGCCTTTCACTTCATTGTAACAGTTAATGACCTGCCGAGAGTTGTCAATAAAGCCATGCCATTGTTATTCGCTGACGACTTGAAATTAGTTCTTAAAATAAAACAAGAAAGTGATCATGACGTACTGCAGCAGGATATTAATAGTGTAGTAGAGTGGAGTTGTAGCAATAGGTTGTGTTTTAATGTGGCCAAATGTTCGCTGTTATCATTTACCCGTGCGCGCGAACCAAATCATTGCCAATATTGCATGGATGGAATCCCACTGCAACGTGTCTCAGAGGTTAAGGACTTAGGCGTGCGTTTTACAACTGATTTAAATTTCCGTAAGCACACCACTGAGGTTTGTAAAAAAGCATACCGCAATTTAGGGTTGGTCTTACGGCTAGGAAACCAGTTCACGAACATCAGTGCTCTGAGATCGTTGTACGAAGCGCTTGTAAAAAGTCATTTGGAATTCAATGCTGTCGTCTGGTCGCCACATGAAGCCATGTACAAACTAATGTTAGAACGGATCCAAAACTTTATTAGATTCCTGTACTTAAAGCAGTATGGTGGGTACCCAGGGTATCCACTGTTGTATCCTACTCTATTTGTGCTGGGCATGGTAGGCTATACCAAACTGGAAGTAGGAAGGGAAGTAGCTCTCGCCACTTACTTATTTTTGATTTTGCAGGGTAAAATACACAACCCAGGCGTTCTACGCACGGTTGGGTTGTGTGTACCTGATGGGCACGTGGAGTGACGGAAGCGACCGCCGCTGCTGTGGGTGCCGCCCACTCGCACCAACCTGCTGCAGCACGCGCCGCTAACGCGCCCTGCGCGCCCTGCGTGCACTCAATATGTTGTCACAACACATCGACTGCTTTAATTGTACTCTGAGAGAATTCACTCGTGCCGCATTTTGTAAATTATCTCTGGGTTGTTCATAATCTAGATATAATACCGTGCGAAGTAGTAATAAATAATTGTAAGTTTAATCTTTAAATAATTATAACTACACTATTGTTACCGTTTGCCCAATAAGATCGGACGGCAAGTAATTAACGATGGCTTTATCTAAATAATCACAATCGCAGAAGACATTATCGATACAAGTAGCAGAAGTTGGAGTTACTCTAGTTGGTTCTGTAAAAATATTAGATAAATTGAACGATTTAATAAGGCATCTACTGCTATCTGAAGTATTTTCCAGAATATTAATATTTAAATCATCACAAATAATCGCGGCTTTATTACTGGATGCAAGTTTCGCTAGGACATCTTCCATTATTGACAACATGCTTATTCAGCTCAACACAGGACAGTTCGACGCAATGTTCCACTGATAAACTAACTATGTCATTACGCTGTTTAGATTTTAAACAATTTTTTATCAAGATTAGAGAACCTCCACGCAGCTTAGATTTACAGTTAAAATAACTGCCCACACTATAGTTCTCATAATTAATTAGCATTTGGTAATCCTTTAACCAATGTTCAGTAAAACAAACAATATCAAGTTTTGTTTTTTCTAAAACCATTTCAATTTCTAATATGTTGGAAGAAATACCTTGAATATTTTGATGAAATAATTTCATTCTGCTGATCTCCTTTTTTGTAATTACTTATTTTAGAGCCAGAAGACACCTTGTTGTTGTTAGTTACAAGAATATTCTTACAGGTACCTTCTGTTGTCTTACAATCTAGTTTAAATGAATATCCGAAGTTGACCCCAAGACTTCAATGTCATCACCAGGCTGTGAACTCATAGTGAGTGAGGGACATGGAACCTCCTTCGTACAATCTGTATAAATATTTGTAGCATTTGAGCTACATTTATTCAGGCTCACCACCTCGTTATTAGTACTATTACTAACCATTGTGGTGCTAATAATACAAGACTTCGACATACTACATATGTCTGAGTTTATATAAAAACTAATCTTGCTATTATGTCTAAAACTAACAGGCAGATACACAGTATCCTAAGTCGATTTTAAAGTTTCCACAAAAATGTTGGTGTCAAGAAATATAAGCTTGTCACTATAATGACTAAGAAGTGCATATGCTTATTAAGCATATGAATATAATTGTTTTGTCTAATAGTCAATCTGTCAAAATATGGGAAAGCACACAAATAAGTTTGTAGGTTAAAAGTATAGTCAGTACCTACTCTAAACTAGCAGTTCCCAAATATTAAAATAAATATTTTTTTCTTAAAACTTCAATCAAAATCTAACAAAAAGTACTAGTCTTGCATGAATTCAAGATAGTATTATAATCATTAGAATTATCCCATTATTAAGATTTGGATGAAAGGGACATAAATAGTTTATAACTAACAAAAAGTACTAGGCTTGCATGAATTCAAGATACATAGTATTACAATAATCATCATTAGTATTATCCCACTAATAAGATTTGGATGAAAGGCACACAAATAGTTTATAATTAACAAAAAAGTACTAGGCTTGCATAAATTCACGTTTAGTTACACTTGGAGATAAGTAATAAACTAATAAACTTGGAGTTATGTAATATCGCAAAACGCATACCTTCCACATTATAATACGAAACATTGAAAGACATAGCATTAATATTTATACGACTCTCATACGACTCTCTCAACGGGTAACATATACCAAATTGTGGGATGATGTCAAACTATTGCTTACAAAATTTGATGAATATTTTGGAGTCAAACAAAATAGCACATTAGCAAGGTACAACTTCTTTACCACGGGTCAGGAAGAAGGAGAATCCATAGATCAGTATGTTACGGCATTGCGACTAAAAATTGTAAATTCAAAGATTTGGAAGAGGAGTTGATCCGCGTATTGTTTGTGGGATACAGAGTACTGGAGCAAGAGATCTTTTATTGAGAGCAAAAGACCTGACGTTGGGAAAAGCTATTAAAATTGTCCAGGTTGACCAAATTTCAATAGATAACCGACGTTTATTGGATAATGCAGGTGCAGACTTAAGTACATTCAGTACACCGTTTGGGCGATATCAATATTTGCGATTGCTATTTGGTCTTAATTGTGCACCTGAAGTGTTTCATGCAAAAATCAAGCAATTACTGGAAGGCCTAGAAGGGGTAGATTCGTTTATCGACGATATCATTTGTTGGGGAAGGAATAAAGACGAACACGATCTGCGTTTGAAAGAGTTGTTAACCAGGGCACGGGAAATTAATTTAAAATTCAACAAAGATAAATGTCGTATATGTGTTGAAGAAGTAACTTATTTGGGGCATATGTTTAACAAAGATGGAATGAAAATGGATTCTGAGAGTGTAAAAGCAATATAAATAATATGCCGGAACCATAGATATCCGGAGATATGCCTTCTATCTATATTTGTTCAAGTTCAAGTGTCGCCACTTTTTCCCCACTCCCGAAACTCATCACACAAAAGCAAAATAAATAGATACGCATACACACAACTAAATATGCTTCACACATTGGTTGGTACTTATTGCACACATGCTCAAAAGGGGCGGGCATTAAAAAGTATAGATACAGCGACTCTACGCACACAAGCAACTCTAGCCTCAACTAGGGATGAGGGTTTGATATAAATATTTGATCGATAAAAATATCGATAAAAACCGGATATCTATGATGAAAACCTACTGCAAAAAAGAGAAGTATTTTTGGGCGTATTTTGACGTAATTAAAACCAAATTAAGTAAAATCTAATTTATAATTCAAAAGTCATTTAAAACTGAAATAAAATTCGTAAAAATAACACCTCTACAAAAAAAACGGCTGAAATAATTAGATCGAAGTGCAAAATATGTACTATGTTTTTTCAAAATTTTTATCACAATCACAATCAATCAAAATATTTTATTTCACATAAACCTACATGGGCACTTATGAAACGTCAGAAGCTAGGTCCACGGTTCCAATTGGTCGTTTCCTATGGAGAAGAGCCGGCAAGAAACTCCACGGTTACTCTTTTAAAAATAATTGGCTTTTACAATATTTTCAAATTACAGTGTTAGTAGGCATAGGAGGACAATGTAGGCCTTTCAACAAGTAAGTACCAGGTACTTAACAAAATAGATGTTCAGTAAATCTACAGTCCAATAAGCCTACAAAGTTCTCGCATTCACAAAATAGAAAATAATCTATATAAAAGACAAACAATAAAAATAAAATAAAAAACCTATTTCAGCCAAATGACGTGATTGCTATTACAACTGTAACAAATTGAATAATTATCATGTCCACAAAAGCCACTAGGAGTTGAAATTAAATTGGAGGTATCTATAATAATAGGAATAATGTCAAATACAATGATTATGTCAAGGATGAATGTAAAGAGAATAAACATGGTAATTTGGGAGCAGTTAATAGACTCTTACATAATTATGCTGTTTATAAGGTACCAGGGAAGCCACATGTGCAGAAGGAATTATTGCCAAACTTCCTTGTCATCAACGTAGTCTTTAATCTTATAATATGCTTTTTTGATAAGGACACGTTTGATATGGGTTTTAAATTTTCCATCGCTAAGTTCTGTAACCGACTTTGGCAACTTGTTATAAAAGCGGATACTGTTTATAAGAAATGACTTGCTTGTTTTAGTTAATCTAAATTTGGGTATGACAATTTCGTGTCTACTACGTGTATTTATATTATGGAAATCGCTTCTTGTTTTGAAAAGTCCTAAGAAGACAGAGTCAGTATATCAATTTCTTTGAATTTGTCTCTAAGGGACTCGCGAGGACTCATTTTATAGATCGCGCGGATTGCCCTCTTCTGTAAAATGAAAATTGAATCTACGTCAGCTGCCGATCCCCACAGCAGAACGCCATAAGACATAATACTGTGGAAATAAGCAAAGTATACTAACCTAGCTGTGGCTATATCAGTCAACTGCCTTATTTTTCTTACTGCATATGCAGCTGAACTTAGTCTACCTGAAAGAGTTCTGATGTGGACGCCCCATTGTAGTTTTGAATCTAAAGTAATTCCTAAAAATATAGTTTCTGTAATTGCATCTAGTTTCTTGCCATCAAGTTTTAGATTTAGACCCACTTGAGGTACATTTGGTAATGAGAACCTAATACATTTAGTTTTGTTCGCATTAAGTAAAAGATTATTAGCTGCGAACCATTCCGAAAGAGTAGCCAGACTATCGTTGACATGTGAGACATCTGTATCTTTTCTATCTATTTAAAAAATAAGAGAAGTGTCGTCAGCGAATAGTATTATATCCGACAAGTTTGCCATCATGTAAGGAAGGTCATTTATATAAACTAGAAATAAGAAAGGGCCGAGTATTGAACCTTGAGGCACGCCCATTTTAACTAGAGACCCCGAGGACGTCGCCCCGTTAACATTTACTTTTTGCTGCCTGTTTGATAGGTAAGAAAGAACAAGATCAGCAGCTTGTCCACGAATTCTGTAGTGGTGTAATTTACAGATCAGTGTATTGTGGTCGACGCAGTCAAATGCTTTTGAGAGGTCACAGAAAATGCCAATTGCATCCTGGGACTTCTCCCAGGATTCTAAGATGTGACTGATGAGTTTTACTCCCGCGTCTGTCGTCGACCTACCTTTCGTGAAACCAAACTGGTGACTATGTAAAATCTTATTTGAGTTAAAATGTGACAGCATCTGGTCTAGCATGATTTTTTCATAGATTTTGCTCAATGCTGGTAATACAGATATTGGTCTATAATTAGAGGGATCGCTTTTACTACCCGATTTGAAAATTGGTACAACTTTACTATGTTTCATTAAATCAGGAAACGTACCAGTGTCCAAACATTGATTAAATATCCCTGTTAGGACAGGGGCAATAGTTTCAATGATATCTCCTAGAACCTTAACAGAGATGCCCCATAAATCTTCGGTGTTTTTTGAGTTAAGACTTATGAATGCTTTTTTAATTGTGGCAATAGAAATAGGCTTGAACGCAAAACTTGGAATGACTTTAGTAAAGTTTTCTTTGAGAAGAGAATCTGCTAATAAAGATGAAGAGGGGAGAGATTTCGTAACCTCTATTGGGATGTTGGTAAAGAAATTTTCTAGTGTCTCAGCAACTTTTAACTTATCTGAAATGGTTTCATCATTAATTTTTAGAGAAAATTCATTCGGATCACGTGGTTTTGTGTTTCCAGTTTCTTTGTTAATTACCTGCCACACAGTTTTTATTTTATTATTAGAATTATCAATTTTGTTAGTTATTAATTTTTATTTTTTTATTTTTTATCCGTGTTATTTACCAATAATATAAGTGTTACGCTTCTATAAATTTCTCCCCTCATAAAATTTACATACCGGGAGCCTTATAATATGAAAATCGATTCTTAAGGAGTAAACAAACTCAATAATATTATTTTATACTAGCTGTGCCCCGCAGTTTCACCCGCGTAGGTCGATCACGGTCCCGTGGGAATATAGGGATAAAACGTATCCATATGTCCATATATCCAGGTCATGGTCTACTCGAGTGCCCATCCTCTCCTCTCTAGAGTAGGGAAAGTCACGGCGGCGCGGCGGCGGCGCCCGGCGCGCGTCGTACGGTTCGCGTATTGTATTTTTATACTCGTGATAACTTCAAAATTAAATGACCGATTCGAATGAATTAAAAAGTATTTTACTGATACATAAATACCCTTGATGTTAAAAATATTTATTTGAATAAGAGTTAATATTATGTTGATAAAACTTTTTCGGAAATAAAGCATTAATTTCGAACAAATTGGATTAGCATAAAAAAGGTTATACTTAGTGAGTCATCTTAAAAGATAGACGTGCTGTCGCGGACTTTTTTTGAGAACTTTTAAAGAGGAACAATTCCATCACACATAATATTTGCGTAACTTAAACTGTTTACGTAGCGCACGCAACGGCATGCCTCAAAAACTTTTTCATGTATGCTCCGCTCCTATAAGTCGTAGGGTAGCGTGATGTTATATACCTTCCTCGTTAAATGGACTATCTAACAACAAAAATATTTTTTCAATGCCAACCAGTAGTTCCTGAGATTAGCGCGTTCAAACAAACACACAAACTCTTCAGCTTTATAATAATATATAATATATAAAATTCATTAATTTAGATTAATTAGCAAAGTTAGTATATTATATAAATCCGTAAGAACAACTAACAATTATCGATATCCATATCTCAGCGC
Organism: Lithophane ornitopus; assembly: GCA_948473465.1. NCBI lineage: Eukaryota > Metazoa > Arthropoda > Insecta > Lepidoptera > Noctuidae > Lithophane > Lithophane ornitopus. The sequence goes on along the minus strand of OX419642.1, from coordinate 10,675,152 downwards.
TGCACACCACTAATGCATCGTTTGGAAATGTCACAATTAAATATTTATACAATCCTTAAATATTATAATGAATGCTTTGATTTTTTACTTATAGGTGGTAGGACACGCCACTTGTCTTAAGGTTTGTTGTAATTGTCCTATTTTTGCAAATAAGCATGGAACAATTCGGCATTTTGTAAAAATACGAAATGACAGTGACACGTTTCGATGGAAACAGAATACACGGTGCGCACCGTCGTAAGGCGCATATACACTCAGGTTGGCCAAGGTCAGGCGACATGTACCACGCCTCCAAGCCATATCCCTCGATATCCGTGGCCGGAACCGATGGATCGGAAAAGGTTAGAAAGGATTTTAGGGGCTGTAAATACCTAATTACTCAGAACATATTCTCCCCCTGACCAGATTGTTAAAAAAATATGTGACATGGTGTTGAGAAGTTGGTCATAAAGAGGCATTCAATGAACTAAAAGAATTTATATGTAATGCACTAGTTCTTTCTTTATTCAAGGTTAGTAGTCCGGTGGTGCTGTCAGTGGACGCGAGCAGCGTGGCTCTGGGCGCCGTGCGCATGCAGGAGGGACGACCGAGTATGCGTCACGCACGCTCACTGACACACAACAAAGATACGCACAAATAGAAAAGGAAATGTTGGCAATAGTATTCGCTTGTGAAATGTTTCATCAGTATATTTATGGAAAAAGTAGTGTGGTCGTCGAATCGGACCATAAACCTCTGGAAAGCATTTTTAGAAAGTCTCTAGACTCAGTTCCAGCTCGCTTGCAGCGAATGATGTTGAAGGTTCAAGCTTAAGAGTTGGTGGTCACTTATAAACCTGGGATATTTACATACCTGATACATTGTCGCGGGCACCTCTTCCGGATTTGTATGATGATAGAATTAGCAGGGCTATACTATGCCTACCAGGGTTGCGGGAATGTCCGAAAGGGATACCGGGACCCTAAAATGGTAGTCAATAATATACCCATGTCGCAGAATAAGTTTATTCTCGTCAAGAGGGAAACTGGTAGGGATGTGTTTGAAATTGTTGCTTAAATATATTAATCAAGGGTGGTCTAATAAGTTTAACATACACAACGAATTAAGATACTTTTGGTCTATAAGAGATGAACTGTACTGTCTAGATGGTGTAATATTTAAATATAAACAGGTTTTGATACCACATTCTATGCAAAGGGACATGTTAAAGCTTATTCACAAAGGGCATTTAGGGATTGATCGTAAGAGACGTGCTCGTGAAGTAATATTTTGGCCGGGTATAACAAGAGATATTTATGTGATAAGGTGTAAAAATGTCAAGAAACAGCAAAAAAAGCGTGTAGGGATACCAGAATTATCATGGAATAAAATTGGAACAGATATATTTGAATATGGAAAGCAAAGTTATTTAATATTAATTGATTATAATTGAGAACCTCCTACTTTTTGAAGAAGTCGGTTAAAAAAAAAACAACCGACTTCCAAAAAACACTAAAAAAGTGAAAAATAACTTTAATTTCAGAAGTCAGTGTCTTTGCTTTTCAATTCGTTTTTCGTTTTTTGGAAGTCGGTTGTTTTTTTTTTTTGTAAAAAGTTTTTATTTTTCACTTTTTAGTTGCGGTACCTACCCCACACAAATTCGAATACCACTACCTGCTATGCAAATAACAGTGACGGAGTCAAACAATATATCGTCTACATACACTAATTGTGAAAAGTACGTAATTATTAAAGCTAACTCAAAAAGTACGCAAGCAAAGTTGATAAAATTTATATGGGACCACCTCTGAAGCATGACCTACCAAACAAAAAAAGAATCATCAAAATCGATTCATAATTGGCGGAGTAATCGCGTAACATACACACAAAAAAAAAAAAAAACATACAGACGAATCGAGAACCTCCTCCTTTTTGAAGAAGTCGGTTAAAAACAAACAAATGGTGATAACCTACAACATAAAAAAATATTGGAAAAACAAATCAAAATTAAAAGTTACTATAATCAGCATTGTTAACCGCTACCTGAGTTGAATGTGGGTGACGAGGTTATAATGTTAGGAAACGCAAATAAAAGAAGCCGTGGTAAAATAATTGGAAAAGCGTCGACTCCACGTTCTTATATTGTTAAAAACAAAAAAGGTAAATACCTTTTTTGTTTTTCGCCGTAATCGTCGACATTTGTTAAGACCACGGATATCTATGGTTAAGACCGATAAAGGATCCAGCCGACAATATTTTGTCTGATATTGATGATGAGTATTTTTCAGGGTATGATAGGGATGATGATTATGTGCCAAGCACCGAAATAAATGTATCGTCATCTTACTCGCCACTTAATACCCGCAGTAAGATTTAACAAATTGTATTCACATTACAGATGTATTTTTATAATGTAGAACTATTTACATACAAAACTAAAACGAAAGGGACTAATCTATACATATAATAAATCTGTAGACGAGGAGTTTCTGTACAATGAAAAAAAAAAAAAAAAAGTATGTGGAGTGTCCAAGAATAACCAACAGATGCCATTTCTACCATTTTTGGAATTTTTGTCTGTTTGTCTGGTTGTCTGTTTGTCTGTTTGTCTGTTCGTTTGTTTGATTGTTCCAGTATCACGTAAAAAGTACGAAATCAATATGGTTAACTTATACACTCAAATATTGTGTATAACTCGATGTTTCATTTAGTCTTTGTTTCATCGCAATCGCTTCAAAATATCAAAAGATATAAGAGTTTAAAGTATTCAAGAAGAAATTTTCATTAGGTACGTAATGTAGATACACGTAACGACATCTATTGTCGTAAAATGACACTAGCGTAAAATCAGGTAGGTTTGTGAGAACGTGTGTAACACACGATCATAATCATCATATGTCCACATACTTCGCGCGGTAACATAACACGATACATTGTGAATTCACCCAATCTAAAGTTTGGTTAATTCAAGTTTCAAAATCTATTGTTTGGTAGTAGTGCCATAGGTGGCGCTATCTATCTTTTAAATCATGATACAAATATTAATCATGAAAAAATGGTGACAAATTTTAATTTCTTAAAAATTGTAGATTCTTACATCGAGCAAAAAGTGAGTAATTAAGGCACGAATGCGCTTACTAAATAAACACGAGTAATCTACTTTTTTTCAACTACCAATGTACCTGCTGCGATAAAATATACCTGCTCAAGGTTAACTCAACTCAATCCAAATCAAGTTAGGTCAAGTTCAGGTCAAGTCAGGTCAAGTCAGGTCAAGTCAAGTCAAGTCAAGTCAAGTCAAGTCAAGTCAAGTCAAGTCAAGTCAAGTCAAGTCAGTCATGGAACCCTACGTCTTTTCTACATAACTTACAGAGTGTTCGAACGTTTTCCCATATATTTTGACAGTATCACTTCGTGCTCGATAGATGGCGTTGTTCATTTAACGTCATTTTCTGAATCGCGGTGTTAGAGTCTCCGTAGAAGAATGGCTTTCGCCGAATTCATAAGTATCGAACATTTGGCTCATTTTGAATTGTACACATAATCCACACTAATCGATGCTTAAAAGTATAAATTCGATAGTAACTCTTAAATTTTAAATAAATTAAAAAAAAAAAAAAAAAAAAAAAATTTGGAGAGATAGATGGCATCCCGGCGAAGAACATAGGAAAATATTTTCTCAAAAACAAATTTAAGGGGGGGGGGGGGATATAGGGGATGAAAGTTTTTATGGGAAACCTATCATTTTTAGAGTTCCGTAGTCAACAAGGAAGCTTTATAGTTTCGCCATGTCCGTCTGTCTGTCTGTCTGTCCGCGACTTAGCTCAAAAACTTTTAATCGTCCAACTTACATGTGCAGTTGCAAAAACCCAAACATTCTGTATGCGAGAACAAGTTTTTTAACACTTTGAGGGACAGTAAACGCCCATAGACGTAATAACAATAAACTTTGCGAAAGTTTGTTTGATAAAATAATTCATCCCAACTACGGAACCCTTCATTGTGCATGGTTCGACACGCACTTGGCCGGTTTTTTTTTAAGTTAGGGCTGTGAAAATTTATGCTTTTTGTAACTAACAAAAAGTTACGTTTTTCTAAAATCATCCCTCATGAGGGTAAAAACCCTCTTGATTTTAAAATTCACACGTAAGTTCTTATTATTGACATTTTTGCGGGACTCTCTTCAAGAGCGTTAAGGGATTGAGAATATAGTCATAGTCCGTATCTTGAGAATCTGTCCACTCAATCAAAAGTTATTACTACTTGGCTCTTGGCTTGGAACGAAGAGTTTGAGTTTACCAGTGAGTACTTACTCGATAGATGGCGTTGTGCAAATGATGCGATTTTCTTAAGGGGGTCGCCGGTAGCTCGCGAAATTCAAATCTTAAGTTTTTTGCAATTTGCAAGTCAGTGTCAGGCAGGTTGTATGTTAAAATGAAATTGTTTATTCTGTAAATAGGTTATTGGAATCACTTTTACACGTCGTAATAATATCAAAAAAATGTAAAATTAAGCTAGATGAGGTCGGCGTTTCCTATCTGACTACTCTGAGAAGAAAGGCCGAAACCAACTCACAGTCTCTTTTAAAGTCCGGACATACCTAGGTCAGATATTGGCATATTGGTCAGGCCCTATGAGGGCCATGTAGATTAGAGTCTGAAATGGTCTTTTGAGGAATGAACCACACAGATTTGAGTGAACCTGTCCTGTCACTGCAACCATTTGTCAGTAATAGTGGAGCTCAGCTCAGAACTTAAGGAGCTCAACGACTCGACGAACAATACCAAAGAAAGGACATTTGTGTAGGCCGCATCAAGTTCTCAAATTGCCAGACCATTGTTAAAACTAACTGAGAACTATAATAAACATCCACATAGTCCTCACATTCACAATAATACAATACTTTACAAAGCAATCATGTCATTTTGTCAATATCCTACATATAATATTCAATAATGTAAATTTGTATATAAAACTGGTAGGTATATTTTGATGATTTTCACTTATTCAAAATGTCACAATGCCAAAATGACAAAATGTTAGCAGAGCGAGCAGCTCAATCCCATGCTTTTTGTCTTCCAAATAATCTGAAATTGTATAGTACCCTTTTTTACAAAGTTTGGTTTTAATACAGCTTTTAAATCGTTTAATGGGTAAGTTTCGAATGTCAATATGATTAATATATGATTCGCGATCGTAGCAAATAGTAGCTTTACATAATAATAACCATTAGATACAGGAATACAACTCCTGCCATATTAGTTAGATTAGATAAATAAATATTTGAAACAACTGCGACTCATTATTTAGATCAACATAAAACTTGATACTGACCTGTAAAAAGCAAAATCATAAGAAAATTTGAATATCGCAGGCTCCCCCAAAGCTTTCGCCTTAGTTTCCATCGTCCATACAATATGCCATAGTTTTTTCATTAATCTTTATACAACATTTTTTCATTAATCTTTCCGACAGTTTCATACTGCTGTCCATACTATCACCACAATATAGATATGAACTACCACTAATATATAAAGTTACTGGCTGTCTCATGTCTGTTACTTTTACGCCGTAACGCCTAGGTCGCCTAGACAGACCACGTGGGTTATGGGACATAGGATACTTTTATCCCGGTAGCACATTCCCGTGGGATAATTTCCGACATCCACGCGGGCGAAGCCGCGGGCAAAAGCTAGTTAAATAAATATAAAAACAAAAGGACCTTTAGGCGTCGAAGTATTCGTCCGCTTCGCTGTCATCCGGAAACGTGCCCAGAAGACTGGCTGCATTGCCACGTTGAATGGCAATGCTAATACTTTGGCCAAAGAACAAGCCAGCCCTCTGGTCACGTGAAGTGTCGACCAGTCGGTGGGAGATTTCCTTAAAAAGGAGACGCGCACTCGGGCCCCATGACCCGAGCGTTTCGACCCCAAACGGCTCAAAACTGTAGTTGCCTATAAGGTTACAGTATTTGCGCCGCTTGAGGGTCTCAGCGGCGCCAGCACAGCCCGCCGTGCTAGGTACATGGGATGGCGCAAGGGTGTCGACACAGGTTGCGTCCCACACCAGAGGCCTACCCACCTTCCAAGGCAACAACGTCATGCCATCTGGTCTCTTCCCATCGTCACGTACCAAGCCGTTTGGTTCTAATACCGCTGGTACGCCGGCGGTGACAAGGGCTCGACGAATAATATCGTTGATGCTGGCGTGCCGTGCTATGCGGCCTACACTCCTGCAGCAGGACAGGCCATGGTGCCCGAGGCTGTCGACAGCTTCGCCGCAGTGACACTGATGCGGAGCAACACAAGGTGCGCCTAAGCGGGGACATGTAGCGAGCCGAAACGATGAGTCATCCATCATAGTGCTTATGGTGGATGACGGGAGCGCCTGAAGCCACAAGCCCGACTCCCATTCTCCCACAGCCAGTAGACGGGCACGGTCAACAGTATTAGGTGACGTATTTACCAGGTTATTCCGTATAATACTGCAGAGCGGCACGTCCCACCGTCTCTGGGAGGACGGGTTGTCGGGCAAATCCGTATTGGGACAAGCCATTTTCCAAGGGTTCAACGCATCAGTCAAACACGGTACCTCAAAATCAACCAGTGAGGAAGATTAAATGTTCCTGGTTAATTTATCGGTACTGTGGACTGAGGAGAGGAAGGCCGGTAAACTTATACTTGAAATTTTGCGAACGCCGAGACCGCCCTACCGAATAGGGAGTGTGGCTTGCTGCCACGCTCGGTCGTCCAGAGCCACATTTAGGATTGAGGTTAGTGTGTTTCTAATAATTTGGTCTACTTTTTCTAAAAGTCCAGACCAGTCCCGGAGTCCGCGAGAGCCCAATCCATGTTAGTGTCCTGCTTTTCCTCTTGTGATTTTAATTTATACAATTGGTTTTTATGTTTTTTTATTGTAATGTTTTTATGTCGTATAAGCTGTTGCCAATTTTATTTTTAATTGTACCCCGTACCCATTTATTATTGTTACTTCCTTTTACCAGTACTGCATCATTTATTACTAAGTCAATTTTTCTACTGCCTTTATAGTATTTGGCTTGTACGGACTGTTTCTCGCGCACTTTAGTTTGTAAGTCTTGTGACAATAATGAGGACGACGCTGACACCTCGAGCGCGGGCACCGCCACTGAGGTGTCTAATAAACATTAGCGGTTTGTGATCGGTGCGTAATATGAACGGATTTGCAACACCATAAACATATTGATGAAATCGACGAATACCATTAACGATTGCTGTTGCCTCCCTTTGGATTTGGCTATAATTTTTTTCAGCACTGCTGAGGGACCGCGACGCATAAGCGATGGGTCGTTCTACCCCATTTGCTTCTATTTGAGCTAAAACTGCACCTAACCCTGTTGGAGATGCATCCACAGTCAAAACCAACTTGTAAGATGGATTAAAATGTGCCAGCGTTCGAGCCGATGTCGGTTGATTCTTAATTTAATTGAAAGCAGCCTTATGAATCTCTGACCAAGACCATTCAACATCTTTTTTTAGTAAATCGTTTAACGGACTAAGTATAGACGACGCATTCGGAATGAACATCCTGTAATAATTAACAAACCCTAAATATGATTTTAATTCCTGCACATTACTAGGAGCTTTGGTTTTAGTCATTGCTGTTACTTTGTCTGGGGATGTGTAGATCCCTTTTTTATCAATGACAAATCCTAAATAAGTCACCGAATCTTGAAATAACTTACATTTGTTTTTATTTATTACCAACCCTGCTTCTTGTAAACGGTGGTAAAATAGTTGTAACCGTTCATTATGTACTGTTTTTGTATTTCCCGTTATAAGGACGACATCCAATAGACAAAGTACCCCCTCTATACCGTTCAGCAAATTTTCCATGGTTTTTTTGGAAAATAGCCGGAGCATTGGCTAGTCCGAATACCAAACGTGTAAACTTAAATAAACCCGTGTGTGTATTTATTGTAGTGTAAATTTGTGAATCCTCATCTAACATAAGTTGTAAATAAGCACTACTTAAATCTAACTGCGAGAATTGTATACCCCCGTGTAATTTAGAAAACAGTTCTTCTGTTCTTGGTAGTGGATACTTATCAATGTGTAAACATTTATTTAATGACACGGAAAAATCAGCACACAAACGAATCTCACCGCCTTTTTTTATTATTGGTACTATTGGGCTCGCAAATTCTGAATGTTCGACTGGGATTAATTCACCGATTTCAACTAGTCTATTCAATTCCTTCTCCACCTTACTTTTTAATGAAAAAGGAACCGTTCTAGCCCGAAAAAAACTTGGTTTACTGTCCGGCTTTAAGGTAAGTTTTATTTTGTGTTTGTTAAATTTACCTAAAGTATTAGAAAACAGTGTAGGATATTTGTTTTGATAGTAATCAAGTTCCGTTAACTCTCGACAATGATTAACCTTAGTTAACTGTAATTTATATAACGATAAAAAATCCTACCTAACAAAGCTGGCCCGGCCCCTTTTATGACATATATTTCAATATTTTTTTGTTCACCCAGATACGTAATCGGAACCGTCATTACTCCTACTACGTCTAACTTCTCGCCCATGTAGGTATGCTTTTAACACCGACTTAGGGTGTTCTAATAATACGTTATTAAAATATTTCTGGTAAGTATTCAGTGGAATGGCAGTAGCACAGGACCCACTGTCTAATTCAAAAGAAATCGACTGGCCGTTAACGTCGACAGACAGCGTCATAGGCTCGCCGCGGAAGCTACGTATATTACAAACGAGATTATTCTTACCGTCGTCATCACTTTCGTCATTCGACGCGTGTAGGCAATTTACTTGTTCACTTGTTTTGTTACACATTTTTTTTAAATGACCTTTCACTCCGCATTTTTTACATTTATACGTAGAAAACCTACACTTGTCTGCTGTATGATTGTTATAGCCGCACACACCACACTTTGTTGACGCTTTTGACCGTCCTGCCGCTATCTTAAACACGTCCGTGCCAGCCGCCCCTGGTGCTGCTGCCGTCATTGATTGTCGTGCTGCCCGTTTTGCACTATTTACAGCCACTGCGATTTCCAACGCCTTGGGTAGTGTAATCGAAGCTTTTTCATCCATGAACAATTTGTCCCGTTCCGGCCCCGGTAGCATCCCAATGATGAACCGATCCCGCAACATTTCGTCCATGGCTGTTTCGAACTTGCAGTCCACTGCCAGGCGCCGCACCCGGGCCGCCCACTGCGTCAAATCTTCGCCGGTGTCTTGCGCCGCCGTATGAAATATATATCTTTCAGCTAACACTGACTTCTTTGGCACAAAGTGCTTATCTAACTCTGTAGTTAACTCTTTGTATGTTATCTCCTCAACTGTTTTTGGCGCAATTAACTCGCGTACCAACTTATACGCATCATTGTTGAGTGCACTTAGAAGTACCGCCTTTCGCCGATCATCTTCATTTCCTTCTGCTTTTATTAACAACGTATTTGCTGTTAACCATTGAGAAAGCCTTTCTTTAAAGATGTTCCAGTCCTGGCCGAGCTCAAAAGTAGAAACAGATCCGATAAAATTCGACATCCTTTTTTTCTGAGCGTGGGTGGGTAACCGTAACTCGTCGCCACTGTTAAATAAGACACGGCCTTCGGTAACAAGCTGTTTATTTGCACTGAGCAATGAGACGTACGCGTTCGACACGCAGGTCGCGCTACTATATCTATAGCTAGCTACTAACTAACCTAACAGTAATGTAATCAAATTAAAATCCTTTATTGGAAAACTAAAGTAACAATCCACAGTTTTATAACGCAAACTAACTAATTTCGCTTATGAATCAATAAAACACGAATTAAGTTTCCTGCAACGAAACAACTAAACAAATTACAGCTTCTCGGCTCACAACTCGGTCGAGGGGACCTCAAGGCGTACCTCGAAAGATCCTCAAAATCGGTATTCATAGACGTAATACTGAGGAAATTATGAGGTGCGTCAAATGAGTGTGAGTCGAGGCGATACGTCACAAAAACGTCATTGTTTGGAGAAATATTCGGTTTATTATATTGGCTAAACTTATTAACAGAACATTCTGTGAGCGCGTTACCTGTGGCTTTCAACTTGAAGTGTCACATTTGTCAAATGAGAGTAGAGCGAAGTAGTCTGTGGTAGAGCGATATAAATAAACAAACTAATAATTTATCCACTTGAACCTAAAACCATGTCCTGGGGCAAAAATTAAGGCGATACTTGAGAATTGGATGGCTTGGGAACATAAAAATACTTCTCTAATAGTGTTTCCTAAAATATCAGTCCTGTGTTGTTTGTCGTATTGTGTGTTTGTTGTACTTGCTCGAAATGAAGGAACTGGAAGACAGTTTTGAAAAGAAGTGTTGATCGTGAAATATAAATTAAACCCGGTGGCAACGACTATGGGGAGCCCAGCAGTTAAAAAAGCTGCATGGGCTTGCCTAACGGAGGAATACAATACTATCGAAACAAATTCAAAAGTAAGTACGTACTGTAGTGCAAATCGAACAATTTGTTTCTAACAATAAATAATAGTTCAGTAAACTTTATCTATACAATATAGTGTTCAATATAGGTTCCTAATAACATGGATTTTATTTCTTAATTTACAGGATATAGAAATATAAGGGTCTCGAGTGATCCAAGAGGAATTTTCTATAAGACAAAAATCAAGACAAATCCCAAAATCAAAAGAGGAGTACAAATTGTAAATTTCTAAAAAAGAGTAGATGGTGAAGGCAACAGACAGAACTATAATTCTATAAAGCTAAAGCCGAGAAGCTGCAGAGGAACTTCTCCCCTTTTTTCGCATTTGGTAAAATTTTGAAATTAAAATTATAACTATAAAAGGCTATTTATTTCACTGTCCTTCACATACTTTTCTCAATATGTATTAAATAACTAGTATATTGATGAAAATATATTAAAAATAAAGCTAGGAAGTAAATTACTCTCACTTACTAATACCTATTATTTATTAATTAATTTTAGAATTTGAGTATGGTAATTATTTAAAGAATTTAATATAGTAGGATCACATCTTTAGTAAAGCGAAATCTAATTTTAAATTTATTTTCATCATAAAACTCAATTGGATTATCTGCATCTCGTAAATAGCGTCGCGATACGTAATTATATGGATTATCGTACACATATTCAATAAACTCTTCAAAAGACATTACGAAAATGTGATAAAATATGCTTTGTTTTGGCTAAAAGCTTCCTCAAGGTAGATGCCGACGTACTTTATATTTGACATTTGGTTCCTCAACTCAAATTCACCTCGACTGAGGAAATTGTATAAGATGAGGAGTAAAATTGCAACTAGAATATCAAACTACCTAATTGAGGTTGAGTCGAGTCGAGGAAATCATGAGGTTTTGGCTTAGAATATGGGTGTTAGTCAGTTACATTTGAGATCAGCCTCATTTTACATAAACTTATTTTTTTGTAATCTATTTACCTATAACCACAAACAATTAGACCCAACACAACATTCATAGATTAGGGTACAGAGATAGATAACAAAGCACGTACCTACGGTTATTTCGCGTGAACACTGTCTCCCTCATTTTGTGTATGACCTTTTTCTAGAAAATGATGGGTCACAGTTACTCCGAGCTTTTTTGCTGCGAACATGTAAAGCGAAAACACGACCCGGTTCTTATTTTGGCCTGCGCAGTTATCAGATCAAAAACGAATTTCCTCGACGCCTCGTTCAGAATTTGATGAAGTCGAGTAGACGACTAGAAACTTCATTAGATCCACGCTGAGCGATGGATTCATGCCACATGTAGCAGGTGGCAGGTGCTTATCTTGGACACTAAATCATAGACCGTGAAATTTAATGTAGCGAACCGCCTCTTGTAACCTGGTTATTCTGTAGAAGTAGCTAAGTCTATTATTGACATCGTAGCACCTACTTTAGCTCTTATCTTTAATAATTGTATCGACTGTGGGGAGTTTCCTGACCTTATGAAAAATAGTAAAATAATGCCTTTGTTTAAATCAGGTAGTACATCAGACCCCACAAATTATAGACCTATTTCAGTACTGCAAAGATTTTTTAATAGACATAAATTGTTACATAGCAAACAGTTCGGATTCACAAGGGGTCGTTGAACTACTGGTGTTGAACTTTTAGGACATATTTATAATGCATGGGAAGATAAATTCGATGCCTTGGGCATCTTTTGTGACTTGTCTAAGGCATTCGATTGCGTTGTTCATGAATCGTTAACCAGGAAACTCCGCCACTACGGAATCCGGAACACCGCTCTGGATCTTCTTACTTCATACTTGAGTAATAGGATTCAGAGCGTTGACGTTAATGGGAAAAGAACTCCTGGATCTATAGTAACAATGGGGGCCCCACAGGGCTCGATTCTTGGTCCTTTCTTGTTTCTTATTTATATTAATGACTTGCCTTACCTCATAAAGGATAATCATGAAATAGTGTTGTTTGCGGATGACACTTCACTTTTGTTTAAACTTAAACGTCAGCAGCTGGTTACTGACGATGTAAATAGCGCGATCTCAAAAGTAATTCACTGGTTTAATATTAACAATTGACTCCTTAATGAAAAAAAAACCAAATGCATTAAGTTTACGCGTCAGGCAGGTGAAAACTAATGTGTTGATAAAAGGCGAAGAATTGAATCCTGAAGATAGCACAGTATTCTTAGGCTTAACTTTAGATGCTAAGCTTCAGTGGGGCCCACATATAGATAAATTGTTAAAAAAACTAAGCTCCGCGGCATATGCTGTTAGAAAAATTCGTAATTTAACTGACATAGAGACAGCCCGTTTAGTGTACTTTAGCTATTTTCATAGTGTAATGTCGTACGGTATTCTATTGTGGGGAAATGCCGCCGACATTCAGACTATCTTTGTTTTGAAAAAAAGAGCTGTTCGATCAATTTATAAATTAAGTCCGAGACACTCTCTCAGAGAGAAATTTAAGGAGATAAATATAATGACAGTGCCTTCTCAATACATTTTTGAAAATCTTTTATATGCCCATAAAAATATAAAATTGTTTAAAAAATACAGTGATATCCATAATATTAATACTAGGAACAAAGACAAATTTGTTGTACCTACAACTAGGCTCAAGAAAATAGGTGGCTCGTTCAGATGTCAATGTATACGCTTTTACAATAAGCTTTCAAGCCACGTACAAGATCTTAGCCTTAATAAATTCAAAACATTTATTAAAAGTAAGTTGTGCCAAAAAGCATTTTATACCATTAAAGATTACATTGAGGACAAAAAGGCTTGGGATTGAGCTGCTCCAATTTTTTAATATTTTTTTTTATTCTCCTATTGAATTTTGTTATTTTTGATAACTTTGTATTTTATGATATAAGATTTACTTTGTGAAATATTATTATTATTTTAATTATTGTGAATTTGAGGACTATGTGGATTATATATTTTATTTATCTGGCAGTTTGAATACTACAGGCGGCCTACCCAAATGTCCTTTGTTTGGTATTGTTCGTCGAGTCGTTGAGCTCCTTAAGTTCTGAGTTGAGCTGAAATTGAAATTGAAATTGTTTATTGAAATAATTGATTTACATAAATATTTTACAAAATAGGGCCTTAAACTAGAGGTGGTATATCATAATTTGATTCTACCTGAACTAGGAATAAACCTGTATCTCAGGTATCTCACTCAAGTACTAATACATAAGTGTGATCTATGATTTCACAAATAGTAAAATGATTTATCTACTATAATAATTATAATTAATTTCATTAAAATTAAGAAATAAATATTAACTATGCTACTTTTTTAACATCAACGTAAGACATTTTTGCAAAGATTTTCTATTATAATTATTGCAATTTAACATTTTTAAAAAGGTCTGTCGTCTTTACTTTATACTTAGGTACTGAAATTTTTTACCGTGTCAACAAAAAGTGATGATTGCATGTTTATTTATGAATGCGAATTATGAAAACTAAACCTATTTTTAAGTGCAAAGGGCAATTTTACAGTAAGTACTTATATAACATTAATTAAAAAAGACTTCTAAATAAACGTTGGCGCTCTTACGCGAACTCATTATAATTTATAGAATTTATGTATCTTGTCTCAGCTATTTTCTTTGCAGGGCATTCTTGATCGCCTGTTTTGTGGTTGTTAGGTTTTTTAAATCGCAAGCATGTTGCACAATGTGCCGGTTCAGCATGTTTAGTGCACTCATTCGCCTGATGACCTTGTTCCCCACAATGCCCACATGTATAGCTGGCCTCCCGACAAGTCTTTGCAGCATGTCCATACTGTTGACATTTGAAGCACCTGGTTACAAGTGTGAAGTCCCTCACTGGGCAGGATGTCCAATTAATGAACACTCGATTTTGGTTTATAAGCGCCTTTCTTATGCTAGCAGTTACTTCAAGAATAAAGTTGCACGTCGGTCCCCCTTTTTTTTCCAGACTTGTGACTTAAATTTATAGAGGCCAAAAAAGAGTCACGGCACAAATTAGGCAGCTTGTCGGCCACATTCTGCTCATAGATGCAATTATAAACTTCATTGTCAGTTAAAACGGTCGGTACTCCTATAACTACAATTCTTGGTCTTCTCTTATGGGGCTCTTCCACTTTCAGGCCGGAACTACTTTGCTGAGACGATTCCCTAAGTTTTTCAATGTCCACTTTGGACTCCGTGCTGATTATAACGCCTCCGTTTTTTGTTTTGCGCAATCCTCTTACGTGCAATTTCAATTGTTCAGGGCATATAATTTTTTGGACAAGAGATTTAGTGTCGTCACTAGATTTTAATTTATCCGTTGGATAAATTGCAATAGAGCTTACATTATTGGGGCGCAAGTAACTATTTTTATTGGTTTTTACCATTTCAGCGAACGAAACTTTTTCTGCGCCTGTTTCTTGAATGCTAGCTTGAATGGTTTTCTGGAAATTTTCGAGGCAATCTGTGAGGTCACTTTTTTGTTTCAACGCTAGTTTAGAGTTTTGTATTTCTTGGGCCTTTAGCTTCAAGTCCTGGTAGTAAACTGCCATTTGTGAAACGCCATGTCCAACCTTGCGCGATAAAGAATTGATCCTTAGTTTTTGTTCGGAGTTCAGCTTTCCTTCCTGAGCAATGGTACAGACTTCATTCAGGCATGATTCAATTGAGATCAACCAGTTACTAATGTCACTGGTGTCCACTGCTTGAATTTTTCCTTCAGCCGCATGGTAAGGTATTTGAGATTTGCTGGCAGGGCTGCTTGGTGGTGGGATATTCCTCCGAGGGCTGTTTTCACTATTTGACATACTTAATTCTCAAATGTTTCTCATATTATTTGTTACTCACTAAAGTAAATCACTAACTCAGCAGAAAAATGAGCGATTCGTTTCTAGGTCACAGATCACTCGGAAATATTTAAACGACATATGTTAAATAATATTGCTTCTACACACGTCCGCTCTACTTGAGTGCCAGTAGAGAATTTTCAGCTACACGATGACTGACAAATGCGTGCACTGACTGGACAGGTCCACTCAATCTGTGTGGTTCTTTCCTCAAAAGAGCATTTCAGACACCAATCTACATGGTCTTCACATGATCTGACCAAGATTATGTCTGGACTTTAAAAGAGACTGTGACTTCTGAGTTTGTTTCGGCCTTTCTTCTCAGAGTAGTCAGATACGAAACGCCGACCTCATCTAGTTTTAAAAATGTGTTGGACGTGTAAAAGTGTTTGTTTAAACCTACTTACAGAAACAAATCATTTATCATTAACGAGTTTTTACAACTGTCGATTATTACTCGGTAACTTGTATCCAAACCCAACCATTTAGCTGGCAGGGGGGGGGGGGCACTTGGCTCTAACAAAAATTAGCACTTTAAAGCTTAATATTCCGCAAACGGATCCCTGAACCCGAAGATGGGTTTCACAAACTCCCATTATTTTTAAACGACCTTTCCAACGATACCCCAAATCAAGTGTAGGGGAGGAACCCAAAACAAAATTGTTTACGATTTTTTTTACCACTTTGTCGGCGTTGTTCATATGTATAATATCCATACCAAATTACAGCTTTCTAGTACCAACGGTCTCTGAGCTAAGCCGCGGATAGACGGACATGGCGAAACTATAAGGGTTCCTTTTTGACTACGGAACCCTAAAAAACGGGGCGAGCGGAACATTTTAATCAAAGGGGCAAGATCCAAGGTGCAAGCGGGGCTCACACCGTTCAGTCCTACGCTAATCTTTGCGAAGTGATTGCAATCGAACCGAACTCTACCCGGAACGTCCTTACCTACATTCTATACGGTGATGGACCTGGCGCTTCCTACCTTTCGTGATGCTCAAATTTAAATTAGATTAACAAATAAAAAATCCATGACACAACGACGTGACAACTAACCGAGTAGGTAGTATATTAATTGTTTTTTTTTGTTATATTTTTTTTTTCTCTACCTCTTACCATATTATATAGTGATATTTGGTCTCATTTTCTTTTATCCTGCTGCGTCACTGATTCGATTCCCCGGCGTAGCCTGAACTTAATCACTCCAAATGTTCGACACATTTCGTCGTATCCAACGAATAGGGGCGTAACTGCATAATAGCTACTTTTCAGGAAACACTATTTTGTATTTAATTAAATTAAATATGAACAAATATGTAGGTATTGGTGATTTCATATAATGTATATTGGTATCTTAAGGTTCGGCTAGGATTATTTTCAATAAATTATCTTTATATTTTATCAGCATTTTGTCCCTTAAATCCTTATTCTCTGTTGTGTTAATGCGAAATAGGGCTGGACTTACGTAGAAGAAAGACACAAACATAATTAGGGCTTCGTCTCTTTTATACATACGCAATGTAGCGATTCCATAGAACACGGCCACAATCACCATGACGGTTTTTTTCTATGTACCCAATATTGAAAATTGAATAAGTAATTAGAATGACTTAAGTAAGTACAAACTCGTTGATATTAAGTATGTTATTTGAACTAAATCAATACAATACAATTTAACAAGACATAATAGAAAGCTACTGAAGAAAGAGGGCGCGACGCCGATTGTGGCTTTTTTCTTCGTTGAAAACGTAGGTAGTGCTTTAAACTGTGGCTTTTAGAAAACCTAATTATTTGATAACCTGTGCCGTTTTTAATTGCTTTATTGAACTGGTTATATGTGGTATGATGAGCAGAATTGAATGAAATGCAATAAAAAGAACAGCCCTATGTTCGTTAGGGCACTATTCGTAGGATACGACGATTTGGAGTCCACCATTATTTCACTACAATACCTATACCCCATTTGAATAAGATTAGACATTAAAACAACCCCTTTTACAGACCGTTCAACCGATTTTGACTTCTATACCGTAGGCATAAGGATAGCATTAAAAGCAAAAAAAGTTACACAATACCAACTATTTACTGCGGCTGCCATTTGTCATGCCACCAACGCAATAGAATTCAAAATCGGTTGAACGGAATGTAAAAAAGGCTTATCTATACGTCTAATCTTATTTCAAATGGAGTATAAGAGCCGAGGAAAGGTAGGTACCGATGCGCTCGCGCACGTGCCCGAAGCGCCGTCCCCGGCGCCGCCATTTTTAAATTTGAATCTGTGATAATTATCATTTATAGATATATATATTCATTATCATGTCAAGGCATAGGTATTTTAGTCGTTTATTCGTTCGTTTTCGTCGTATATTGTTAGTCGTTTCAATTTTGTATAATGTACTTATAGAGCGTGGTTTTTACTAACTTTAGATTAAGAACTTTACTAACAACATAATTATGGATCTTGTAATTCATCTGAAATAAAATTTATTGATTTTATTTTTAAACTAAATGCCATATTTTATTGTATTTAGTTTATCAACTACAATGTTAAGTTTTTTGGATAAATTGATCCCAACTACGGAACCCTTCATTGTGCGTGGTTCGACATGTACTTGGCCGGTTTTTCAGTTTTTCGGTTTAGTTTAAAGTTATCTGTACGCAGCACTCCATTTATGCAAATAAAACAGCTAAAATTAAAAAAAAAACAGCAATGGACGTTAAAAAAATACCTTCTATAGCGAACGACGCGTGAATCTCAGAGTTTACATTGATAAATAACGTGGTGCGAGCGCGCCCCGCTCGCGGCTGAGACAGGGGCAACGTGCGTTTTGCCCCGGTAATTATACATTGCAGGATGATGCGTTCCTGAAATAATTTCATGCTGAATTCATCCCATCAGTTTGTGGAGGGCTGTCCCTTACATCCTGTATACTATATCCATGGTGGAAAGGTAAAATGGCTAAAGCGCCATTTTGGTCGATATTGAGTTATATACAGGGTGTGGCGTAAATAGTGGTCCAACGCCGATGGGTCGACACAAGATATATTCAGCTATCACATACCACAATTTGAACAATTTTTTACCATAGGTCTCAGAATAAAACATTTTTTAATTTTTTTTGGATAAATTAACCCCTCCCATTACTAATTTGGCTCTAATTTCAACAAAATACATTATTTTCCTTTTTGGTTTTTTGTTTGTAACTGCTGAATACATGTGCTATCATATGTAAATAACTTTTTGACTGTAAACTTAAAGAGATTAAATAAAAAATGTGTTTATTTCAAATTTTAACTATAATCTTCAGAGAATCATGAAACTTTGGGCGCGAATGGTGGAAAATAAATGTATTGTACCATGTTCACCCTCGATTTCGACTTAGCTGCCTTAATGAATTACATAATACCCCAAAAGCTTTCACATGGCATAAATTAAATCACTGTTGAAGCTAACCTAACCTAATTTTTGAATGTTCAAAAATACTATTTACGCCACAACCTGTATATCACTGAAGTGGATTTTTTTTTCTGCGTCGATTGGTGTACCTTTCGCGTCGATTTGAGTACTTTTTTGGCGCTTTAGCAGTACAAATTTTGTTGCTTTTTTCATGTAGTCATGGTTTAAAGCGACGTTTTTTTGATGATTCTGAAGTTTATGTCGCATTAGTGATTGTGCTCACTGTACATTCATGTTTGACAATGCTTTAGCATTTTTGCGTTTCTCTATTTCATGTATAAATACCTTATTAGTAGTTTTACCTGAACAACATTATTACTTGTGTGGCAGCTTAGCAAAAGTCGTTTCTGTTTTATTTAGCACTTTGGCGCTTTAGCAACAGTTTTCGAAAATATTTTCGTATAGAACGATGGTTTAACGTTGTTTTAGATTCCAAATATTATTTATAATTGTATATTAGTCCGTAGTATATGCATTAATATAAGACAGTATTGATTTTAGAACTAAAAACTTGTTTAATTTAACGTAAGTGTACTTCGTAAATAATTTTTGTCAGCATTGCAAATCTAATTATAAGTCTTTGTTCTTGCGTGTAACTTAGAATATTAGTGATTTATAACAACGTCGACGCGTCTACGTGGCAGACGGCTGCAGTTGCCTCTGTCCTTGGTAATGGTACTTGGTGCTGCTCGCGTATATGAGCACTAAGAGTATATAGCAGTTAACATTCTGTGATTTAAAAGATGGCCATTTTGGTACCCCTCCAATAGCCATGATAGCTCTTTTTTACTAATATTTTTACTTAGTTTTTTACTGATATGCAACTGTTTAGCTATTCGCATTCTGGACTCCGGTTAGGTTAGGTTAGGATAGTTCAGTCTTTCTTATTGACCCCGGCTATCTTATGAGGTTTGTTATGGTTACCTGTTTCGTTTGAATAGCAGGAGAGCTTTTAGGTATGAGGTTTGAGTTGGATTTCCCGAGCTATCACACTGATAAACAAGTTATCTAAGTTATATGTATTTGGGTACATACTAAATGAAGCTGGCAGTCTTAATTACCAAGACGAAGGGTCGTGTCTCGGAAAGCACGTTAAGCCGTTGGTCCCGGCTCTCATAATGTAGATCTTTGACAGTCGTATCCGGTAGTTAGAAGCCCGAAAGTCGAACATCCAGCTTGTCAAAGGGGTATCCCAGTGCCTGTGTTGTAGAGGTCAGAAAATTCGCGTCCAGTAGCCAGTGCGACCAGACGTGTGTCAAACTCTCATAAAAAGTAATTTATTAAATAAAAATACCGATCACCCTAGTTTGGACCTTAAAACTGAAAAGTGACAGTGCTAATTAACGTGCTAACTATTGTGCAAAAAGGACTTTTGTATACTACTCCAACACGCATACTTCACACGGCGTGCGGTGCGTGGCCAACAAGCGGTGCTCTTCACCCCCGCGGGTAAAAGAGACAAACTTTATTTTGATCCCACTCGCACTCTGTGAACGAACGCAACTAAGTTTTAATCTTGCTATCGCTAATTTTACCACCTACTCATAACAATGAATGTGACGCGATCGCCTAACGAAAAAACCAACACGACGAAGGCGGTAACTGCAACCACATCGTCGTCGTACCCGGACTTGCGTAAATTAGACGAGAACGACGATTTACAATCAATCACTTTACGCAAAAGAAAAAGGCCAGAGCTTGAATGTGAATGCAAAGAGGAGATAACCAAAATACGCACGGAAATAAATACCATGAATACTCAAGTCACGGACATAATAGCCAATTTTCGTAACGATATATTTGCTTACTTAGAGAAACTTGCAAAACTCAGTCAGACAATATGTCACAAATAAGACAAGACTTGAGCGATCTTAAAACGGACTTATCGAGCATTAATCAACGTGCGGACAAGATGGCAACTGAGCAACAAATATTAAAGTCTGATATATCTCATCTAGCATGTAAAAGTGGCGTAACCGAGCAAAAACTACAACAAATCGAATCGCAAATATCTTCCCTAAAAACAGAACCAACATCCACGTTTATACAAGAAGAACTACTTCACGAAATACGCGAACGACACGACCGACAAAAAAATATAATTATATCGGGAGTTTTGGAACTAGAGGACGCAAACAAGGCAGATCAAGAATATCTCGAAAAACAAAAAATACTTAAACCTCTTTACGGCGATAATAAGTGCACTAACATCATCAAATGCCTGCGCCTCGGAAAATACAATGCCGGTAAAAAAAAGCCCATCAAAATAAACCTGGAATCCCGTGAAATAGCTCAACACATACTACGTAACAAGGATAAGCTCACTAAATCAAATATAAAAATATTCTCAGACCAAACACCCAACCAACAAAAATACCAGCACAAAATAAAATAATCAAACTTCTATTCAACTACGATTATCACACACCTACATCCGAATTATACAAACACACCAAGCTAATGAGCACTCATCAACTTTACACATTCAATTCCTGCATTCTCATTAGAAAAATTCTAAACTAAGCCATACACACACAATTATCCTTCAACATAAAAGCATCCAAATACAGCCAAAGAAACCCCAACCAAATACAGACGTGCCCCCCGCGGACGCAATATGGCAGGAAAAATATAAAATACGAAGGCGAACAACGTTATAATAATCTACCGGCACATATCAGGAGCACTTCCTCATTTATTTTTATTTTATTTTATTTTATTCAATAGGAACAACTAACAGCTACAATATAAAACATAAAATAAAAGAATATACAAAACTTATGACAATATGTCTTATACTTAACTATCGAATTTAAATTAAATTATAAGAAGATAGAATAGGCCAACGAAGTAGAATGAAGAGAAAGAAAGAAGTACAATAAAACTATCAAACTATTCAGGAGAGCTCCTTAAGAATAAGACTTTTCAACCTATAGGCAGCAGTTACAAAAATGTCTATATGTTCAAAAGTCCCATTGTAGGAGTCTACCATACGGCACACAGGTGAACGCAGACCAGAGTTGGACCTACAAGAGCCCACTGAAAATAGTCTGCCTGCGCGCACCTCTCGCCTATGGACTGTCCTAGGAACTGCATAACATAGCATGTTAGACAATTCAATGCAGTCAAATTGATTCCTTACAATATTATAAAGATTCATAGCTTCTAGGTATTTAACATATTTAAAGCTAAACTTAAGCAGTACGTCACTAACAATAGAAAACTAATAAGGTCTTGCACATAAAATGCCTCCTACCTACATAAAAAAAAAAAAAGCAATACTTGATCAGCTACTGGACTACACCTACCCTTATTTGTATTTATTCGCTAAGTGAACAATGTATATTCTTTTGGATAAATAAAGAATCTTTAAACCCAGATAGTAAATCGCTCCATGTAAAATACTGGTATTCAATTGCATCCAGTTATACTCCATTTGAAATAAGATTAGACGTATAGATAAGCCTTTTTTACATTCCGTTCAACCGATTTTGAATTCTATTGCGTTGGTGGCATGACAAATGGCAGCCGCAGTAGATAGTTGGTATTGTGTAACTTCTTTTGCTTTTAATGCTATCCTTATGCCTACGGTATAGAAGTCAAAATCGGTTGAACGGACTGTAAAAGGGTTTGTTTTAATGTCTAATCTTATTTCAAATAGGGTATAGATTCAAAGATAATCCTTACGTAGTTGGGTAAAGACTAGACAGATGCTGAACGCCTTTTTTAAAATAATTATTAGCAAACTTCGTAAAAGATCGGGGATAAGATGATCGATCACTATGAAATGTAAGTACTTACTTATGGGAATAGTGATTTGTGACTTTTCTAAGTACTCTTACCTCAGTTGGTCCAAAAGAGTCTTTGAATCCTTATTTGAAACTGCATAGATTGCCACAATAAAAATGAGGTGTAAGAATTAACGATTTTCTAGCTGAATGTAGTATTTATCCAAAATCTATTCATGCAGTTAGCAATTACTCTAGATGTTAAGGACAGTCTCCTAAGACCGTTTTTCTGTAGCTAGAACACGTCGTCACAACTTCCACCCTGTATTACTCCGATCGCACAAGGGATCAAGACAAAGGCCATTGAAATTCTTGCACTGAATTATTCAATATTAATACTTTGTATAATTCATTTCTATTGGAGCGGGTACCAGCTTCCATACATTTCCTGGCATCATCCTTCACATGTGTATGTGTTCTATGGACTATTTTGTTAAATTGTAACACGATGTTTTTGACAAGAAGAAGGTACATTATGCACAGAATTATTTTAGAATTAGTTTGAGTTTAAGAATCTTCGAGCCAAAAATGATCAGTTATTATCTATTGTAATGTTGATTTATTTGTTTAAACTAATAACTAACTACTTACATTGAATACTTAGTGGTACTAACTATGATAAACGAGGGTTCTTTGATTGTAGTAGATAATTAGTAACTCTACTTATCCTATCGAATTAACGAATCTAGTTATCTTAGTTGATGCCAAGTTGGCTAATAAAAATAATTTCCTTTATTTTTTGCTTAATATTGAATAATTAGTCTTCCCTCTAATATTCCGGACCTAATAGTAGGTAGTACACATTGATTGAGGTTACAGATTGATGCTAACGCCTCATAATCTTAATAATCTATTGACAAAAACTGTACAGTTTCAATAATCAATATTTCAAATGAAAATAAAAGGAGAAGAAGAGTTTCAGAAGTTATTCCTCATTCCCATGATACAGCCATCTATTTATTCGCTCTTCAGCTAGTTTTAGTTCACCGTTAGCAAATTTATTTCAAATGAACAGCTCGCTAGAATACATACTACAGGAAAAAAAATATGATTCATGAAAATATAAGTAACACAGAAAAAATTCCATTAGAATATTTATATGATTTTTTTTCGCAAAAAAAAAACTTTAAAATTCATTCCTGAGTGATATGTTCGTGACAATGAAACACCGAGATTCAAAGCAGACTGATTTATTATAAAAGTATTTCGACATACCCTCACAACGTGTACATATTATATGTGATACAATAATAGCGTACATAACACTGTTACCTCTTATTCTATAATTATAACTAAGTTATCATTCTAAACATGTTAAGTACTTCCTACATTAGGTAGGTATTATAAAATTATGAAGTCTTTATCATGTTCGCTAACTTACACGGGTACACATACAAATGCTATACGCTGGCGAAACCGCTGGCAAATTGTAGTTACAAATAAGAATATTAAAAGGGAAACGTACATACGTATATCTTATGTAATACACAATCTAAAACGTACAAGTACGTCCCACAAAAACTACTTATGGTCTTCTTATAATTAAAACAGATTATAAAATTGCTATTGCTTGTTATTTTGCAGTCTTTAACTTCTTGGCACAATCTATGGCAGCCCTCCGGCGTAAACGACTATCAATGACCGGCGTAGACGTAGACGGTGGCGAACTTTTAGCTGCCGTGACTACTGGTTCGGTAGACTCGTCCCTCGGGCCTTTCCCTGTACCCTCGTATGATGTATTAAGCGGGGAGTCTACCGATGAAGTGCGTGTTTGTTCAATGGATGTAGGCTCAAGTTCGGCTGACTCCATATCCGCACTAGGACTCGGACCCGTGAAAGAACGTCTAGATTTGCTAACGCCTTTTGTCAACAACTGATGAATATGACGTTTATGAAGATGCCCGTCATTGGTTTTAATTGCGTACGTAACCGGCCCTGACCGTCGCACCACTACACCTTCTGCCCATTTTTGTCTAAGTTTCGAATAATCCCGCAAGATTACGGCGTCCCCGACGTCTGCTTGCCGCAACGGTAGACGCGCCGCGGACGCGCGCTGCTCGTGCGCCTGCTGCGCGCCTGTCCGGCCGCAGTAGGTCTAGTCTGCCGCGCAGTCGGCGCCCGAACATTGCCAGTGCCGGCTCGCGTCCCGCGGTGCTATGCTCCGTATTACGTACATAAACATTAACATGTTGTCATTAACATTTTCTAGTGATGCCTTCTTTAATACCCGTTCTTTAATACCCGTAGTGCGCACTGCGTTCTCTGCGGCCCTATTACTGGAGGGATGATATGGTGCGACGGGCAAATGTTTTATGCCATTACGCTTAAAATACATTCCTAATTCCGCAGATGAAAACGGCGGTCCATTGTCGCTTACTATTTTTTTTGGAATGCCAAAACGAGCAAAAAGATCTTCATCATCATCAGATCTTCTGAAACTATCAATAACGACCGTTGCTGAAGTGGTGCTCACTCGCTCCACTTCAATCCACTTAGAGTGAGCATCGACTATTATTAAATAATATCGATTGTGTAGAGGGCCTAAAAAATCAACGTTTAATCGTGACCACGGCTCCTCGGGCCAGGGCCATGAGTGCAACGGCGCTGACGCAGGTTGAGCGCGCTGCGACACGCACGCCGCGCACTCACTACAAATGCGTTCAATATCAATATCTAGTCTCCCACCACACATAGTTGCGGGCTATCTGTTTCATTTTGACTATACCCGGATGACCATCGTGAAGTTCTGGCAATATTGATTGTCTTAACACTTTTGGTATAACAATCCTGAAACCCCACACTAAACATCCGTGATCTAAGTGTAATGAATCTTTCCTATTATAGTAAGGTTTTTCTTGATCGATGCAAACCTGTGACGGCCACCCAAACATTGTATAACCTACTATTTTATTAAGAAGAGAATCCTTATTCGTCTCTGTTTTAATTTGCTTAAAACTGAGTGGAAAGTTTTCTTCAACAAAGTTTAGATAGCTACATTCGTCGTCCTCTTCTCGTACTCGTTCTCTAGTCGAGCTAAGAGGAAGGCGTGACAGGGCATCGGCGAAACAATTCCTCTCCGATCTAACAAATTCTATTTTAAAATCATATGCTGCTAATTTAACGGCATATCGTTGAATTCTGCTTGCAGCAGTTACAGGTATGCCTTTATTGTCCCCCAATGTATAACTTAAAGCACGATGATCACTCCTAAGAATAAAATGTCGACCATATAAATACTGGTGGTGTTTAGTCACGCCGAATACAATCGCTAAAGCCTCCTTGTCCAACTGCGAATAGTTGGACTCAGCAGAATTTAAGGTACGTGAAGCACAACAAAGCGGCCGCTCGCTACCGTCATCGTATCGTTGCAACAACACTGCACCCAAACCGTATGGGCTGCTATCTACTGCCAGTATTAGTTGTAAATTTGGATCATAGTGTGCGCATTAAAATAATTTATTAATTAAATTCTAGACAGCGAGCATCATGGTGAGGGTAGAGTACACAAAGTACACGAGCCTCCAAATAAAGTACAAGTACACCGCTATGAACACCAAGTTCGCGTAGTACAACCTGTTCCGTTTCTTGTAGGCGGCCTCACTGCCTTGCAGTCCGTCCTGCAATATGTACCTGAAACAATCAATCATTCACTCACTCTCTGACAGACAACGGGTCTAGTAGCATGAAGTTTGGCACAGTTTTGGTTATGTTATACTAGCAGCGCTATGCGGTTTCACCCGCATAAGACTCGATCCCGTGGGAATATCGGGATTAAAAGAATCCTATGTGTTAATCCAGGTTATAAAGAATCTGCATCATCTGCTATCTCCAATCCATCTGCTACATCCAAATCCGTTCAGTAGTTTTTGCGTGTAGGAGTAACAAACATCCATCCATCCATCCATCGATCTCACAAACGCTATTATTAAGAAGTAGGTTAAGGGCAGAAGTATGATTATGAACCAACCTTCGTATGCCAATACAGGACGCTTGGAGCAGCTCCTTGAGTTCAAGACGGCTGACATCGCAGTTGTAGATGGCTCTGTCGGCGGGAGACAGCCTGGCCGTCATGGCGACCAGGTTGTCGTCGCAGATGTTAAAGTAGTTCGACAGGAAGTAGCGGTACACCATTGTCAGCTTGTACACTTTGCTGTAGACCTTCACGAGCCTAACGAAAACAAAAAATAGTTACTCTTAGTGCAAGACCACTCTTTGCTTCGGTAAGTAAAGTTAGTTAGGTATACAAATGCGAATAGAGTTTATTCGTATAGTCTTATAGAGTGAATTAAGTTTTCATTCGTATGCAACGCTTACGTTGCAAATTAAAGTCAAAGTGCAGTCTGTTAATCTTACCCGAAGGTACGTGTTGACAGGTCTACTCCGGACATGCTGTGACCTAAGGCACGTTTTGATAGGTCAACTCCGGACATGCTGTGACCTAAGGAACGTGTTGACAGGTCTACTCCGGACATGCTGTGACCTAAGGAACGTGTTGACAGGTCTACTCCGGACATGCTGTGACCTAAGGCACGTGTTGACAGGTCTACTCCGGATATGCTGTGACCTAAGGCACGTGTCGATAGGTCTACTCCGGACAGGCCGTGACCTAAGTTACGTGTTGACAGGTCTACTCCGGACAGGCTGTGACCTCCAGGCTGAGTCAAACACACATGGTCACGGCGTTATTCTGCTGCGGTGCGAGCACGGCCTTGTGACATGGCTCTAGTCACATTATATCACGGTTAAGTCATATAAAATGTGTGACTCGAGCCATGTCACAATAAGCCGTACTCGCCCCCCAGCACCATAATTGCGTAATACACGATCAACTACAATCTGAATCGGTTTGAAACAAATTGCTAATATTGCTTCAGTTCGAAAAAAAAATCTGCTCAACAAGCAACGTAAACAACGCAATGAATGTTGTTGAACTGTCAAAATGAAACAGATTAGTCTTAATCGGTTCAAAAAGGAGGAAGTTCTCAGGCTTTCTAGGACGTTGCCAGCTGAAGTCTGCTAAGGCTTTGATTATACAACAACTTTATTCCATAGGTGCTACGTTTCTTTTTATTTATTTACAATTTAGAGAAATAAGTTTTCAAGAAACTCGCAAATATGTAGCTGACATTATAGGATGCTTGTAAAATCTCACAAGATTCACAAGCAGTTGAATTATTGTTATCAATTTTCCTATTCTATTCGTGACTGGCAGTATCAGCAACAGACTGCCTTGTAAAATTCTTTATACCATTCCCCCTCTAAAAAGCTTATTTTATTCACTGAAAACAGTGAATAGTTTAATTCTAATTATATTAGGTACTTAAATGAATAGTAGTAACAATGGCAAATACTGAAAAGATACCATATGTATAGCAGTCGACCGCAAAACTTTGTCATCAAACCGTAAGTTGCCAACTAGCGTCCTGCTGTACAGAAAACTGCAGGCCACTACAAAATAACTATTTTGGGAGAACAGTTTAAGGTACCATCTACCGAAAGTAGTAATCAAATTGAGAAAATACTTGTATGTAGTATAAGTCATATAATGTGCATAAGCTCTGGAGTATTCCCAAATAGTCTAAAATCAGTTATCGTAAAACCGCTTTTCAAAACACGATAATGATTGTTTAGGAAATTATAGAGCCATTGCCCTAA
This sequence comes from Lithophane ornitopus, assembly GCA_948473465.1. Classification (NCBI taxonomy): domain Eukaryota; kingdom Metazoa; phylum Arthropoda; class Insecta; order Lepidoptera; family Noctuidae; genus Lithophane; species Lithophane ornitopus. Next base: position 10,646,951 of record OX419642.1, on the reverse strand, counting down.
TCCCTATATTTTCTAAAGTCATCGAAAAGATAATTTATGAATCAATTTATAAGTGTTAAAGCGAATGTAATATTTTATGTGTTGAACAAAATTTACGAAGAACAAAGGTATAAATATTGCTATTTACTACTTACTTAGTATAATATTAAGAAATGTTGACAAAAAATTGCCAATTTGCGCAATCCTTACAGATATGACAAAAGCTATCGATTTTGTCCATCACGCAACCCTGATTAATAAGCTTAACGTGTATGGGATAATAAGGAAACGTAATTAATCTGATTAAATCATACTTAAGTAACCGTAAACAATATACGGAAATATATAAAATTTGCATAAACACTAGGCGTGAGAAGAAATACATATCCGAAGCAAGAGTAATCAGACATGGTGTACCTCAGGGTGGAGTTCTTAGCTCACTTTTATTCTTGTTATACATAAATGACTTACCACACCACATTGAACACAAAATGGTCTTATTGTCTGACGACAGCACCGCACTAATTAATTGTACAGACATAGATAAATGCGAACAGGACATAAATAATACCCTTAAAGACATTGTAAATTGGCTTGACGAAAATTAATCTAGAAATTAACCTGCAAAAAACGAACGTAATGCATTTTTATCAACGCACATCAGTACCAAAAGTAGTAATAGAATGTAATAACTGTAATTATAGACCAAGTACAAGTTGCAAATTGTTTAGATATACTGATAGACAGTTGACTTGGAAACCTCCAGCAGAAGAAGTTTGTAAAAATTTAGCTTATCCGCGTATGTCTTAAACTATTTAGCGAAAAAGTTCAATATCACCACAAAAGTAGTTGCATACCATGGTCTAGTCGCGTCCATTTTAAGATACGGAATATTTTTTTGGGGAAACTGTACTCTACGAGAACAGGTGTTCAAGGCCCAAAAATGATGCTTAAGGGCAATACTTAATATGAAAGTGACGGATAGTTGCGTCCCTGTGTTTAAGTCCCTGAAACTATAAACTTTCCCGGCTATGTACATTTTAGAAGTAGCAATTTTCGTTAAATGTAACATGAACCTTTTCACTGCACTCTCCAAAGATAGACAGAGACCTCTAAGAAGTCAGTATAAATAATTCTACTTCATGTTGAGAGTTATAATACTGCGTTACAAAAAAAAAGTGTTATTAGTATATGGGCCTAATAATATATTATTATAATAATGTACCCGACATAATTAAAAATGACACAATTCAAAACTTCAAATAGAAACTGACAGCATTATTAATGGTAAAATACTCAAATGGCTCCCTATTCGACTTCGCGGGAATTCTCGGATATTGTGTTTGCTTTATAACATCCTTCACAGCCCTAACCCCATCCTATATGCGGGAACGCTTTTCCTACGCCCGTCCTTTTGATGCACCTTGCAGGTCGCACGCGGTTCGGTTGTGGAATTCACTTCCGCCTGACATCAGGGACTGCCAAACTGTTGCAGTATTTAAAAGAAGAGTGAAAGAACACTACCTATCCATTTAGTCATAGTTGCATAGTTATTTTAAATTAAGTACATTGTAATTATACAACGATACTGTTTCTTCTGAAAAAAAAATCTGCTGTTCCATACATTTTGTCGATTTAAGTGAACACAAATGTAGGGAACAGCAGATTTTTTTTTTTCACGATTTCAATGTTGGTCCCATAGTAAAAGATGTTCAAAATGATGAGTACAAGACCCCTTTTCGGGTTTAGCATAAAGAAAAAATAACGTTGTATATTTTTAGTGATATTTATTTTAGGAGTATGTATGTAAGTATATCCTCATATTGTATGTTTATATTTTAATTAGTGAATTGTTTCTTATTTTATGTATTTTGTTTCTCTTCTACTCTTACACACGTTGTCTACATCTCTTCTATCTACTTTCCTATCGCAGGTATGCTGGAAGAGATTTCTTTAGAAATAAGCATTGCCTTTGTACGTATTTTTCTGTTCCTTTCTTGTTGTCTGTATTTCTATGTGTGTGCATAAATAGTTTTTTTTGTTTTTTTAATGCTATTATTGTGTGATGATTTTCTTAATGATACTGAGATAGATATGAATAATTAACAATTATTTTAATCTGACATACCTAATTTTAAGTTGTTTCAATTTTTATAATTATTTAATGTTATTCCTATTGTATTGGAGATATTTTAATTAATGTTTTATTATAATGAATGTACCATGCCGATTATTGTTTCAACTGTTATACCTTAAGAGCGATAGTTTCCTCACTGACCTTGAGCATGTGGGCGGAGCTAAACTCCCTACTCCCCGAATACGTAAAACGCGTGCGGTGGCGCGCTAAACTGAAACGGCGATCAAAGAAAATACAAGGGCGCAGAGTTGCGCGCATAGGACGCCTATTTTGCCTACGATTCCAGAAAGGAATGGCGGAGATGCAAGGCTGACATTTGTATAGATAGATACATAAGTTACGTATATTTTAAGTTTTTACTGGATATTATTTTTTAGCATGTCTTTGGATGAAAATAAAAGGTGTATCTTTTTATACACGTGATACTTTATGTTCGCATAGCTTGTCGAAATGTAGAACAGCTGATTATTTTTTTGCGATTTCAGGGTTGGTCCCATATACACACGGCTACACATCAAGCTACACATTTCCAGTTTATGCAGATCTCGCATTGTATAGAATTTCCGTACAACGCGAGTAGCCGTGTGTACAATGACCCCTTAAAATATTTCCTACCTACATACCTAGAATACCTACCTACATATACCTACATACTTTTATATCTGCATGTTGTACTTAGTAAACACTCAAAACTCCAGCACAGACCTACATAACATAGGTTTTTCTGTTGCATTTAGAATACGCGTCATAGTGGCAACCTATTCTTACCATTGCATTGCTAAAATTCGTGTAATTTCAACATTTATTTGTAGCCGTAAGGGATAAGCAATGGATCTGCAATCGAAGAGGTTCGGGATCGAATCCGAATCGATTTTTGTTTTTTGAAACCATCATAATTATTTATAAGTATTCTAAGCAACAATGTTAGTTATTATTTTAACTATTTATGTTTATTTATAATCTATTCATTCCTATTTTTTATTTTTTGTGAAGTTTAATATTTCAAGAGAATCGGCACCATTATCACACATAATGGTGCCGATTCTCTCCGTCCGACACGCACTTGGTCGGTTTTTCTATCTGGGATTGCTCAGTAGCAGCCCGGAGTCTCGATTTGTGCCTGGTTGATGGCAATAGGCTCGCCCCTATTACATGCGACATAACTGGCAAAATGTGAGTGTACTAACTAAAGGTACACCTTTGCCTAACCCTTCGGGGAATACAGGCGTGATGTTATGTTACATTAACATTTTTTTTTGGTCTACTTATTGTTCTGTATTTATCCCATGATTGGCCAAATCCAATATTGGATATCTATGGACGCTCGCCAAGGCGGCACGCCATTGGTCGGTTCCAATTTCCGCCAAAACACACGATTCGTCGACATCGCGACGACCGCGTCATCTAAAAGACGCCGCGGCTGGCCAGTTCCCGCTTGATCCCGCTTGGATACGCTCTGAATTTAAGCTCCGTGAGTGAAAATCTCAAAAACAAGAACAAATTGTGCATTACCGTGTTTTGTACTCGTGCCGGACTCTGTGATCAATATTCCACCCAAAGGAACGACCACGTTTGAGAAGCGGCCGCAGCAGAAGAAAAAGGTGAGTCGTACTTAGATTTTTCTCTGTTGAATTTGTGTCTTGATTGGGAGAACGAACAGAACTCGTTCATACAGAACTACCAGCCTAATCTTTCTTATAACCAGCGCCACTACATACAGTCCACTCCTTTATCTCACATTCTGGTCATTCGAGCCCGAATTCATTTTTTCATTTTTCTAAAATCACGCGTCCAAAATGGCGGAAGATTTAGAAACCAAACGTAAAATTTTAATAGTGAAAAAGCAATATTTATTCACTAAGATTCAAAAGCTTTACGATGATTCTAAAAAGTTGGGAACTGTACCAGAAAAATTGCAATTATTTACGTTAAAATTGTCGGAAATGGAAAGTGTCCGTTCAAAGTTTGAATCCACCGTATTTGAATTGTACGAAGTAGAAGTGAAAATAAAACCTACTGCAAAAATGTCGATTAGTGAACTCGAAACATTTGACGAAATGTTAATTACATGTCAATTAACTGCTAAGGAACATTCTAAATCAGAATCTGATTTCCTGTCTGCCAGTTCTGCCGCAGATAAAAATGATTTAGTAGTACCCGCGTTACCAAAGATATCTTTATTTCAATTTGATGGTGAAATTGAAAATTGGATAACCTTTTATGATACGTTCTCATCATTAGTTCACTATAGAAATTTCTCAGATATCGATAAATTCCATTATTTACTTTCATGCGTTAAAGGTTCTGCTTTAAATATTGTTAAAAATCTACCTATTACAGCCGCTAATTACACATTAGTTTGGCAAAGTTTAATTGATAAATATCACGACCACAGAACACTAGCATGTAGGTATTTCGATAAAATGTTGAATTTTTCACCGTTAAGTAAAGATACGACGTCGAACTTAACTTCATTTATAGAAACCTTTGATCATTCACTTAAAGCGATTCAAGCATTGAAAATTAAGAACTTAGACGATTTCTTATTGTGTCATTTGGCATTACAAAGACTCGACCCTCATACGCGAAAATTATTCGAAGAAAGTCGGGATCAGAAGTTGATACCTACATTTTCGGAACTAGTTGATTTTGTAAACAAACAGATTAAAGTTCTGGAACACACTTTTACAAATAACTCTTCAAATAATGCGTCGAAGTCTAGTAATACCCAAAATAAAAACCAAAAGTCTGCGTCAAAGTCAGTTCTCAATACGGCACGAGCTCCGTACAATAATAACAACCGTAATAATAATAATTTTACTTGTGTGATTTGTAAACAAAATCATATGATTTATCGATGCGATCAATTTCGTAAATTATCTGTCGATGAACGAATGAACCGTGTTCATTCACTAAAACTGTGTAATAATTGTCTTAAATCTGACCATCAGTCTAAGGATTGTAAAAGTACAATGACTTGCGGAGTATGTGCAGCACCGCATCATTACCTATTGCATAAAGATAACTCTAAAACGGATTGCGAGGGAATATCGTCCGTGGCGAACACCCCGACCATGCAGCCGTCTCTTTCACACGCGCAGCAAGCGCTTGTGTCGACTCACTTCGTAAGTGACACAGCTGATTCACCCGTTCAGCAAGCATTATTAGGTAATAACTGCGAATACGGAGTAGTGTTAGGTACTACACTTACGCATGTTATTGACTGTGTTGGTCAATATCAAGACTGCCGTGCAGTCATCGATTCCGGAGCTCAGAGTTCCTTTATAACTACTGAATGTGCTCAGAAGTTAGGATTACAACGAAAAAAATGTCCTTTCACTATTCACGGTATAGGTGGGGGAATAGTAAAAAATCAAGGCATGGTTACTTGTACATTAAAACCAAGACAGGCGCATAGTCCAACCTTTAGTGTTAATTTAGTGGTTGTTTCAAAGGTGTCCGCTGACATGCCTAATGTACCTTTCACAAAAAATGTTATTAACGAGTATGACACTTATAACTTAGCGGATCCACTGTTTTTTAAGCGTTCGCGAATAGATATTTTGTTAGGTAACGACATAGTTCCAGATATTATCAGAGATAAACCGTTGGTAATTAAGAATGGTATTCCGAGTGTCATTAAAACGGTTTTCGGTTATGTTATTAGTGGAAAATTATATCCTACGAATAATAATAATAATTGTTCACAAAATTTTAATTTATCTGTTTCGTATGACGAAGAACAATCGATAGAAAAAACGTTACGCGGTTTTTGGGAAATTGAGGAAGTGCCGTGCACACCTTTAATTAATCCTTTGGATCAGTTAGCCGAGGAGATATTTACTAATGAACATACTCGAGAATCGAACGGCCAATACGTCGTTCCGCTGCCGTTCGCGCCCGACCACGCACCGCTCGGTCAAACACGCGCTGTAGCTGAGCGTCGGTTACTGTACACGGAACGCAAACTCGCGCGTACTACGGATTTAAATAATAAGTATAAGGAATTTATGCGGGAATATGAAAGCCTCGGTCATATGGAACTTTATAAGGGTAACAAGCCTAGCAAATACATTATTCCACATCACAGTATTTTGCGACCTAGTAGCACCTCCACTCCTCTACGTGTAGTGTTCGACGCGTCAGCGAAGAGTAGCAATAACGTGTCCTTGAACGATATTTTATTGGTCGGCCCTAAGCTGTATCCGGATATTGCGGCGATCATTCTGAAATTCCGACTATTTGAATTTTGTCTAGTAAGTGATGTTTGTAAAATGTATCGTGCTATCGCCTTAAGAAAAGAAGATCGCTTATATCAACACATATTATATCGGGAATCGCCTAACGACCCAATTAAATTATACGAATTAAAAACCGTGACGTACGGACTTAGTTGTTCACCGTTCTTAGCAATTCGGACGCTACTTCAATTAGCGAACGATGAAGGAAAACGTTTTTCTTTCGCTGCTCAGGTCCTCCGTGAGGGTGTTTACATGGATGATATTCTATATTCATGTAATACTTTTGAGCAAGCTTGCTTAGTACAGGATCAATTAATTGGCATTTTTGAAAGTGCTAACTTCACTTTAAAAAAGTGGATGAGTAACAGTGAAAAGTTACTACAACGCGTCCCCTCTGAAAATAGGGAAAACTCCGTAACATTCGTTAAAGCTGAAAACGATAATACTATTAAGGTTTTAGGACTTAAATGGATTCCAAAATCCGATAATTTTATTTTCTCAGTTAATTTGACAGACAATGAGTCAACCAAACGATCGGTACTGAAATTACTAGCGTCGATTTACGATCCCGTGGGTTTTATCGCGCCATGTACTTTAGTAGCGAAGCAGATCATGCAAGAGCTGTGGAAGCTAGGCATTGGATGGGATGAAAAGTTGCCGGTTAACATAAAAAAATCGTGGCAAACTTTTATTTGTGAACTTCCTCTGTTAAAGGAGTTACGTATCGAACGTCACATGCTATTACCAGGTGAGACGGAATGTGACTTAGTTGGATTTTGTGACGCTTCATTGCATGGTTACGCAGCATGCGTGTATGTGATCAGTCGCGGACAAACACGTGACGTAAAAGTTCGCCTAGTAACCGCCAAATCTAAAGTTACACCAATAAAACCCGTAACGATTCCTCGTTTGGAATTAATGGGAGCTGTTTTGTTAAGCAAATTAATAAAGTTTGTAGTTGACACATTTACTCGCGTTAAAATTAACAAAATAACAGCTGCCTCAGACTCGACAGTCGTACTGTCGTGGCTTCAAACGGAACCTTATAAACTAAAAACCTTTGTCAGTCATCGCGTAACACAAATTATTGAAGTTTTACCTCCTCATTTTTGGCGGCATGTCAGTAGTGAACATAACTTAGCCGATATTTGTTCTCGCGGAGCATCTCCGTCACAACTTGTTAGTTGTAATCAACGTTGGCTACAGGGTCCTGATTGGATGTATAAAAATTATAGCGATTGGCCCATGACGGTGTTTGTTAATGAGAGTAATAATAAAGTACCGGAATTAAGAGCGTCGGTTAATTTATTGACTGAAAATCAGAATAATGATAATTTCAATGAATCTAAAACGGAATTTTGCGAAAGAATCTTTAAACAATTTTCATCATTTTCCAAATTGCAAAGATCGTTTGCTTGGATTTTAAGATTTGGACGCAAAAGGAGTGATTTAACAACTACTCGCAAGTCAGGAATATTATTAACCATCGAATTAACTGAAGCTTCCGATAAATTGATAAAATTAGTTCAAAATGCTTACTTTGAAGCTGAAATTAAATTGATTAAAAATAAGAAACATGTACCATCCTTGCGAAAATTGTCTCCATTTATTGAGGTCGATGACTTCCTCAGGGTAGGGGGTCGCATCAGTCATTCCGAACTTCCGTATAATGCTAAACATCCGCGTCTTCTTCCGAAAAATAGTTTATTTACTAAACTATTGATCAATCATTTACATAAAAAATATTTACATGTAGGTCCGCGAACATTACAAAATATTATCAATGAAAATTTTTGGATATTGTCGGCTCGTCGCGTCATTAGATCTGTTTTATCTAAGTGTAAAACATGTTTTAAATGTAAACCGACTTTACTACAACCCGAAATGGCACCTTTGCCACCAACTCGGTTAATACCTAATAAGGTATTTTCTAACGTCGGAGTTGACCTCGGAGGTCCATTTTTAATTAAAGAAAGCTTACGTCGTAACGCTAAAGTGACGAAAGCGTATTTAGCACTGTTCGTCTGCTTTTCCACAAAAGCAGTACATCTGGAAGTGTTATCCTCTCTCTCCGCCGACTGTTTCCTTGCGTGCTTAGATAGATTTGTAGCGCGTAGAGGGCTATGTGCCGTTCTATATTCTGACTGTGGCACAAATTTTATTGGCGCAAGTAAACATCTGTCTGAAATCCAAAAGTTCCTGCGTGAGAGTCAAAATGATATTTCCGATGGCTGTTCAAAAAGGCATGTTGAATGGAAATTTAATGTACCCAGCGCTCCACATATGGGCGGTCTCTGGGAAGCTGGTATAAAGTCAGCAAAATATCACTTAGTTCGAAGTGTAGGAGAAAAATCCTTAACGTTTGAGGAACTTTCTACAATATTTTGTAAGGCAGAAGCCATTTTAAATTCGCGTCCTTTATGTCCACTACCCGCTAGCGATAATCCGGACGAATTTAATGTTCTAACCGCCGGACACTTTCTCATTGGTCGAAGTTTGACCTCTATACCTGAGTATAACGTTCAAGAGGTGAATATTAATAGGTTGTCACGTTGGCAGTATAGTCAGAGATGTTCCCAACTTTTCTGGAAACGTTGGAGTCACGAGTATTTAAATACCCTTCAGCAGAGAGCTAAGTGGTTTACATCCTCCTCTAACCCAAAAGTTGGAGATTTAGTTATAATAAAAACTAATAATGTTCCCTCCTGTAATTGGCCTCTCGGCAAAATAGAAAAATTACATCCAGGTCCAGACGGAATAGTCCGGTGTGTAACGCTGCGCACCGAAAAAAGTGTCTTACAAAGACCAACCAACAAACTCTGTCCATTACCTTATACCAACTAAATTCAAGCGTCAAAACGTTTTTGTTAGAGATAGGTATCTAGCTTAGGATTTATTTTAGTTTCTTTTTAACGATTATAGGTATTGAGGTAATCTTAGTTTCTTAGAAACCATCATTATGGTTTCGGTAGGGGGTATGTTCTGTATTTATCCCATGATTGGCCAAATCCAATATTGGATATCTATGGACGCTCGCCAAGGCGGCACGCCATTGGTCGGTTCCAATTTCCGCCAAAACACACGATTCGTCGACATCGCGACGACCGCGCCATCTAAAAGACGCCGCGGCTGGCCAGTTCCCGCTTGATCCCGCTTGGATACGCTCTGAATTTAAGCTCCGTGAGTGAAAATCTCAAAAACAAGAACAAATTGTGCATTACCGTGTTTTGTACTCGTGCCGGACTCTGTGATCAATATTCCACCCAAAGGAACGACCACGTTTGAGAAGCGGCCGCAGCAGAAGAAAAAGGTGAGTCGTACTTAGATTTTTCTCTGTTGAATTTGTGTCTTGATTGGGAGAACGAACAGAACTCGTTCATACAGAACTACCAGCCTAATCTTTCTTATAACCAGCGCCACTACATACAGTCCACTCCTTTATCTCACACTTATATTATAAATTTGTATGTAAATTATGTGAATGTAAATAAAAAAAGTATTAATAAGTAATTGCATGTTAAAAAAAAAACTCAACAACAAAGCGCCTACGCGCACAATTGATTTGGGCTCTCTGCAGCGAGCTGGTCTATAAACGCACATTGATACAATTCGTTCGTAAATATTTGCACTAACACACGCAAACGTGCATAGTCGGTCGATAGCCGGGGCGGAGCAGCGAGCGACACAGCCGTCCCGTAGCAATGCTAACTCGGGACTGCCGCCCGCGCCCCGCGCAGAGCACCTCTGAACCTCTATCTCTAAGTGGGGTAATATTCTTAAAAATATTGATTAATTTACATTTATGGTACGAACAATCTGTAGTACCTCTAACCATCAATTTTTCAGTATAAAAATATTTCCAAACATCAAAGCCGTTTAGTAGTAGTATGGAAATATTAGCCAACAAGTGGATATTTTTTTAAGGCAAAAGTATTAGTCTTACGAAAAAAATTGCTCGAATAAAATGTTGTACATGAATCTATGGCAAACATATGTTTTTTTCAGATCTTTTATCCAAGCCGTTAATGAGGAGTAGGCTTTTTAAATTGAACATGTTACGGTACTAAACGGGACCAAGCGCCTTAAAATAATTTATAATGCCATCATTGCTATTAATTTATTTTATATTAATTCACTCGTGTTATAATAATGTTGCATGCCTAATATAAGGTAGAAGGTACAAGGATGGTTTACTAATGTTAAGCATAAAATAGATTGTCATAATTTACATTGGCATAACGAAATACAGCATAATGATCATTACGCATAATATTATTAGGCATAAATGTTTTGCCATAATGTTAATTACCATAAATACTGTTGGCATAATAATAATGCAGCATAATTTTTGTAAAGCATCATTTACACATAATGTTCTTTTGAATAAAAATAATAAATCCAAATATAACTATTTTAGGGGTACGAGGAACAGGGTGTAAAGTTCACTCATCCACCATAGAAAAGGGAGGATCCTCCAATCAGACCGGTGTTGTGTCTGGTGGGCAACTGCCCAACGGTTGATGTTGGGTTCTTGTATATAATAATTATATCCACTGCACGGTAAACTTTAATTGAGCGATGCAGGATTTATCTGACGTCAGGATTTTTATGTGACGTCTTTGTCAGGTCTTTGATGCGTAGTTCGCATGTGGCGATGTAGATACCGCCACATCACTCCCCTCCGGAGACCGGAGGTCGATAGTGGGCTGAGTCTTGTATCTTGCGATGCTTGCCAGTGCCAGTTGTGGTTCCAGTGAGTCGAAACCGGGTGCCGCATTGTTCGCGGTGGGTCGGAACTATTTGCGGCGGTTGTGGTGATTGAGGTGATTGCGGTGATTCCCCAGTGGGTCGGGGTGATGAGGTGATTGCGGTGATTCCCCAGTGGGTCGGGGTGATGAGGTGATTGAGGTGATTCCCCAGTGGGTCGGGGTGATGAGGCTGAGGGTGATGACCAGGAATGCGCGTTCGCTGCATGCTGGTGGTCAGGATACCCGTTGACGCCTCGGGTGTTGGCTTGGCTGTGTGACTCGCCTCACTGAAAGCTTGCGGGAGTGATGATGATGACGTCACGCTGGAGTAATTGCACGAAGGCTGCGTTGACGTTCATATTCGGGGTCACCAATTTAGGGGTATGAGGAACAGGGTGTAAAGTTCACACTCATACTCCATATAAAAGGGAGGATCCTCCGACCAGACGGGTGTTGTGTCTGGCTGGCAACTGCCAAACGATTGATGTTGGGTTCTTGTATATATGTCCATTGCACGGTAAACTTTAATTGCGCGATGCAGGATTTATGCGACGTCAGGATTTTTGTGTGACGTCAGGTCTTTGATGCGTTGTTCGCATGTGGCGATGTAGATACCGCCACACTATCTCCTTTGGTTTTGTATTTTTGGTATTTGCCACCGACTTTCGAAATTTAAGTTATTTTACACTACGTAGTGTTTTTATTTTTCGCTTTTTAGTGAATAAGTTTGTAATTTATCTAAGCTACAATAGCCTAATGTCAACTGCTCACCACCTTTTCAAAATATTGCTTTTTCCGATGCAAGGACGTTAATCGTCGAGGAGTTCTCCCAGTACTTCATCATCAGCTCCACTTCACCATATCCATTGTGACGAGCATAAATTGCTTGTCGAATCGCAACGCGTGAAATACTTATTGATGAGTAGTTCGGGTGGCAATCTGTGGTCTTCATCATCAGTTCCACTTCACCTAATGGTGCTTTCCCAGAGTAACTGCACGAGTTATTATAAAAAATAGAATTTTGCAAATCCGTTTATTTATGGCGTTTGCCCGAAGAAACATAAAAAAGACCTAAAAATTGATAACTTCCTTCTTTTAGAAGTCGGTTAAAAAACAACCAAGGGCCAGCCCCGCCTAATCCAATAGACTAATTCCCAAATTATAATAAATAATGTTCATAGAACATTAGTTTGTGTTTATGCTTAACCCGAAAAGGGGTCATTTTGATCAACTTTTTCTATGGGACCGACCTAAAAATCGCGAAAAAAAAATCTGCTGTTCCCTACACATTTTGTCGATTTAAGTCAACACAAATGTAACAGCAGATTTTTTTTTCGCGATTTCAGGTTTGTTCCCATAGAAAAAGTTGTTCAAAATGATGAATTGTACTCATCATTTTGAACAACTTTTTCTTCCCCCCCCTTCCGACCCCTTTTCGGGTTTAGCATAAACAAAAACTAATGTTGTATTTATGGCTCAAGATTAATAGACGAAATATTATGCCTTAAAAAATTATGCAACTCCTAATTAGACCAAATGACAGTTATGCTAACCTTAGCATTATGCCAAGGTATTATTATGCCACAGTATTAGAAAACGTTATGCCAAACAATATTATGGCTAAAAATTTTATGCCAAGAGGGGGATTCCCTACAAGGATCACCCATAATTGTTCACATCTTATTTACTGTACATGCAATCTATGCAAATAAATGTAGGCTAGGTAGAGTGGCGCTTTCCGTTCTTGGTGTTTCTCTATCACCTGGTCTAAAGTGTGAAGGTGGTCGATAGTGCAATATACTTTTCTGAATCCTGCCTGCTCTACCGGTTGGTGCTCTTCTATGGTTGGCTCTATCCTTTTACAAGCTGCAAACAGTTTATATAGCCAGTAACAAGCTTATGGGTCGGTAATTGTTGACATCCGCTGGATCACCTTTCTTGTACAGAAGTATAATTCTCGATTCTACCCAGCTTTTCGGTGTCCTTTGTACTTGTAGTATTATGTATTGTTAGTATGTTCCACGCGCGCCTCAAAGAGATGTCAGCACTATTGGCGGGGTCCGCTAGGACCGATGCCTCTCAGGGTTGCGGGAAAGTCCAAAAGGGATACCGGGGCCCTTGGCAACCGGCAACTGAAGGAACACGGGTGGGTTTTAGTCAGTAAAACTCTGACACGCCCTTACGCTCCGCCCAGAGCGGGAGAAGTCAATTAATGATAAGGCACACTAAAAAAAAAGGGGCTACAGAGAACAAACGTTCCCACTTCTACAGCCTAGTTTGGTATGTTGTCGGGCCCAGGGCCAGCCCAGGCCCATTTTTCCAAATTATTTTTTTCTATTTGTTTCAATATTTCTAGATTGTCAAAGGGTTCAATTGTAAGAGTCGTGTTATCTGGGAATTCCTCTGTGTTTGTACCCAGTGTTTTCTGCACTGAATAGTGGCAGTTTTTATTGCTGTATAAATATCTGTGGCTTTTTTTACTATCTCTGTCCGTGTTTACCTTTTTTCTGGAACCTGGGACTTCAACTTAGGTACCCAAGTTTTGTCAGAGTTGACTTGTTTAAAGGCTCTTTTTTGGCTTCCTGCGAGCATTACCAGCAGGTAATAATCGCGTGATAAGTGGGCTATGTAGACCATGACCGATAGACACTCATCAGACAAAAGCCTGCAGGCAAACTGTATGTCACCCAGTAGAGCATTGGTAGAGAATACTCACGAAGGTACTCCTTTAGGCCTGACTCCGAGCACTGAGACCACAGCGTCGAGGAAGTAGCCGGGAATATAGTGCAGGAACCAGGTGAGCAGCCAGTACACCGCCTCGTTGTTGGTCTCGATCAAATAGCTGTACCACAGCATCTGCGGGGTGCTCAGCCGGTAGAAATCTTCTGTTCGCAGATGGTCGCCTATTGCTCCTGTGTAACAGATAATTATTAATTAATTTAAATAAATAAAGGTTATAAAAATACCCATCACATAGCCACCATCTACGCATTCTGTACATCAAACTAAGTTACATTGTACAAATAACGGGTGTAAGAAGACGCTGGATGACACTGAGAGTCACCTATAGGTACTCCCGTCCATTGTGATTTTGGACGTGAATATTTAATTTTACTTCCATAGTGGAAATCAATTCAGAAAACGAATGATAACAAAATCGGGGGATACAGTTTGGTGTTGCAGCTACTTGTCTCTCATCGGCTTCCAAAATGTAATTGCACCACTCGATAGCTAAAGTATCAAAGAAAACCTGGAAACGAATGCTATCACCAGGAATCCATTTGAAATCAAGATAATTATTATCTCTTATGGTAGACACCCGGTTCCTATATACATGAAGCAATTTGACGTCTACCCATTCTATCCACTTTTGTATCCAAACCTCTTTGTAATTCTCATTTGTAACCCTAGCTGCATCGTTGGAATAGCGCGACGCAGCAACATGTGGGGACCAGTCAATGCGTGCCGCACTCATTGCGTCAAGCGCAGGCTTCTTCTTCTTCTCCACGCGAATGAAGCCTTCTTCTTCATGGGCCTGTACTTGGCTTGTTACCTAGGGCCTTTGGACACCTCTCGTATTATTGGGTTGCCGCTGATGATTTGCAGTCGAGATTTATTGACGTGCTCATATTGGTTGGCGACCCACGATGGGGGCCGCGGGGAGGGCGGAGCGCGATGCATCGCTTGCAGTGACGGCGGCTGGCGACAAGTCGAATTTTGCTGAGTCGAAACTCAGCTGATTTCCACACTATTCGCAATACATTACACGATAATATATAAATAAAATAAAATAAATAAAAATAAATATTATATTACACTAGCAGCCCGCCCCGGCTTCGCACGGGTAGCACTAAGTACTTATCTACGGCGCAATTACCCCACCTACCTACCCGACCTACCTACCTACCTACCCTACCTACCTGCCCTCTACCTACCTACCCGACCTACCTACCTTCCTGCCCTGCCCTACCTACCTACCCTACCTACCTGCCCTCTACCTGTGTTATCTTTCGAATAGAATGAATGTCCGAATTGAATAATTCAAAAAGATATTTATAAAGGTATTGAAGCAGTCTTAAATATGAAGTAATTCATTTTGATTAGGATTAATACCAAAATAGAAATAAAGAGCCTTTTCTAGCGGCCTCATTTAATAAAATTTTCAAAATAAAAGAACTCTTATTGTGGCATAACTATAACAGTTAGACATATGCTGTCGCGACACTTTTTGTATATAATAATGAGTTCTGCAAAGTCGTAGTACATTATTTTATTCTATCCTCAATAGTTTTAGCAGCGCACGCGATGTAAAGAATATTTTAGCTAATTTTTTTACACTTTGGGTTACATTATTGGAGTTTTAGTAAGGATCCCTAATCTTTTCTAGCAATAAATATAGCCTATGTTACTCAGGGTGAAATCTGCTCAGTAGTTTTTGAGTTTATTCGTTACAAACATACACACAAAAATACAAACATACAAAAATACAAATCTTTCCTCTTTATAATATTAGTGTAGATTACACAAGTCTGGAACTGGCTAAGGGACATGTATATATAATAGCCTGCTAGACCCTCGTACGGTCGACTTAGTAATAGGAAAACTTTACATAGAACCTTGTCATTATACAATTCAAATGCGATGGTTGGTATGTAAATGGTTTAATTGAAAAAAATGCTTTGAGTTTTGAGTACTCACCCCATTTTGTGTTATAAGGCGAGCTACTGACGGTGTATATGGGAATGCTAGCCCAATGATGTCTGTTCTGCACGGAGTCCCAGCCCGCTGCGATGATAGCGTTGTTCACGAAGTCCACGGGGGCGTACGATACGACTAGATTCTTGTCCACCAGAAGTACATGCATCACACCCAGGCCGGTGCCTAGGAGAAACTGAAATCAAGGAGAAACTGAATTCAATTGTCAACCTCAAACTCAAATTGGTTATTTTTACAGGCACTTTTTAACTGTCGAGGTGTTGGTCAGTAGTAGGTTCCTATGAAGAGGAACGGAAAAGAAACTCCACGGACACTCTTTTAAAAATCAAAATATTATTACAAAATATTGGGTTCTGTTATCCGTTAAGTAAGCTTTTCATTCAAATCAATAACTAGTGGTGGTATAACAATAAAGTCAAACTAATTATTTCAAGCAGGCCATTAAAGGCACTTTTGAACGTCAAATATTACATGAAAATGGAATTGGTTCTAGTTGCTAGGTCCAAAAGGTAGTTTCGCATAGAAAATAATTGGATAGAAACTCCATTGTGACATTCAAAATGTTTTACAATATTTTGTATACAGTTAATTATTGTTAATTATATTTTTAATTACATCATTATTCTTGCCGAAGCAACCGGCAGCAAGTTCGTCATGCTCACTGCTTGCGGTAGCGTCGGGGGTCGGGTTGCCTCCTCCCCTCAAATATGGCGAGGGGGCTAATGGCTGATCTTTGCGTTATGCTCGTGAACGGGTGCCGCTTGTGGTGACTGGTCGTCTTGCTGATCTCGGTTTTGTTATTGTTATTAGTAATTAACTTTTCATTTAATTTACTTCGATGGTCCTAGTTTATCATTTGACTTCCAGTTACAGCTGGTGGCTGGTTAAAGTGGTGCAGGGCGGGCGTTTTGGGGGACTGTCTTATGTAATTTTGTTTTGAAGTTCGAAAAGTGCTGATTCTTAGCCTAGTTTGAATAAATGACTTTTGATTTCAGGAACTTAAATAATTATACTTAGAAAAAAAAAATGTATAGATAAGATAAGATAAGATAAGTCTTTGTTTGCCTTACTGACCAGACTGTAACAACTGAATACCGTGTGGTATTCAGTTGTTACAGTCTGGTTTTGATATGATGTCCACATGTTTAGCTATACAGAATATTGTATCACTTGCATGCAAAATAATTAGTAAACAAGTTAAAGGTTAGAATGTCGCAAATTAATTACACATAATAAGTTACACATAATAGTCTTTTTGCTCATGCGTCACAAACATTATCATTAATACATTTTATATTTTCAAATTAAAGAAATCTTTTATGTCATAAAAATTATGTTCATTCAGCCATTTAAATAGTTTGGTTTTAAATGAGTTAGGATTATGTAATAATTTTAGTTCCTTTGGTATTTTATTGTATATACGTACACACATCACAAGGCAGCTTTTAGCATACTTGGCTGACTTAGGATTATCCTTTAATACAAGTCTGTGTGGATCCCTTGTTGGTCAAGAGATCATCATACGCTTTTATGAACAATCCCTTATTACTGTACACAAATTTACAGATTTCGTATATGTAAAGTGATGGAAGTGGTAATAAACCTAGCGTTTTGAAAAACGGTTTGCAGGACTCATCAGGACGGAGTCCACAAATGGCCCTGATGCATTTTTTTGCGCTATAAATGCTCTATTCATATCCGTACTGTTCCCCCATAAAATGAGCCCGTAACGTAAAATGGATTCTATATAAACGTGGTATGTAATAATTGCCGTTTTTCTATTTGTCACGTTCTTTACTTGTCTGAGAGCATACGCAAATTTATTGATCCTATTGCACAAATCATCTAGATGCACTTTCTAATTTAAGTCTTGATCTATAAGTACACCCACGAATTTGGTTTGTGTAACCTCTTTCAGTCTATCAATATTAAGTTTAAAATTTTATTTAGCATGTTTAGATTTATTAAATTGTATAAAATTAGATTTGTCTAAGTTGATTTTTAATTTATTTGTCTGTAGCCATCCTAAAATATTGTCAATAGTACTGTTAATGTCCATTTCATGATCAGATATTGATTTATACTTCTTATCAGACTTCACGATCATTGAAATATCATCTGCAAATAATATACATTTAGAATGTAAGTTTTCATGTACTCTATCTATGACAACGTATTGTTTCCGATCACTTAAATAGGACGATATCCACTGCATTGCTAGCCCTCTTATTCCAATTCTTTCTAACTTTTTTAATAAAACTTCATGTGCTACAAAGTCCTCATGGATGTCCTCCGCCCTGGGGCGGGCGGAGGGGTCTGTCAGACTCTTACTTATTTTACTTATTTTTACGGGAACGTAAAAATCTTCCGCAACCCCCAACTGGTGCCGGCCCGCCACTGTGGGCCTCCTCGGGTCAGGGGGGGAGTGAGGTGTTTGACTCTCCCCGTGACGTCTAAGAGGGGCGCGCGTGGAACACTACGCGGCGCCACCTCGGGTCCTGATGTGTGGGGGGCGACGGACGTCCCCGAGTCCGACACCCCTGGACCCATTTAGGGAGGCTGGAAGAGGGCGTTATCCGCCCTCCGCCGACGCCCGGTGCGCCTGCTGCGGGCCGGGTGAGTAGACGAGATCTCCCTCTCCATTTCCGCAACCTCCTTCTGCGAGACGACTGTCTCGCAGTAGGAAACCACCGCGTCCCAGGACTCCTCGCTGCCGACCATGGCATTGACTACGGCCGACAGCGACAAGTCACTGCCTACTTCTGAGATGAGGGCTCGGCGCGGCTCCTCCCAAGCGGCACACTCTGCCAGCGTATGCCGCGCCGTGTCCTCCCGGCAGTCGACGCAGTGGTGACAACGAGCGTCCGGCTCCCTGTTTATGCGACACAGATACTTCCCGAAGCAACCATGCCCCGAGAGCACCTGCGTCACCCGAAACGACAGGGAGCCGTGCCTCCTCCCGAGCCAGCGCACGAGCACCGGCCGGACCGCCTCGATGATGTCGAGGTAGGGCGTGAAAGCCTGTCTCGCCATTCCGCCACCAGGACCTCGCGAAGCTGAGACCGATGCAGCTCTATGTGTCGCTGCATCGGTTGCTCGCCCCGCGCCCTCGCTTCCTCGCGCCACCGGTACGATGACACGAGTACTTTGGCCTCGAGGTCCCAGGGTGGGGATCCGGCCAGTGCACGCCGCCTCGTAGGAGATCGTGCGGTACCCTCTGATGACTCTGACGGCCATCGCTCTCTGCGGCTTGCGCAGAACTGCGATACTACCGGCCTTCAGGTCAGCCGCCCAGATCGGGGCCCCGTAAAGGGCCATCGACCGCACGATCCCCACGTAGAGCCGCCTACAAGCGGCGCTCGGGCCCCCCAGATTGGGAAGCAGCGTTGACAGCGCTCCAGCAGCGCCCAGCAACTTGGGCGTTCTAATATAACCTAACCTGAACCTAACCTTTTTTACTATTAAAAGTATTAAACCTAATCTTACTAGTTCGGTTTCGGATAGTACTTTATGACTTTATTACTGGAATAAGGAAAAAAAAAAAAATGCTCCCCTTTTTTTTTGCGTGGGTAATCATCAAATGCCTTCTCCCGCTCTGGGCGGAGCGGAAGGGCGTGTCAGACTTTTACTGACTAAAACCCACCCGTGTTCCTTCAGTTTCAGGACTATTCGGACTATTCCGTAACCCTGGCAGGCATCGGTCCTAACGGACCCCGTCAGGTGTGCTGACATCTCTTTGAGGCGCGCGTGGAACACGACGCGCCATCGACCCGGGCCTGGTCCTTATCGGACGGCGAGCTACCCATTGCTCGCCGTCCGCAAGCCCGCGCCTATGGTGGCCGGGAATCCACCTGAGATTCCCGACGCCCATGGTGTCTCCAGCGGCGGCGGGTAGGGGCGTGAGGGCGCAATCTTTGCCTCTCCCTCACGCGTTCCGCCTCCTCCTTCGCGAGCATTACTGCTTCGCAGAAGGAGGTGACGGCTTCCCATGCCCTCTCGCTCCGTACCATGGCCTGGACCAGGGCCGGACGCGAGAGGTCAGTGCCGCCAATCGCCTCCACGAGGACACGGCGGTGCTCCGCCCAAGCAGGGAACACCACCACCGTATGCTCCACCGTGTCCTCCGGACGATCCGCACAGTGGTGACACCCGGGCGTTTCATCCCGCCTAATCCTACACAGGTACATCCCGAAGCTGCCATGCCCAGTGAGGACCTGCGTCAGGTGGAAGGTGAGGACGCCGTGGCGCCTCTCCAGCCACTCCTCCAAGAGGGGACTTATCGCCGCAATTGTGGCGTGCCCAAATAATGCCTTCCCTGCCTATCTACTCCATACGCCAAACTGAAAACGAAAGTCAGCGCCGGCAGCCAACTCAGCAACCGGCGCCGGCAGCGGAGGCACTTCCTAATTAATAATAATATCTTCTGCGTATTTGACCAGCCTCCGTTAAGGGCCTATACCTACTACCTCAGCTCAAATTCACTTTTTATCTCGCTCGCACCATACTACTCGCGGCCTGAGTGAGAGCGAGACGGAGTGGGGTGCTGGCGGATCCATGCCTCGAATAGTTTAGGTAATTGCTTTTAACGGTGAAAATAATGGAACATACCAAATAAAAAAAAAAAGCTTTATAGTTCAATAATTATGCAAAGTTTCATGATCTAATTTGAAGTATTTTTTTGAATACCAGCGGTTATAGTTCGTTTTAGAGGTAACTTAGTTTTTTTTTTCTTTAGAGAAAATTTTATGTAATCGTTTTTTCGCATGACCTATATCTATCTATCCTCAACTATAACATATTTATTTCAAAATTAATGCTGCATTATTTTCGGCAGCGGAGGATCATCATAAACTATTTGAGGTTGCGTGTTATGGCGACACTATATTTATTTTTCCACTCACACGCTCTACAAATTGTGACAGTTTTAAACAATATTGCTTTGCAGATACGTACCCCTACTGGCGATGCCATAATTGTTTGTCTGTCTATCCAACCTGGTGAAGGCTCAATGAAGGAATTAAGCACTGAAATAAACAAAGAAATCAGTTATTATGCTGGTGCGGCTGTGGTCGGCATGCGGTACATCCAAGTTAATTGGCTATTAAGGACTACAAAATGGGAATTATTTGAGGCTCATTCTTCTTCTTCCTCATGTTGGCACGACAGTTGGCCCAAAACTTCGCCACTTCCACTGCGTTTCAGTGGCAGCTCAGAGGTCACTTTGGCTGCAAGTTTTGGGGCACAGAGGGATAAGAGGTAGAGCATCGCTTGTGGCACAGCTCCACATCCACACCCTGCTGCCGTTTTCGGTGACGGTTCAGGAACTTCTGAGTGGACCACGGATGGTTACACCCTGCAGGAAGATGCTCGTTTGGTGGTAGATAGTAAGTGGGAGGGGGGGGGGGATCCTGCCACAGTATGTAACGGGCGTCGACAGGGTTAAACCGAAAAAAGTGTTCCGCGCAGCTGCGGCAGCACACATACCCACTTTTCATTAATTTTACATTCCACTACAAGTAAAAATGATAGAAAAGAGATGGCTTGATAAAAACAACAAGAAAAAAAGAGACAGCTAATGTTGCTTCATCAACTAAGCGTACTCGTCGCCATGAGTGTCGCAGACTAAAGTCAATACGTCCCAATTAGGACTTCACGATTGCGCGCTCACAACATATCTGTTTATAAAACATTCATTAAAGTGTACATTAATAATATTAAGGACATCAAAATGAAAATTATTTGGGGTACAATAAAATACATGCCAATAATAAAGAAAGCAGAAGGATTACCTACGGGTGGCTTCACTACACAGATGGGTAGGTCGCCGGCGTTGATGCGGACCAACTCCTCGGCTATCGCCTTCGTGAACGTGTACGTGTTCGGCCAGTCCTTGATCAAACTGCGAAAAAAATTACATCTCAGGGTCAGCGCAGATCCTGCCAGGGTTGCGGGAAGGCCGAAAGGGATACCGGGACCCTTGGCAACAGGCAACTGAAGGAACACGGGTGGGTTTTAGTCAGTAAAACTCTGACACGCCCTCCCGCTCCATCCAGAGTGAGAGAGAAGTCAGTCAGCGCAGATCGGCGCGGTGGTGGCGAAGAGCTAGAAGGATAGGTCACTTCACTTCAGTTTTCACGGTGAGATTTTTACAGAATAGACCAGCACGTGTTTTATTTCAAAGTTTAACTCACGCAGGCGTTATACTAGTGAGCCGGTCCTTGTCCACGCTGTCCACCATATCTAGGAAGACGTCAGGAGGTATGGGGCATGGGTAGAACTGTTCCTTGAGGTCAGAGCCTATTCTCTTGTCGGTGGCGTGCGCGAAGGCCGTGGATATGTGGTTGAAGAGTCTGAGGACAAGTTTATATTCGATAGGATAATAGTTTGTCTTACCAAGCGGTATCGTGTTACACTAACTGCATGTGCAGGTCAGATAGGCAGTCGGTCTATGTAAAATACTGATATTCAGCTGCATCTAGTTAGACTATTGGAAGCCAACCCTAACATAGTTGATGATAATTTAGTTAGCTGCCGTCTTTAAGCTGCGTACACATTTGGGAATTTCCATCGAACAACGGCGTCACTAGTCACACGTAATGAGTACAACGGCGTCACTAGTCACACGTATGAGGACATCAGGAGCTTTTCTTCCAAACAATTGGAAATTGAATTGTTAATTAACTAAGTATGAGAATTATATTGTGGCCAGTTGTTATAACCGAAAACCAATGCGGCGGCGCGGCGGCGCGGCGGCGTGGTGGTTCACTAATTCTAATTAAAAGTTTAAATCAAAAACCCGAAAAGACATAGTTGAACTGTTGGTTGAACATACAATTGAACCGTCTTGTGTTGAGCTAGATAAGCGTGCTACAGTGTGCGTCGTACACAAAGTGTACGTCGTACAAAACGTGCAGATACAATCCATACCAATAACCTCAGCTCGGCTGTGCAGTAACAAAACCTAGCAACTGACATTTAAAAAAAAAAAAGGTGTTTTTGCATATTTGAAATTGCAAAACAAACGGAAACTTGTAATAAGTATGTTGCTACTTACTCTAGAACTTTTAAGAACACTTGTAAGGCAGCTCTAAAGCCTTATACATTAACGAACAATGTTAAATCTGCAGACAATAAAATGAAGTCAGTTTGGAAAATTATCAGCATGAAACGGGTACAAAAAGCATAATTATGATTACAAACTGGAGACGTCATGTGGTCACATTTGCGAAAGCAAAGAAGTTGCTCAAGAATTTGTTATATACTTACCTAAATTCCTTTACTAGTATCCCACTTAAAACTACTGAAACCTTAAATTCCTCGCCGTCCCTGTCTTTTGATTTAGTAAGGGTGCACGTTTCAGCCTGCCCGATTGAATTTAACTCCATAACAGTTATAAAATCTTTCAAGCAAATCAAGATCAAACTGACCGAAGATCTCTGGGCTTATTAAAACACATTTTTGACGTGTGGGAAGTGGTGTACAATGGCGATGGCAGCGTTAGTTCCGATATTGAGCACACAAAAAAAGATCCTCGCACAGCTATATCTGTTTCGTACTCACTTAAGGTTGGCGCACTGCTTGCCAAGTGCCAGCATCTCTCTGGTCCCTCGCACGTTGATGAGGCCCGCGACGTGCAGCGGCTCGTCGAAGTTCACTGTCGCCGCCATGTGGACTATTATGTTTACCTGGAGTTAAATCAAGAGTCACCGTACAGTAGAGTGTAATTACATAATACAATATAGAATCGTAAAATCACGCCTGCGTTCCCCGAAGGGTTAGGCAGAGGTATACCTACAGTACACCCACATTTCGCAAGTTATTATGATGGTAAATCCCAATAACAATTTGCCCGACCCGAGAATCGAACCCAGGACCTCATGCTCTTGCGTAGTCGCAGACTAGCAGTAGCGCTTGCAGTCACTAGACCAATGATTTAGTAAATAATAATAATGAATAAGAATAATAATAAACAATTTTTTGAAGCAATCGTTGAAGGAGCGGTTCTTTGGCCGCCTGAAGAAAGTATTTAATAGTCTTCTATCAGGCGGTAACAAGGTGCGCGCCTTCAACGGTTGGGTCATGCCGGTTTTGATGTACTCTTTCGGCATACTCAAATGGACTCAGACCGAACTTGACGCCTTGGATAGAAGGGTCCGTACGCTGCTGACTGCATACCGAATGCATCACCCACGGTCATCGGTAATGAGACTGTATATCCCGCGAAAGTGTGGAGGTCGAGGCTTTTTAAACGCTAAGACCCTCCACAATCGCGAGATATGCAGTCTCAGGGAATATTTCCTAGAAGCCGACGTGGGAATGCATCGAGATGTGGTCGCGGTGGACAAGGGCCTCACCCCGCTCTCCTTGGCGAAAGAGAACGGCGCAAGCCTATAGTGCTTGACACTAACGATCGCAAGGAGGTACGGCAGAGTAAGGAGCTTCGCGGACGCTTTTTCCGGGCCCTGCATGGACCCGATGTAGATTTACTAGCGTCCGTAGCCTGGCTGCGTTTCGGTGACCTCTTTGGAGAAACCGAAGGTTTTGTCTGTGCAATTATGGACGAAGTTATCATGACGAACAATTACCGGAGATTTATTGTGAAGGACGGCACGGTTGACATTTGTCGGGCATGCCACCGACCGGGAGAATCAATCCGTCACATTATCTCCGGATGTTCTCATCTAGCTAACGAAGAGTACTTGCATAGACACAATCTTGTAGCCAGGATTATCCACCAGCAACTTGCTCTGAAATACAGCCTTGTGGAATCGGAAGTGCCGTACTACAGGTATGTGCCCGACCCAGTTCTCGAAAATGGAAATATCACATTGTACTGGGATCGATCCATCATCACTGACAGGAATATTGTTGCCAATAAGCCTGATATAGTGGTGGTGGATCGATCAGAGCGGCGCGCAATGATCACTGATATAACGGTCCCGCATGACGGAAACCTCGTGAGGGCCGAAAAAGATAAACAAATCAAGTATCTTGACTTGGCTCACGGGGTTGTCGACATGTGGGATGTGGACTCTGCGATCATTGTGCCGATAGTCGTATCAACCAATGGCCTAATTGCCAAGAGTCTCGGCCAACACCAATGGAGGCTATCGTTGGGCAGCTGGATTAAGGGCTTGATTCAGAAAGCGGTACTCCTGGACACGGCTCGCATTGTTAGGAGGTTACTCTCTCTGGAGCCCTGACCGCCGGTAGCTTGGACCTTGTTCCCGATACCGGTGGGAAGTGTGTGTGGTGTAGTGGGAAGTACTTTTTATATTTTTATATGTTTTTATATATTTTTTATTCTAATATTTAAAAATATAATTTGTATGTATTTAAAGTGAAATAAACGGAATAACAATAAACATTCCGGAATAAATCCTCTAAATGATGGTGAAAACCGCATCAAAAACATTAGCAAGGTTTAGAAGAAAGACGCGGTCACACATACAGACACGAAAAGTGACTTCAATTTATTTGAGTCGGTACTTATACAGGGTTGCAGGAACTCAGCGTTGCTAGAGGGAAATATTCTGAAGTATTCGGAAGTATTGAGTAGGTAATGTTCAGAATTATTAGCCGAGAAGAATTACAAGGAATATACTATCTGGCTAAGTATGTACATGTTCGGTCACGTGCGCCGCGCCGCGCGCCTTTCGACATCGGGCAGGCACAAATAATTAATTATTCGATTATCCATTAACGTTTGACTATTGACCGCTAGATAGCGTTACTGCCAGAGTTCATTCGTAAAACGTAACGTATTAGGTAGGTAGGTAGGTCCCTAATAAAAAGGTTATTCTATTAATGATTATATTATTTCAAGTGTTTCTTTATGTGAGTACTTATATTTTGAATTTTTGATTTCATTTCTTTGTAGAAGACAAAGAAAGAAAATACTTTTTGGTACAACATCATCGTAAAAAGTTTAGATAACGTACCTACCTGCTCACCCACTTACTTAAATACCTAATTATTCCATTTAAATCTTAAAGCAAAAACATTTTACAAAGTAAAATAAAATTTTACAACAACCGCACAAAATCGACACATTCTAAACACAAAGAAACAAAAACCGGCCAAGTGCGAGTCGGCCTCGTGCACGAAGGGTTCCGTACCGTTATCTATAAAACCGGCCAAGTGCATGTCAAACCATGCACAATGAAGGGTTCCGTAGTTGGGATGAATTTATAAAACAAACTTAGTAGTTGAAAAACTTGTTCTCCAATACAGAATGTATGGGAGAACATGTTTTTACAACTGCAAATTTAAGTTGTTCGATTATTACTCGGTTACTTGTGGAGCCTACGTAGCGGTGATAGTTTTCCTTTTAATTTAGTTATATATACTACTGCCGTGAATTTTTTCACATACCTAAACCCAACTATTTAGCTGGCAGGGGGGGGGACACTTGGCTCTAACAAAAATCAGCACTTTAAAGCTTAATATTCCGCAAACGGATTCCTGAATCCAAAAATGGTTTTACAAACTCACATTATTTTTAAACGACCTTTCCAATGATACCCCACGCCATGGGATTGACGAGAAAAAAAAAACCATCCCCACTTTACGTGTAGGAGAGGTACCCTAAATAAAAATATTATTAACGATTTTTTTTTACCACTTTGTCGGCGGCGTTTATATGTATATCCATACCAAATAATAGCTTTCTAGTACCAACGGTCTCTGAGCTAAGCCGCGGACAGACGGACAGACGGACAGACGGACATGGCGAAACTATAAGGGTTCCTTGTTGACTACGGAACCCTAAGAAGGGCAAAAAAATCAAGTCTGTTGTATGGGAGCCCCCCTTAAATACTTATTTTATTTTTATTTAATTATTTATTTTTAAAGTGAACATAACGTGAAAATAACTAAATATTATGTGAATATTTCAAGCGTCTACCTATTGCCGTTATCAATATCGAGCAAAAACGAGCAAAAAAATCACGTTTGTTTTATGGGAGCCCCCTTAAATATTTATTTTATTCTGTTTTTTTTAGTATTTGTTCAGAAATACATCATCTGTGAAAATTTCAACTGTCTAACTATAACGGTCCATGAGATACAGCCTGGTGACAGACGGACAGACAGATAGAGAGACAGACATCGGAGTGTTAGTAATAGGGTCCCGTTTTACCGTTTGGGAACGGAACCCTAAAAATTAAATAAGTAACTAGGCACAAGGGGCGGTATAGGTAAGTACTATTGTATCACTATAAAACGGGTGATGGACGTGCGAGCAAGTAGCGCGTACTTATAGCTCGGCGAGCTTACTCGCTCGTGTGTCATGCTAAGTACGCGGTAAGTTCGTCGGCGAGCCGAGTAAGGTCGCGAACGCCGTCAGTGATACAAGTGAAGCTTACCCCGTACTTTAAGTACGCAAGTCTACCCACTTTGGATCACTTTTTCAATGTTAAAACCAGTTACTTACCTCATTTGTGATGTTGTTCCAATCTCTATCACTGAGGCCGACCCGAATGTCAGACACGTCTCCTTCCACGGCCACGATGCTGTCAGCAAAATTAGGTTTCTTCTTACGTAGAGTGTCGTATAACTGGAAAACAGGAGAAATATACAAAATTTACACAATTTTATAGGTTATTAGTTAGCTAAGTACACTATCGCAATAGGTTACCCTGTAATGATAGATGTAAGTTGGAAATGAATAAATAAATATTATCTGTCACACTCACAAGCCGTGTGTCACAAGGCGCAAACTCACCTCAGCGACAATGAGGTATTGGCAGGTATAGGTTTTCACAGATTGAAATTGAGTTATGAATGCGGACATTCAAACACGGGAATGGGCGTTCAGATAAATATCGTTTATCCGTGGAGTAAAATTGTAGTCTGACAGATTATGTACAGATTTACAAAAAATCTAAATTCGCAAGAAATGACTACAATATAGAACTATCGAGGACTAGATAATGTTACAAATATGAGCTCCGTACGTATATGTACTTAATTATAAACTACTACTAATTAATTATAAACTAATTAAGATAAAAATTATTAAGTATTAATTTAGATAGGTATCTTTAATTTCTTCATATGCTCTCCGAAGGAGTTCACACAGGTGTTAGTACCTACACCCACTTGCAGGCCATAATAAGGGGCAATTCCATTGTCATCAGACTCGCATAAATCCAGGCTCTAGGTTACTACCAAGAACTTCTGGACAGAAGACCCATTAACACTTAGCCCGACCTGGGACTCGCTTAGCTCGACCTCGCAGTGAGCGTGAGCTGTCAATGGTGTCAATGCCAGCTCACTCTAGCGTCACCTAAGGTTACACGATGAGGTTTGACAGAACAGTCAGGCTGATCGTCGCGCTCCTCGCGGTCCTCGCGCTCCTCGCGCACCTGGCGCTCCCAGGTCGCGCGTGCGCCCACTAGACCATCAGACTGCCTCGCCATCATCATCAGACTGCCTCGCCATCATCATCAGACTGCCTCGTTGGCAGTCTGATGATGACAGAGTGCCTTGATTTTAGAAAATCCATATTGTGCTCAGACCAAATAAAAAACCAAGACTGCGCTGTCAACAGTGACGTGAGGCAGGTTTACATGTGCGCACTGACACTTAGTGAGGTGTAGTTTGATTGTAAATCGTGTAGTTTTGGCACGCGGCACTGTATGGTTCGCAGCGCTCTGGCGTGGTTTTTTTATTTGGTCTGAGCTTGTGGGAGGAGTGCTTGTTTCTTTTTGTATCAACTTTATTTGAATAGATTAAAATTAAAATACATTGTACGTTGTGAGCTACAGCTAAATTATTTACTTACCGGTTCTTTAAGTATATTGGTTAATCTCTGTTGAATGGTTTTGCCTTTCTTTGGTCTTAGTAACATGTACAGTTTCTTGATTTCACATGATCTGAAACAGATAATAAAACCTTAAAACTTTAATAATTTAATAATAATTTATTTGTTCAAAAACATACATACATTAAGATAATAAGATGGCACATTTTAAAGTCCTTAAATCTATAATCAGATATTGGAACATCTGTGTCTGAACTAGATATAAAATATCTGTATTTCAGACATCAGCGCTCTCCCCTGTTGTAGGCGACATTTCCTCTATACACATTTATACTACTTTGGTCTCACATTGAGAATAAAATGGTCCTCCGCGGCAAGTTAATTGACAGAAGACCGTATACTTACATTATTTATTATTTAATGTAGGTAGAACGCAAGCCTATCAACAATAATATGATTTACTTAATGAAACCAGTCGATGCGTGTCGTGTTGCTCGTGCTCGTGAATAAAAACTTTTTACAAAAAAAAACAACCGACTTCCGAAACAACACTAAAAAGTGAAAAATTACTTCAATTTCGGAAGTTGATGTCTTTGGTTTTCAATTTTCGTTTTTTGCCACCGACTTCCGAAATTAAAGTTATTTTTTAGGTACTTACTGTTTGTTTTGGAATTTGTTTGTTTTTTTTTTTTAAATAATTTAATATACGCTAAGTGGGGAAAATAAGTATTGAAGCTAACTCAAGAACTGGGACAAACAAAAAAATAATCATCAAAATCAATTCATAAAAGGCGGAGTAGGTAATCGCGTAACAAACAAACACAAAAAAATCCTACATTCGAATTGAAAACCTCTTCCTTTTAGAAGTCAGTTAGAAAAGTGTAACATTGAGTTGTTCAAAATGTTACGGCTACATTGTCGCGTTAAGGTGAAATGGTTCCAAAGCAGTTGTTTTGACGCGTTTCGACTTCACGCAAAATCAATGTTTCTCTAAAAAACTTTGATTACGAAAATTGAGGAGTGTCTTTAGTGTATGAGGCCTGAAACACGATTGAAAAAACTTTCCTCGATACAAAAAAACCGCGAAGTTTCCTTAAAATCAGCTTTTTTTTTAAGAGAGAAACCTATTCCATTCGATTATTATCAAAAAGTTACTTTAAGGGATTATAGACTTATTTTTCTAAATAAAAACAAATAAAATTTTAAAATTAAATGTATTGCAATAGAGTTGCGCGCGGGCCGGGGCATACCACCGCTCCCGGCTCCCGTCAGTCGCTACCACGATACCACTTCGCCTTAACGCGAAGTATACTTCGCGCGCTCTGTGTTGCTCAGCAAGACGTCGAGGGGTGTGCGAGACAAAGCGCGCGAGGTGTAGTTTGGCTTATCGTGACAATGTGGCCCCAGCATAATAATGCGTGATGTGCGATAAGGAATTTCGTTCCAAAAAAGAGCAGCAAAAACATTACCCAACAGCATTAATGATTTCATGACCAAACCACGCCAGACAAAGCCAAGGTACGTCTGAAGCGACTACTGGAAGTGAGTGTGATGCCCTCATTCAAATTGCTCGAAGAACGGATTGCCGATGGGGCCGAAAGGTCCCGAAGTGGCGAGTTGGCGACCGCGCACCGAAACACGCAGCCTGGGGAGGCCTCGCTCAAGGTGCCTCTGTCGGTGGATCAATGACTTGTCACGGAAATTCGCCGGATGCGGGGAGCATAGGACCGGGCATTGTGGCGATGTTCGGGGAGTGGCTCATGTCCAGCAGTGGTGGTTTTGGTTGAATGATGATGATTCCTCACCTGAAGAGTTTCTCGATGAGCTGCTTGCCGAGGAAGCCGGAGCCGCCCGTCAGGAACACGGCGGCGCCGCGGTAGAACTGCTGCACGGCAGAGTCTCCGCGACCTATCACGGCGTTCATCGGCTGCTGCTTCTCTAGGATAGCTAGCTCCGTCTGCTGAGCGACGTCCATTGCTGTGGGGCATGAACTTATTTAACTGACACAAATGCAAAAGTAACCGTCTGTCTGTCTATTATGCGGATTTCATTGTTTGGCTAACAAGTAGACAATGACGGGGCTAGGCCTAGGAGGACTAGGGTTGCCGACTTTTTGTACAACAAATAAAGTATAGTATGGTCAGAGATTAGGACATAGTATGCTTATCGGTAGTGCGTGGCCCTGGCCGTGGAATAGTTTGCGAGCTCCACGGCGGCTCCACGCGGGCAACAACTAGTGTTGTCATAAGATAACATAACTCCGGTAGCAGCATATCTGAAACGGGAGCGAATGATACCGACAGCAGCTGACGGGGGGGGGGGGGGGGTTGGGGTAACAGAAGGCGGAAATAAACTACATAGAACGAAAGATCTCGTAAAAGAACGTAGAACGAAAGTTCTTAAAATATTAAGTTCTGTTTACGTTTAGTTTTTACCCGACTACGGCGAAGTAAAAAGGAGGGTTATGATTTTGACCGGTATGTATGTATGTATGTTCATGTGTTCAACTTAAAAGGTATAAACAAGATATCACAGACCGACAAATAAAAATCCGAAGTCACACGTGTTGACATTTAAATCAAACAGATTCCGTGTGACTCCGGATTTTTAATTTGTCTGTCTGTGATGTCTTGTTTATACCTTTTTAGTTGACTTGTTGTCGTGGTTGGGTTTTAGTTTTATAAACTATTTTTTATTTCCGATTTAGTACCTACATAGACTTAGTTCTCGATTTTTTTTTATTGGTATATTGGCGTGTGCTAGCTGACATCCTAATCCTAACTAATATTATAAATGCGAAAGTTAGTTTGTTTGTTTGTTACACTTTCACGCTAAAACGGCTGAACGGTTTGGCACACGGGTAGAATAGGACATAGGATACTTTTGTTCCCGGTAGTACGTTACCTTGGGTAAATTTTCGAGATACACGCGGCCGAAGCTACGGGCAAGAGCTAGAATGGCTAATAATTTAATTTATGTTTGGTGTTGCGTAATGGTTTTGCATAGGTAGGTACTATTGTACATAATCATTTTTTCTAAACGTACAGACAGCAGGGGGCTTAAAACGGCTGGTCACCTTAGCAGAATCTTATTATGAAAATATTATGAATCATCGTAAAATGTCACAAACTGACAATTCATAATACGAAATAATTCATCTGTTTAACCGTTTTCTATGGAGATTCGTAAAATGGTCCACACATTATGAATGGCTTTTAAGTCAAATTAGAGGAATTGCGAATGACAGCTGAGATTCAGGAAATGAACTGCTTTTAGAGGAATTGCTAATGTGGCCGGTTTAGGCCGCCTGTGCTGCAAGAAGTGGTCTTCTTCACTTCTTCTTCCCCAAAGCTCGAGGAAGTGGTGAAGGGCGGGCGTTTTGGGGGACTGCCTTATGTAATTTTGACGTTCGAAAAGTGCCGATTCCCAGCCTAGTTTCAATAAATGACAGAATTATGTTGATATTATAAGTAGGTATCAATGTTTACGTGCATAATAATTATTATTAGGTAGTTAGTAATACGTATGGAAATAAGTACGGATTTATGAATATTTCTGGGGTATTTAGTGTCGCAAATCGTCAATCATCGCTGATTTAGCCCTGTACCCACGTGGCACCACCGTGCAGGTAGGTGGGGGAGGGGGGGGGGGAACCCATCTACCGCGTTGCACTCTTACGTCGATATCTGCAAAAGTTTCGCAAATAAGTCGTGTTTGGTATCGTTTTCGTATAACTTAAGGACGAGGAATTCATTTCTGGAACAACATTTTCACTGGTTCGTAGAAAAAAAGATAGTTAGGCGCAAAAACAGAAAAATAAAAAATTCTTACAAAATCTTTGCTTACAATTAAATTACGAGATTATGCTTTATAAAAAAATAGGTGTAAATAGCCCTGTTTATCTAGAATATATAAACATAAACTTTCTTAATAGATTTAACTTACAAATGTGTCAAAAAAAATCATTTGCGTCGCGCGGCGGAGCTGCGATAGGAGAAGTTCGTATTTTGCATAGGATTTGGCGGGTGTACTATACCTTATCGAATGCCAAATAATCGAATATCAATTGATCGACCACTAAAACTCGAAAGTCTAAATACTCGAACGTTCATAATATCGAATGGTTAATAAATCGAACATTCAATACATCGAGTGTTCAGAATATCGAATGTTTGTTTGATCGAGCGTACAACGCATCGCATATTCATCGTATCGAAATATCAATATACTGAATACTTTTTTTATAGAATACAAGGAAACCACAAAATTTACTGAATCACATTTTAATTATTATATTTTAAAATTTTGAGTGAATTGCAATTGCACGGAGAAACTCTAATAAATCCATGTTGTTTTTATTATTTAATGTTTTTTCAATCGCATTATCGCATTATTGTTTTTTGCCTCCTTTTAGGGTTCCGTACCCAAAGGGTAAAACGGGACCCTATTACTAAGACTCCGCTGTCTGTCTGTCTGCCTGTCACCAGGCTGTATCTCATGAACCGTGATAGCTAGACAGTTGAAATTTTTTTTGCCGCTATAACAACAAATACTATTAATCAGAATAAAATAAATATTTAAGGCTCCCATACAACAAACGTGATTTTTTTGCCGTTTTTATAGATGTACGGAACCCTTCGTGCGCGAGTCCAACTCGCACTTGGCCGGTTTTTGTGGAATATGTCTTCCCAACCCTGCGTTTGCCTTTTCAATTGTCCTATTTGTTATAGCTTGCTCCTTAACTAAAAATTCTATGGTAGTATAAAGACCCGTTTATGCTTATCAAACAACGTGTTCCATCTTCTGTGCCATCCTTCAATATTGTTTTGTGTTCTAGGAAAACCCAGTGTATTATTTTGAAACACAAGCACAGTAAAGTTGGAAACATAGGTGATGAGCGTGCTACAAGTAATTTATTATTTACCTTCTCACGAGAATGCATAATCCCCAAAAAAATATTCAATTTCCATTCCATAAAAAGTATTCAATAAATTGATATTTCGATACAATGAATATACGATGCGTTGAACACTAGATCAAACAAACATGCAATATTTTGGACACTCGATGTATTGAGTGTACGATGTATTGAATGTTCGATTTATTAACCATTCGATATTATGAACGTTTCGAGTATTTAGACGTTCCAGTTATAGTGGTCGATCAATTGATATTCGATTATTTGGCATTCGATAAGGCATAGTACACGGATTTGGCACTTATTGTTTAATAATTACACTGATTAGTGTAGGTGCTTCATGTATTATTCTTAAAGAAATAACTAAAATATATAATAAATAACTATAATAATATAATTGCCAGTGAGATAACCATTATTCCAGCTTATTTAAAAAAATGTGAGTTCAATTCGGCATTCCCATAATTTGTGCAGGGTGGTGCCACATGGGTACAGGGTTAAATCAGCTCAGATGACCACTAGGTACGCCTGTGCCAAGCGGCTTCCTTTGTTGAAGATTTGCAAGGTTCTAGAACAAATCATGACACTAAATACCCGACTATATGGAAAAACAAAAGGAATATTATGTAAAAATAATGTTTTTACGTAGGTAAATACGAATACGTTATTAGGTAAGTAAGTACGTACGACGCATGAATATTAATACTACAAAAAAAACTCAAAAAAAAAAAAAAAAAAATCGTTTGTAATAAAAACATCGTCCATATAGTGGGGGTGGGAAACAAAAAGGTATTATTGAAACTAACTCTAAAACATACAGTCCAATTGAGAACCTCCTCCTTTTAGAAGTTTGTTAAAAATTAAACCTGCCTGCCTTTTCCCAACTATTATAATATGGTCGACTTCCACTCTAACTGGATGCAGCTGAATACCTGTATTTTATATGGAGCGACTGCTTATCTGACTTCCACAACCCAGTTAGGTACTGGGTAACACTTTATCACTCGGTAAGACTGGTTTTGAGACTTTTGGAGTTCTGACTAGGTGTAAAGACTATCAAAGATTGACGGCCGGGACCAACGGCTTAACGTGCTTTCCGAGGCGCGGAGGGGTCTCGATATGTACCTAATGGATGTTCGGGAACCGACCGACCGCGGCAAGCATAGCTTAAGGCCCTACCCTACCTCAAATAGCTTAGCATGATTCTCCGTGATGTCGAAAATACTGTAGCATTAATTTTGAAATATATATGTTAAAGTTGAGGATTGATGCTAGGTCCTATGTTTGGCGAAAACAGGATTACATATAATTTTCTCGATAGGAAAAAAACCATAGTTCCCTCTAAACCGAACTATAAACCGCTGGTATTCAAAAAATACTTCAAATTAGATCATGAAACTTGGCAAAATAACTGAACTAACTATAAAACTGGTCTTGTCTTTTTTAATTTTTATTATGTTCACCGTAAAAAGCAATTACCTCATTAACCTAAACTATTCGAGGCTTGAGAGCAACCAGCACCCCTCTCAGTCTCGCTCTCACTCAGGCCGCGAGTATGGTCGGTAGGGTAGGTCCTTAACTTTCGCTCGACCCGTGCGGGTGCTTATGTTATTTATTCCTACAACTAATACAATAAATTACTTATAATTTTTATTACGACATGCGCACTTAGCTTGCGTACTCAAGTCAAGGTCGGTTCGCTTGCATAAACAAACATAGTTAATTGATTCTGCGTGACTTTGCGGAAATCCATTTTAAAAGCAATAGATGTAGATATATTATTTAGTAACATATTCCGCTTAACTATTCTTGAAGAGTCATAAAAAACCGGCAAAGTGCGTGTGGAACCACGCACAATAAAGGGTTCCGTAGCACGTAGTTGGGATGAATTTATCCAACAAACTTAACATTGTAGTAGAAACACTTGTTCTCGCATACATAATTTATGGAAGAACATGTTTTTGCAACTTCAAATGTAAGTTGGTCGATTATTACTCGTTAACTTGTGCAGCCTACTTAGCTGTGATAGTTTTCCTTTTAATTTCGTTATACTGCCGTGAATTTTTTCACATAGCCAAAACTAACCATTCAGCTGGCAGGGGGGGGGCACACGCTTTTACTTTCTAGTACCAATAGTCTCTGAGCTAAGCCGCGGACAGACAGACGGGTGTTGGCCCCACTCGCCCCTTTGAATATTAGATGATCCCAGTCGCCCCCGATTGTTAGTAGGTTAAAAATACAGTCAGCAGTCAAAAAAAAAAAAAGCTTATAGATACTTCAATCAAAATCTAACAAAAAGAACTAGGCTTAAATTAATTCAAGATAGTATTAAAATCATTAGTATAATCCCAATATCAAGATTTGGATGAAAGGGACATAAATAGTTTATAACTAACTGTTACGTACCGTACCCTTTAAGGTGGGTATTATATACCTACTGCATTAAATATTAGGGATTTTTTTGGATAGTTTTTTTCACTCCACTGCAAGTATGCAATGTGCAAGGTTATAACAATAATGTGTGCCTCACGGCTGCGCCAAAAAGGTTCATTTCAGCATTAATGCCAGACAAATGCTGTCTGACTCTGGTTTTCTAATGAACCCTTAGGGACAAGTGACGGGGAGTACACACAGTTTCAACATACTTAATACTTATATAAAGACTTCTTTCTCAATAAATAAATAAATAAGTAAAAAACAAATACAATTAGGTACAGAACCAAAAATAACGAATAAGTCCCAGTAAAAACCTGTTCTTAGTGATAATATAAGTACTATTATATAGAGTACGTTAGCGATCAGCCAGATTGATCCGAGCTCCGAGCACGGTGCACTCACAAAGCGCTGCAGGGCCTGCAGGCAGCCGACCGCAGCGGACAGATGTACAATTGTACACCGACGGTTATTTAGTTTTACGACTAGAATATTTAATGTGGGTGCTGAATAAATAAATATACAAAGTTATTTTTATTAATAATAAAAAGTAAGACAAAAATTCTTTTAAAAAATGGGCAATTATAAAGCAGTAATTGGAAAGCTATTTACACAAATACGGGATTAATCCTTATCATTTTAAATAAGTTAGAGGCTTTAAGCAATTCATGCACATCATTTGAGTCATTCCATTCTAATACCAAAAACTAATACCACTGGTATTTGTTTCAACTAATATTTATTTTCTATTCCGAATGGATACCATTGTTTAAACGAATACCAAAACAAGTTCGAAGATATAAGGTACAGTCAGTAAAAATGCTTTGTATGTATGTAATTTCATTTTTCGAAGATGTGAACGATCAATCTACTTATGAGTTGGGACACTTTACGAACAAGATATTATGTGATAATGAAAAATGACAAATTCTTGATAAATATGAGGTCTTTATAGAAGACTTCAGGGGCTTTTCCGAAAGACGCCTACCAGAATAACAGGTGTTTTTCATAAGCAACTACTTCCAGTTAATTTCTGTATTCCTGATAGTTATAATAGGTATAGGACATTACAGCTATAGGTAAGGTATACGACAGTTTTAAGACTTATCGTGAATAATGACGAATACTTTATATTCCTCCTTGTGTTTAATCGTTGGTTGTTGTGCAACTTAGTGAGATCGTTCAGGCGCCTATTTTCTTTTCATTTCTGTCACCCTGGTACTTTTCAAAACCACAAATTATTCAATTTCAAAACCTGTATTTTTACCATTATTGAGCTAAGTAGTGATGTCGCGTAAGCACCTAGTTCCAGTTCATTTCTGCTTTCCTGGTAGTTTGAATAACTGAACAATTAGGAGTTAAATTTAAAAATGTCTATCGATATCATTTGTTACGAATCCGTCATGGTGTTCTCTATATATTTCATCGTGGGTGCTGTTCGAGGAATACTTTAATTGCGCTTCATTGGTTGCGTTTTGAGGAATACCCCAAAAAAAGTAGTAAGATGATTCATTTAAACTACCTACTCTTATCTATACCTTTGTAATTATATTGGAATGAAGCGTATTTGGATAGTATTTTATTACGATCAAATAAAAATATAAGAAAACAAAAATTTGATTAGGTTTGAGGAGCTCGTGGCTAAGTAATAACAGCCGCTCTGGTCGATCCATCAGGTTAAGCTACGCTTGCCAGGGTTGGTCCGTGGATGGATGACCATTTTACACATATCGAGACTCCTCCGTGTCTCGGAAAGCACGTTAAGCCGTTGGTCCCGGCTGTCATTTGTGGATCTTTGACAGTCGTTACGAGTCGTCAGAAGCCCGAAAGTCTGACAACCAGTCTAACCAAGGGGTATCGTATTACCCAGTTACTGGGTTGTGGAGGTCAGATAGGCAGTAGCTCCATGTAAAATACTGGTATTCAGCTGCATCCGGTTAGACTGGAAGCTGACCCCAACATAGTTGGGAAAAGGCTAGGCAGATTGATTAGGTTTGACGGAGCTGACTGTACCAAATTCAAGTTGTTGGTATTCGTTTGAACATTAAAAGACAATGACAAGAATCGGCTCGAATTGTATGTAGTGTTGTGAAATTGTCTTTGATTCCATTTTTAAAAGGAAAAGGAAAATGTTTTTTCTGACAACTGTCTCTTAAGAAAAATATAGTATGAATATTCTATCTTATGTGTGATTATTATTTATATCTTTTCCAACTGTTGTTAGTATTTAAGCTCAACTCACACCAAAAGAGCGTCGAAGCGCAGCGAAGCGGAGCGCAGTTTCAGTGTCATATGAATTTTAACTTTATTTTCATTACTATAGGTAATACTTATTATCGCATGAGAAACTCGAACGAGTCGCGCGGATGCCCGCGGCGCCGCGGGAACTCAAACCGCGCGCCTTCTCTACCGAGCGGGTCGCGGCGCTTCGCTGCCCTTCGCCGCTCTTTCGGTGTGAGTTGACCCTTAAAGTAATTTCTCGATCATTCTATGATATCTGGCGACCGTGACTAATAAATAATGGATAAGGCAAAAGAATCGAGAAAAATTATTCGGCAGCGGTTCACAAAATGCATAAGTAAAGTGGAAGATATTCTGTCACACAAAACAAAAAACCTATTAATACCAGAGTATGAGAGGCTAACCAAATTGTTTGACGAGCTCACCATCGTCCAAAATAAAGTGTTAGATATGTGGTTGGACGATGAGCAGAGGGATGAAAAGCTGTTGGAACAAGAAATAGATGCCTCCGATTGTTATGAAGCTCGTTGGTATGAATTTAAATATAAAGTTAAAGAATTTTTAAATGAGGAGTCGGAATGTTCCAATAAAGGTACTGTTAAAGAGATTGATAAGACTAGCAATTCATCACAAAGTGTATCCATGCATCGTAACTTTAGACTACCCAGGCTGCAGCTTCCGTCATTCGATGGAGAATTAAGAATTGGATTGGGTTTTGGTCTCAATTAAATAAGATTCACATACATACCGACATTGACAATGATGATAAGTTCCACTAGCTTCTACAGTGTATGGAGCAAGGTTCAATCGCGAGAGAATTAGTAAAGAGTTTTCCACCAAACGGAGAAAATTATCAGAAGGTCGTAAAGCAATTAAAGGAACGATTTGCTAAAGACGAGCTTATTATTGAACATTATGTTCGTGAGTTATTACAACTAGTGTTAGCTCAATCCAAAGGTGCAAAAATATCATTAAGAGCACTTTACGACAAACTCATGACGCAAATTCTGGCGCTAGATTCATTGGGTGTCACTCAGGAGAAGTAAGCAGCATTTCTGTTTCCATTGGTAGAGTCGGCCTTACCTGAGGACGTATTAAAGGCTTGGAGCAGATCGCATACTCATGTAGGCCAAGATAGTAATACACTCAACAAGTTGCTTACCTTTGTGAAATTAGAGGTGGAGTCGGATGAGAAGATACGTATGGCACGTTCTGGATTCTCAGAGAAATATTCAGAAGCCGAGCCGACTGCAGCCTGTTTCACCACTTCTGATAGGAAGCATGAGAGAAACCAACTACAAAATAAAGTAGAGAAAAGCGATAGGAAGTGCTTATGGTGCGACAAAACTTCAC
Organism: Lithophane ornitopus; assembly: GCA_948473465.1. NCBI lineage: Eukaryota > Metazoa > Arthropoda > Insecta > Lepidoptera > Noctuidae > Lithophane > Lithophane ornitopus. The sequence continues at coordinate 10,607,419 of OX419642.1, read as the reverse complement.
ACGCGAGCTCAGAATGCCATGTCGTTATAAAGAAAACGCTAGAAGAACGAAAGGACTTTGTAAAGAATAAGAAAGCTTGTTTTATTTGCCTGACAATCGGTCATATGTGGAATCGGTGCAAAAGACATCCTAAATGTGTGATCTGTGGTAGAAGGCACTATCCCATCATGTATGGTGGCTTGGTTAAAGGCAAAGACACAACCACTCAAGGGACCACTGATAACTCTAACTCACAAGAGACTGTACTAAACCAGTCGTCTTCTAAGAAAGAAAGAGAAAGACAGTTTTGTTGGAAACTTTGAAGATTAACCTTGTGCACGGCAGTAATAAATTAACAGTAAGAGCTTTACTCGACTCGGGGGCACAACGTTCGTTTGTAACAAGCGAGATTTGTAGTAAGGAAGCTTAAACTAGAGCCTATTGACGAAGTAGAGTTGAGTCACACGTTGTTCGGAGGAGCTGTCACCAAAAAGCAAAAACACAAACTTTGACTTCAGCGTAAATAATTTACATAGCAGCTTCATAGTTAAGATACAAGCTTTAGAACAAGAAGTAATTTGTGGAAGTCTTCCGAAACTGAATAAAGGCGATACGATTGTATCTCTATTGAAATAGAAGGGCGTTGTGATCACTGATTGTATAGATGACAATGTTATTATTGACTTATTAATTGGTTCTGATGTTTTAGGTTGCATTATCACCGGGCGAACGGTGCGAGTGAACGAAAACCTTTTGGCATTAGAAACACGACTAGGTTGGACTGTGCAGGGTCCAGTGGTTGGTACACTTTGTTCGATAAATAATGTAAGTACATTTCATACAAGTACATTTGACGTTCAGGATTTTTGGTCATTAGAGACAATGGGCATTAGAGATGATACTGAAACAAAATGTCAAAAGAAAGTAGAGTCAGAGGTACTGAATTTTTCAATAGTACGGTGAAAGTCAATAATAGTGGTAGGTATGAAGTCAGGCTTCCGTGGAAAGATGCATCAAAATGTCTCGAAAGTAACTATGGGTTAGCATTTAAGCGGTTAATGTCAGCCACATCTAAATTAGAAAACACAGGTATAATAGATGAGTACGATAACGTATTTAAGGAATGGTTAAATAGTGGCATCATCGAAATCTTACAAAATGATGACAACAAGAACGGTCATTATTTAGCTCACAACGCGGTGATTAAGGCGGAAAGCCTAACCACCAAGATTAGACCAGTATTTGACGCGTCCGCGGTGAACAAAAATGGCCTGTCTTTAAATATGTGCTTGGAAAAGGGAACAAATTTAATAGAGTTAATACCAAAACTGATAATTAACTTCAGGAGAAATGCTATTGGTATTACATCTGATATTAAGAAAGCATTTTTACAAATATCGTTATGGCCTGAAGATATTTGAAGTTTTTGTGGTGGAATAATATTAAAGATAGTTAATTGATTCAGGCGTGACTTTGCGGAAATCCATTATAAAATACAATAGACGTAGATATATTTAGTAACCAATTCCGCTTGACTATTCTTCAAGAGTCCTAAAACCCTGTAAGAAATCGACACGTGTTTCACCTCTCAACGAGGCATCCTCAGGATGACGATTGACCAATTGCAAACCAGAACGCGACGTGTTACCACACCGAGCGCTGGACTACTACTACATACTACTACATACTTGTGATAAAGGATTTAAAATGTCAGTATTAGAGAGTTTAGAAATTATTATAAATAATACAGCGAGCGTTACACTGTTAAACGAATTAAATACCAGTATGCCAAGGTCGCCTTTGTTGCGATTGTTCGCCCCTTATCGCGCTTATCGCACTGATAACGATTCTAGTCAATTAGCGCCGAGCAGCAATCCTATATAAGTGGGGGTGACGGGCGATTTGATTCACTTTGCGTCCAGCGCTCGGTGTGGTAACACGTCGCGTTCTGGTTTGCAATTGGTCAATCGTCATCCTGAGGATGCCTCGTTGAGAGGTGAAACACGTGTCGATTTCTTACAGGGTTTTTTAGGACTCTTGAAGAATAGTCAAGCGGAATTGGTTACTAAATATATCTACGTCTATTGTATTTTATAATATTAAAGACCAAACTAAGAAGTTAATAACATACAGACACCAGCGTGTCGTATTTGGAGTTACAACGAGCCCTTTCCTACTGGCAGCTACAATACTGAAACATTTAAAAAGGTACGATTCGGAGACTGCCGAGATGTTGAGAACGTCATACTATGTAGATAATTGTGTAATTAGTGTAAACAGTCTAGAAGATATGCATCGTTTTATACGTGAAGCCAAAGGAATCATGCTTGAGGGCAAGTTCGAGATAAATAAAATCTGTAGAAGCACACCGTTAAAAAGTAATTTTAAATAGTTATTCAATTTAACAACACATTTCATAGCTACATTTTCAATTAGAAATGTCACCAATACCAAAATATAATAATATCGATACGAAATTGCACTTGCAAATCGATTACAATAATATCAATATGAAGATACGTAAGTGAATTTATTACTTACATAAATCATAACTCGTAATTATGTTATTAAATAGCGTTTATTTATATTTTTAAATAAGTACATTATATTTTATAGTAATGTAATAATTAAAAATAAATTTTAATTCGATTATCGATATCGTTTAGCATAGTTTATTCCTAATAATGTAATTATAGTGCTGGCAACATTTGATGTAAAACTCTATCTGGCATTTATCAATGTCAAAAAGTTTGACTTCTCCCGCGTGATAACACAAGCAAAGAATTAGTTTCGTAGTTTTTGTGAATATTGTGTTGTTTATTATTGTGTTTCTGGACCCCGATTTGTCTACCATTTACCTTGGCTGTTGAAACTGAGGATAATGTGCTAAAAGTCATTATTTTAATTAATCATTCAATAGTTTATTTCGCGATAACGTTCAAATCAGAAGTATCAAGTGGTCAACTTAAAAAAAACTATATAACTTTTATTGGTGTGCTTCAAATAGAAAACTAATTATACTGTCAAATTCTATATTTATTTTCCTTTTTTATGAAATATAGTTCATCTTTGTCGGTTCTGGCCGAGTCTTGTGGGAGACCCTGGCATTGTCATTTAATTATTAAAAGAGTGGTATCGGTTCGGAATAGAAAATAAATATGAGTTCCAACAAATACCAGTGGTATTCGTTTTTGGTATAAGAATGGAATAACTCCATCATTTTACTCTTTTACACCATATAATTTAAACGAATATCTTAGAATTCCAGCGCCTCGAATTTCGCTTGATGCAATGGAATAAATAAAACATAGGCTTATTTTTATCCCTGGAATAGGTTCCCATGGGATGCGGGAACGGGATCAAAATTTCATGATTACTTGTGGTCGCACTAACCGACAACCACGCGGGTGAAGCCGCGGGCATCATCTAGTAGAAAATAAATATGAGTTGAAACAAATACTAGAGGTACCTATTAGTTTTTGGTATTAGAATGGAACAAAACATAATATTTTGATTTATTCCAATATATTTTCACTTAATACTTAGGTTATTAAAAAATGACAAAACTATTTATATTGACGTTGACGTTGACTTCTTAGTGCGAATTCGACCAAACTTGAGTGAACAGCGGACAGGAGCGAAGGAGTGTGTTTTCGTGTATTTACTATTTCTAAGCGTCATGTTTACCGCAGATAAACATGACGCTTCTAAGCGTTGATAAGCTTTCTTTCTTTTTTTCTTAGTGCTCTTGCTGACGGCGCGCGGCGCTCAGAAAGCGCCACCAACAACACAGAAGTCAGATAGGCAGTCAGTCAATGTAAAATAATAAGTATTCAGCTGCATCCGGTTAGACTGGACGCCGATCCCTACAGAGTTGGAAAAAAGGCTAAGCAGGTGATGATGAGCCACCATCCTTATCATAACCCTTCATTCCTACAACCATCCGCATCGGGGTGACTGCATTGCCTACATGCCTGAATACCAATTTTTTATATGGAGCGACTGATCTGACTTTCGCAACCCAGTTTCTGGGTCACACGATACCCTTTGGTAAGACTGGTTGCCAGACTTTCGGGCTTCTGACGACCCGTAACTGCGAGGTAAGGTAACTAACTAATACTTACAAGAAAAATAATAAAAATGTACTTACTTTCTGACTCCATGAAAAATAAAACTATTTGCCAATTTTTAAATATTACACTATTTACTAATTTTACCCTAGATTAACAAACTAGCATTTAAAATGAAGGTACCAATCACTAACAGCTACGTTTGGGCATGATAGGCCAAGCACAGATGACGGGAGGAGCAATCTTTTGTTCAGGTTATAAACGAAAATAGTAAAATAAGCCGGAAAACAAAAAAAATACGACTAATTAGTCTTTAAATTTATGCGGAATAATAACTATAACTTTAACTTCAGATTAAGATTAGCTCGGATTTCGGCCGAAGCCTCTACTGAGCAATGGACAGCGATAGACTGAGTGTGCATGGAACATAACAAAGTATTAATACCTAATTTACTTTCTTTGGACAATACGTTAGCTCTAACAAAGTTCAACTTAATACCTACATTTACATAATTAACAACGTACATTACATAACATCACGCCTGTAGTACCTAAAGGGGTAACATAACTTTAATTTAATAAAATTGTAATTGATCATGCAAGTATTAGGTTATGTATACCTATGAAATCAGCGTTATGTATGGGGAATTTTAAAGTTGCATTTTTCATACTAACATTTTCTTTAATTTATATAACAACCATGAACACCAATGATTTAAAACTTTTAAGCACTAATGTTTAAAAACTAAGGTAGGTAACGTATTCCACTTAGATTAAGCGACAAAAATAAGTTTTAACTAAGTTAAAAAAAAAATGTGGTAATTTCTGCTAACAAAATGAGGAGTCATTTTTAGGGTATTTTTTATGTTTAGAAAACTATAAATAATAAGGTTTTTTTACTATTGGTAGTTGTCTATGATGGTCATTATTCGATATAATACCAAGCAATTGATGAATATTTTAAATCATAAAGGTGACGAGCCGAGGTTCTCTATTTGTGTGAAAAAAACGCCAATTTCATAGGTAATCCCAATATATTGTACCTTCCTTGATTACGTCATTTATTCATTATTTTTAAAACAACAACATCATTCTCGAGGACTAATCGATAAACCATGCATTTAAAATAAAAAACCGGGCAAGTGCGTGTTGGGATGAATGTATCCTAAGAACAAACCTAACATTGTAGTTGAAAAACATGTTCTCTCATACGAAAGGTACGGGAGACCATGCGTTTATGCAACTGCAAATTTAAGTTGGTCGAGTATTACTCGTTTATTTGTAGAGTCTACTTAGCTGTGATAGTTTTCCTTTTCATTTCGTTTAAGGGTGCGTGTTCAGACAGCAAAAAATCATATTTCACCCGCGCAACCCTTACCTACCCCTCTCATCAAACACGACGAAAACAAAACACAATGCCTTCCCGCCAGCAGAAACTTTTCTCCTGGCGCTCAGACGAAGTAAAAAATCTAGACAGAGCGCTGTCAACAGTAACATGAAGCCTCTTTCGTAAACATGTGTGCACTTAGGGAGTGTTGCCGCGCAGTAAAAACTCATTACCCTAATATTGTCTGAAGTACTGGCGTGGGACTGGACGAGTAAATAGATAGATTAGCGTTATATATTTTTTAAATTGTTTATTTATTAGTTTTTCCGACAAGAAACAATAGTTAAAAGTAATTACATTTTTATTATTACACGACTGCAAAAAGGAGTGTAATGTTTTCAGGGTTCATGTACCTATGTATGTATGTGAGTTTCTTTGGCCCACCATAACTTTTAAATGCCTGAACGGATTTTGATGTATGGGGTATCGTTAGGATCCTTACATCATCCCGAGTGACATAGGCTATGTTTAAAAAAAATCAATATGGCAGCAGTATGGCTCCATTTCCAAATGCGAAAAATAAAAAAATCTCCGATTATTTACAATATGGGTATCCAGTTGAAGGCCTTGATGAGCAAATTCCAAAACTATATAATATAATGGCAAAAATTTTATATAATTAGGGTGTACATGCAAAACAAATATTTCATCTTTGGCTGCAAACGATTCAGATACCTAGTCAGACTTTAGTAACACTGCGAATGTTTAAATGAGTGAATAGTTTGGTAGACGATTGAGTTATTATTAGAATTATTTCATCATCAAAGAAGTAACATAGGCAAGTAATTTAAAAAAAAAAAACATTAACACAACGCCGACCATTGCTTAATAGCGGTAAACAAAGAAGTAGCTAAACTTTAAAAAAAAACTCTTGTCACTAAAATGTATAAAATAAAATAAATAAATCAAAAATTTAAAAACACGACTGCCCTGCTAAAAAACGTACTAAAAAGTAAAAAACAAGTTGATAAAGTTGTCGTTACAGTCGGGGGACGGTTCTGTGGAACACTTTTTAATCTAAGAAGTCCCCCGACTGCAATGACAATTTTATCAATTTGTTTTTTACTTTTTAGTTGGTTTTTTTAGCAGGGCAGTCGTTGTTTTTAATTTTTTTTTATTTTATTTTTTCGAAGCAAATGCTTTTAATGGCCTTTTTGTTGTGTCAATTTTTTGTAGAATTGTCTTTTACTATTTACTGTTCTGGATATCGTTTCCAATTTGGAAATATGGTGGAAACGAATCGATAAATATTTTTCAATAATGCATCGTATCAAACTTATTTTATGCTCTTGGCCAGCATAATTGTGCTCAGTCTCCAAGTTAGAGATACAGTTGTCAATGCCAATAAAACGTTTTGCCAATAACAATTGATTTGTGTTGCTTTTCGGCAACTATCAGTATGTTTTCATTTCACAATTTGCGCACAACTGTTTCACAAACTTCGCAAATTTCAAAAAGGTCTTTCGATGAAAAGCATAAGCCACCTTTATCTTTTAAAGAAATGAGTTTATGGAAGTCAAATTTCTCATCCGACTGTAAATGAGCTAGACACATTTGACACTTTATAATTTTTGACAAGTAATGCGCTGTACTCCCTGAAATATAACCGATAATTTATTTTTTGTAATCATTAAATTCGCCAACATTTAAACGACTGGCTAAATCAGCACAATCGTTTTGAATTTCACTAAGAAATTGCGACGAAGAACCTTCTTCCTTGTGTCCGCATTCTTCTTCCTCGTGTCGGTGTGAAGTTGTCGTGGTATTTATTATTTGCGTTGCTGAAGTGTAATTCAATATGGCTATGCTTTCTAGAGGAACACAATTTCCTGTAGTCAGACATTTCAATTCAAGATATGTCAGCAATTTTCTGTAACTGCCTTTGAATTGTTTGACATTAGGATTGTCATTAAATCCTCCTTGCATCCTAATAGATGAAAATAATATTTCCAAGTGATCTTGGCTCAACTTGTAAGTTGGTAGGTAAATTAACCGCTGTTCTGTCTCAATCCATTTACTACAAACGGCTTTCAGACTCTCAATATTAATCAATACACCCAAGAACCCTGCTTTGCATTTCGTTTTTATAACTGGCTGGTAGAACAGAGTTATAACGTAAGAAGGTCGACCATTTTGGGTCACTTTCCTTTTAGTATAATTTTTACTTTTAGATTCGTGACATAGTCCTTTAACTCATCCAGGAAACTAAATATAAAGTTTTTATTTGATTCAGAAAGAGGTTTCTTGTAGTCTTGGGATTAACCTTTGGATATCCGTTGCGTTGTACACGACGAAGTCCTTGTTTTGTATAATATAAATCGTTGTCCTCGAAATGTGTCGAACAAACTACGCTGCGCACCGTTTAATGGCTCATTCCGGCTAACTCGAATGAATTCAATCCACTTCCCTTTTACATTATTATTAATTCGCGTCGGGAATCTAAAAGTGTATTTGAAGGGTAACATAAAAGTGTTAAAAAATATTTAACGCGTTTTTTCACTTTTATATCTTTAATCTTCTTTAATTAAAATTAAGGCTCGCCAGGCGCACCGCTCGCATCTTCCTTAAACAAAAACGGCATGTATGAGCAGAAACTATTAGACTTTATTTCTTTAAACAATTTAGCTCAATACAATTGTGTTTATAACAATAAAAATAAGGTACTCGATCTTATTTTGACCGATACCACGGTGAAAAGTTTGAGTGAGTCAGAAAGCTCTCTAAGTAATATAGACTCATACCATCTCCCCCTTGAATTCGAAATGCTGTGCAACTTGCAGGAGGAAACTTTACGCCCTAACCAGGAGCCAACATTTAAGATCCATAAAGCTGATTATAGCAAAATTATTCAAGAATTAGGTAAAATATCATGGCAAGACTTTGATGATGATAGATGTTTTCACAACATTACGATGTCGACACAATAGTTGACTCATTTTACAAAGTTGTTTATAATGTTATTGACACGTACGTACCTAAGACTAAGCCTAAAACTTGCAAATATCCAGTTTGGTTTAGCAGGAATCTTATTCGTCTACTACAAGAAAAAAATAAGTACCGTACACTCTATTCCAAATTTAATAACCCACTAGATAACATTTCATATCGTTTGCTTAAGGACAGAGTTTCAAACTTAACACAAATTAATTATAGGCAATATATAAAGTCAATTGAATCTTCGATCACTTCTAATCCTAAGCTCTTTTGGTCATTTTTAAAGCATAAACGTAACGGTAACAGTACGTACCCTTCATCAATACATTACGGCGATGTCAAAGGAAGTAATGGTGAAGATAATTGCAACATATTTGCCTCATGTTTTTCATCGGTTTATAACACAAATAATAGCAATACTGTTGATGATATGGCTAAATATGGGACTGAAAATCAAGATCAAATTGACCGAGGATCTTTGGGGAATGTCCATTAAAGTTTGTACCTCCATAATTGAGACCATAGCGCCTTACTTAGCCTTAATATTTAATTTGTGTGTGGATCAAGGAGTCTTCCCGGATTTAATGAAATACAGTAAGGTAATACCACTTTTCAAATCCGGGGACAGTAAAGACTCCAATAATTATAGGCCCGTATCCGTGCTGCCGGTTTTCAGCAAGGTGTTTGAAAAGGTAATGCTGAATCAAATGCTCAATCATTTTAACACAAATAAAATCCTTCACGACCAACAGTACGGTTTCACCAAAGGACGTTGTACGACTGACGCCGGTGTAACCTTAAGACACATTTTTAACGCGTGGGAAGAAGCCCAAGACGCCATAGGAATCTTTTGTGACCTCTCCAAGGCATTTGATTGCGTCGATCACGAAACCTTACTCTTGAAACTTGAGCATTACGGACTAGGTAAACTTGCGCTCAGTTTAGTAAAATCTTATTTAAATGATAGACAACAGCAAGTTCAAATAAACGGTATCAACTCACTAGGTTTAAAAGTAAAAATGGGTGTTCCACAAGGCTCGATTTTGGGTCCTTTCCTCTTTTTAGTGTACATTAATGATCTACTCCATTTATTAAAAAATCAGCCACACATAGTGTTATTTGCTGACGAAACTTCCTTAATTTTTAAGGTAGATAGACGTGCTACAAATTTTGACGAAGTAAATAACGCCCTACTGCAGGTCCAAAATTGGTTCACTGCTAATAATTTAGTATTAAATGGAAAAAAGACTAAGTGCATAAAATTTTCTTTACCAAATGTCAAAAGTAGGGATTGTGAGATTATATTGAATCAAGAGAAACTAGAATTCGTCGATAAAACTGTTTTCCTGGGGATCACACTCGACTCAAGGCTACAATGGGGTCCTCATTTAACATCTCTTGCAGGACGGCTGAGTTCAGCAGCATATGCTGTCAGAAAAATCCGTCAATTTACTGATGTACCTAGATACCGCGAGGCTAGTCTATTTTAGTTACTTTCATAGCATAATGTCTTACGGTATTTTACTATGGGGACGGGCTGCAGACATCGAGTCTATCTTTATTCTGCAGAAAAGAGCGATCAGAGCCATTTATAATCTACGCAGGCGCGATTCTTTAAGGGAACTGTTTAAGGATATTAACATCATGACGGTACCTTGTCAATATATATATGAAAACATCTTGCACGTAAGAAAAAATTTACATCTTTTTAGTAAAAGAGGCGCTAGACATAATTATAGTACTAGAAATAGGGACTTATTAGTTCAACCAGGTTTCAGACTGGCTAAAGTAGACTCATCTTTCATGGGGTACCGTTTAAAATGTTACAATAAAATCCCTCCCCACATACTTCAACTGAATGAGACGAAATTCAAAACTTGTATAAAACGCACACTATGTAGGCAGGCATATTATAAGTTGGAGGATTACATCTCTGATAAAAATGCTTGGCTTAATGCTGGTCCTGCTCCACAACCACAACTAACTAATTAACATTCGAAAATGCTGTTGGAGATGCTGAAGATTGTAAGACTATCTTTGCATTGTATAAACTCAATCTCTCCTTTGTATTAATTGCACAGGTGTGAGTACTATGTACTATAGAGCTACCATTTACCGGGTATTTTGTCTTTCATTGACTTGAATGTGCCCTGGCGGCTGGGAATGTCATGCTCACTCAAATGTCTCGCTGGTGGTGGCGTATGTGTTGGATCATTTAGCTCCCTTCAAAATGGTTGAGCTGAATGGTGCTGATCCATGCGTCATGTTCGTGAACGGGCGCCGTCAATTGTGACTGGTCATTTCTTAGCTGCCATGGCTTATTTTAATTTTTGAATAGTGCTTATTTTGTAATTGCGGACGCTTTTAACGTGCTTTCTACATTGTTCTCACATGTATAATTTCAACATGAATAATGTAACCATTATATTGTAACAATATTTTGATTTAAAAGAGTGTCCATGGAGTTTCTTGCCCGTTCTTCTCCATAGGTACCTACTACGCTTTGGAATGGGCAACTAGCTTCATATTTCTGACTGACTGACTGACTCCTTGACAATTCAAAAGTGCCTGTAAATGGTTTAATTGAAATAAATGCTTTGAGTTGAGTTGAGTTGAGTTGACTGCACAATGTCGGCATACTGATTTTCTGACCCAAATCACACTAACCACGGATTCTGTAATTAATGCTTTAAAGAGACTTGACCCTAATAAAGGGCCAGGGCCTAACGGATTGCCTTCCATTTTCGCAATAAAATGTTGTGACTTGTTGGGGGAGCCTCTCTCCATCATTTATAATAAATCACTGAGCACAGGTTGTTTTCCGAAGGTATGGAAAGAAGCACGAGTAGTTCCGATTTTCAAGTCTGGGGACAAATCCGCCGCGAGTAACTATAGACCACTATCCATTTTGTCTATTTTTGGCAAGGTGCTCGAAGCTTTGGTATACCCCATACTTTCATGGCATGTGAAACAAACATTGATGCCTGAACAACACGGCTTCATTAAGGGCCGACTGGAACCAATCTTGCATGCTATATATCAGATCTAGTCGACGCCGTAGACCGGGGATCACGGGTAGATGTAATAAAAAAAATTGGATAAGTAAAGGCTTAAAGAAATCTTGTAAAAAAAAACGTGTAAACTTAAGTAAACTAAGATATAAATACTATAAAAATAAAAATAACAAAATTAATTATATGACATATTCCAATATTCTAAAAAAATGTATAATTAATTCAAAAAGATGCGCAAATATTAAATATATAAAAAAGAGTGAAAACAAATGTAGGGCCACGTGGGCAGTAATTAAAAATGAAATGCACGATACAAATGGCATAGGAAATATGGAGAAAATTACAGTTAACAATACAACACTAACAAATCCTATTGAAATTTCCACCGCCTTTAATAATAATTATATTAATTTATCACATACGAGCAGTCAGGAAAGCATAAAACCTCGTATTAGTGCATCCGTTAACTCGATGTTTTTAAAACCTATGGAGGAAAGCGAGGTTAGACGAGAAATACTGTTGTTATCTAATTCCAATTCTGTGGGCTATGATGAAATCAACACTAAAATTATTAAAGAGTGCACCAATCAACTAACTGCTGTTCTGACATATTTAATTAATTTATCGTTTGCATCGGGAACTTTTCCTGATGCCCTGAAATACTCGATAGTCAAGCCTTTATATAAAAAAGGAGAAAAATCTGATATTAATAACTATCGTCCTATAACGTTAATACCCATATTGTCCAAAATATATGAAAAATGCATGTATGGAAGAATAATTGACTATTGTGATAAATTTCATATAATTAGCAAAGAACAATATGGCTTTCAGAAAAACAAGTCCACTACTTTGGCAATATTCTCCCTGGTAAAGGCTGTAGTTACTAATATCAATAATAAAAATCTGACCACTGGGCTATTTTTCGATGTCTCAAAAGCCTTCGATTTAGTTTCTCACAATCTGTTGCTCAAAAATCTTGAACTTGTAGGTATCAGGGGTCCTACACTTCAGTGGATAAAATCATATCTCAGTAACCGACAACAACGAGTCATTATTGATAAAATTGATGAAAATCAAGTTAAGGTGCCTTTTTCATCAGAATACAAGCACAATGCATGTGGTGTACCACAAGGAAGTGTACTGGGGCCTGTCCTGTTCTTACTGTATATAAATGATATTATTAATATAACTGACCACCGATGTATATTATTTGCTGATGACATAGCTATTATTATAGCGACAGAAAAATGTAACAATTTTAGAAATAATCATGAGACTGACATTAATAATACTATAGATAAATTAATACAATGGCTTGACATAAATAATTTAAAAATAAATCTTAATAAATCTGTTTATATTAATTTCAATAAATGTAATAATCCTAAATATAATATTAAACTAAACGTATCAAAAATTGAAGAACACAAACGAAGTTTCTAGGCGTAATTATTGATGAGAATTTAAATTGGAAAGAGCATGTGGATAACGTTGCAAAGAGAATAAATAAATTTGTATATGCTCTTAAACAAATCAAAAATATTACAATGACCTATCATGCATATGTAGAATCGGTACTACGTTACGGGCTCATAATATGGGGAAATAGTACCGATCTAAACCGAGCAATTGTTGCTCAAAGAAAGTGTATTAGGGCAATTTACGGGATGCACTCGGAGGAATCTTGTAAACCCATATTTAAGAAACTAGGTTTGTTACCGCTGCCGTCGCTTTATATTTTTGAAATATGTATGTTCGTTAATATACATAAAGACCTGTTTATATCAGCCAATGATAATCCAAGGAGCTGGCGTGATCCACAGACACTCGTTCTGCATGATCTTCCCAAGCTTTCTAAATATAATAAAAGCTGCTTATATACTTGTGTTAGTATATATAATAATATACCGAGTAGCATAAAAAACTTAAACTCCAGATTATTTAAGGGAAAATTGTTTGACTGGTTAAACTCGAAACATTTATATAGTCTTAAAGAATTTATGGATAACAAATTCTCATGTTAGTATTAAGTGAACATATGCATGCTAAGTACAATTCTGGCAAAACATGTGAGATCTTTATTATAAATTATTGTAACACCATGTATACCATGTTTTATGCAAATAAATACTTACTTAATCTACACCGATTTTAGCAAAGCGTTTGACAGGGTGGATCACAAAATGTTGGTTAACAAATTACACACAATCGGAATTGCAGGTAACCTATTGCAGTGGTGTGAATCTTACCTCGTTAAACGCACATCTAAAGTTGTGGTCAACGGTTATTCATCGAACCTGTTTCTGACGCCCTCAGGCGTTCCCCAAGGCTCCCATCTGGGCCCGTTGTTTTTCAATATATTCATAAACGATGTGGCGTCTTGTTTTGTACATTCAAAGATATATTTATACGCGGATGACCTTAAAATTATTAAACGAATGGAGTGCAATCAGGATCCTTTTAAACTCCAAGAAGACCTGGACCGTTTTTCCTAGTGGTGCTTGGACAATAACATGTTGCTTAATGCTGACAAATGCAATCACGTACATTTTTCTAGGAAAAAAGGACCGTATTTTCGTAATTATAAAATTAATGACCAAATTATTCACGAGAAAGAAGTGATTCGTGATTTGGGTGTTTATATTGACAATAAGCTTCGGTTTAATATTCATGTTGATAAAATTGCTACTAAAGGGTTTAAGATGGTGGGTTTCATTCTGCGTAACTGTAAAGATTTTAAGAGCGCCTCAACTAAAATTGCAATCTTTAACTCAATTGTCAGATCAGGCTTAGAATATTGCAGTATAGTTTGGACTCCATTCTACGAAATACATAAACGTCGTCTGGAATCAGTGCAGAAAAGATTTCTTTGGCATTTGTCATACAACTGCAACATGGTCAGAAAATTAACTAGCTACAGCTCACGTTTGAAACATTTCAAACTTATGAGTCTGGAAAATCGCCGTATGATCCTAGATCATTTGTTCCTGTACAAAATAATAAACACTCACTTTGATTGTCCGCGGTTATTGAGTCTAATAAATATAAACAAACTAGCTCGTAAGTCTAGATATCAGTTGCTTCGCGCTAAGGGCTTTAATACAAATCTGGGTCATTTTCCACCATTAACAGAATGCAAGTTCAATTTGGCTTACTCTTTACATAAAGTCAAGTCTGTACTACGTACAGCATTGTCATGATAGTTTGTAAAAAATTGTGAGAAAAGTGTTTGTATTTTTTCTTTTTTCTGGTTGGCACAACGTCGAGCAAAAATTTTATAAAAATCTGAATAATTTTGATTAGATTGTGAAAGTTTTCTTTGTCATTTATATTAGTATGTCAGATTTATGTAACGATTGGCTGTATTTGTATACCTTTAGATTGGTATATAAATGCAGGTAATGGACACAGAAACGGATAGATAATGCAGCGCAAAGCGGTTTTTACTTATTTAGATAGATCTGAATAGGTTAAATCTGTTTTGTAACTGAATTTTCTTTCAGCAATGTTTAATGCATGCCGTGGCAGCCTTTAATTAAGGCTTCACTATAAAATGTTAAATTCAACATGAGTTCTTATCATGTATTTTTGGTGTATGCTTTGTTGGTTGCCCTCAAATAAATAAACAAATAAACAAATATTATCAATGTTAAAACTTATAAATCAAATATAAATAAAAAAAATTAACCTGTAATGTTACGTTTCGCATCACATGAAATATTTACCCAATAAACGGGGAAAATTGTGACGCATACTAGTGACAACACTTGGTTAAGATTTTGACTTCCAAGCTGTCATATTTTGATTTATTAAAATTATGTATTAAACCACTTGACCGTTATTCGAAGCATAATTAAACAATTGAGATAGGCTGAACCTTGTTTCCTGTGCCTTTTTTCCTTAAGTTTCTAGCGATATAGCTCTGTCTCGCTCTCATGACGTCACCAGGTCAGAGAGGGGAGCGCAATTTTGAGCGCGCGCGACTCGGTCTTGTTCATTGGCGTTCTTTTCCTTGCCGGTGACGGTTGCTGCTTAGCAGGTGAGTTATTCTGTTCCAACCGTCTATATTTTTACAATTAACTGTTTCTAGTGAATAATAATACAAGTAAATCGAAGCAGTGAATCAACGTTGATATTTTAAAATTAACGGTTTTCCGTTCGCGTGTTGTTTATTCTTTCAAGTGTTCAATTGTTTTAAATATATTACCGAATACGTTATGGATAAAGAAATAACGTTGATTTCGCAAGATGAACCGGTCGCAGGACCTTCGAATACTGCTAATAATAAAAAATCTACTACCAAACGGCTGCGTTCACATCCAAGCAGCAGCAGTAGTAGTAACTCTGATAGTAGCGATTCCGGTTCCAGTTCATCTAGTTCTTCTGACCATAAGTCTAAGCATAAGAAAGCGCGTCGCCGCCGTCTTAAAAAAAGGGGGGGCAAGAACAAGCGTCGCCGCTCGGAGCGTAAATTAAAAAATAATTCTATACCGGTGGCTGATGACGCCCTTTCCCTCTTCGCTGAGGATGATTTTGAACTGGAAGGTAGTATTTTTTTAAATTTAGATGTTGAAACCAAGCTTAAAGAACCGGCTGTTCCAAAAACAGACGAGCGTTACTTAAACATTTTAAAAGAGATTCAGTTTTTTAATAAACCGGATTGGAGTGAAGTACGTTATGCGGAAACACAAAAAGTGTATAACCATAGCCCCGGTTTCGTCGAACTCGAAGCAAACGAGGAGATCAGACCCTATGATACCCTAAAACACCTAAGTTACTCGGAGAGGGCGTATGCTTCGTTAACTTACGGTATTCTAAAACAAAAAGAGTCCTTAAAGAAAGAACTTTGTTCGTTTTTGTCATGGGTCCGAGACCAGAACGAAGAAGTTAGCTTCGAAGCTATAAACCAAAAGCTGAATGACATCTTCACTTCTGGTGAGTTCAGCAAGGTTTCGGCAGACTTATTGCAAATGATTTGTGGGCATAGGGCTGAAACCATTCAGATGCCCAGAGATAGTATAACTAATGCAGTTCGTGATCCCTTAATTAAAGCAGCAATAAAGAAAATACCTCCATCTGAGGTTAGCTTATTTAACTCTGAGCAGTTAGTTGTTGCATTAGAAAAAGCTGGCGGTATCAAAAAGGCCTTCTGGCCTGCTTCTAGATCAGCTGGTACATCTACAAAATCGGCTTATGGTAATACTTCAACTTCGCAAGTTGGAAAATGGCTCATACGTCCCTCGCAGGGACAATATTCAGTTCCACCCTCGCAGGGTAAGAACTATGTCTCAAACATGCCTTCACAAGGCTGTCAAAGCTGTAACGTCCCCCCGCAGGGTGGCTTTTTGCAGCATAATATACAGGGACCTTCGCAAGGACCGGTACATGCGTATTACAACTATCCTCAACAGGGTAGTGGCACAATAGATAGAGGTTCCTTTCGCTCCCTCGGGGCAAGACAAAACCATAGATACCACGCTCACAAACGTGGCGGGAATAAGCGAAGGTCATCACCTTCAGGTTTCAATGCCAAAAGAAGTAAATATTGACATGAAAGTATTCCAAGCCGGTCAGTTATCGAATTTCGTCAATCATTGGAAGAAAATGCAAGCACCAGATTTCCTTATTCAAATAATTCAAGGGTACCGTATACCCTTTCAACAAAAACCTCCCTTAATCATGCCCAGTTTAGACAACAAGGCGTTTCACACACCAGTGTCACCAGAAATGACCTTAATTATCCAAAAAATGTTGAATCAAGGAATTCTGGAAATTGCAAGCCCAACACCAAGTTTCTTATCTACCCTCTTCCTAGTACCAAAGAGCGATGGGTCAGCCCGACCGATTTTCAATTTAAAGGCTTTAAACGAATTCGTACTGACCACCCCTTTCAGTCTGATAAATGTGTTCAGAGTCCCAGATTTCATTCAGCCCCAAGATTGGATGTGCAAGTTGGACATATCACAAGCCTACTTTCATCTAAAGGTAGCAAAGTCTCACAGGCGCTTCTTACGCCTTATTTACGAAAAACAGCTTCTTCAAATTACCTGCCTACCTTTCGGTCTCAGCACAGCTCCAAAAACATTTGCAACTTTGACAAATTGGATTGCCCAAGTAATGAGAAGCCAAGGTGTGAGAATATTGGTCTTTCTCGACGATTTTTTTCTGGCTCACCAAAACCCAGTAGTTCTCGCAGGCCATGTGAGTCTTCTCGTAAAAACATTACAATATCTGGGATGGCAGATAAATTTCGAAAAATCTATCCTAACACCAAAGAAATCCCTGGTTTACCTAGGTGTACTATGGGATCCCTGGCTAAACCGCAAACGTCTGCCAACGGAGAAAGTTCCCGCATTACTAGCAAAGATACGCGAAATCGTAGATTTGGGGAAGACAGACCTAAAGAAGTTGCAGAGCGTAATAGGAGCACTAAACTTTGCGAATTTTGTTGTCCAAAGAGGAAGATTGCATTATCGAGCTCTACTGAAATTCCTAAACACTCTGCAATTAGACAATTCTGTCAAAGTATATACAGTACCTGTAAATGCATTAGGCGACCTACAGTGGTGGTGCCACAATTTGCAACATTCGTCTATTCTACACCACGCACCAGCGACGCATTTTATCACGACCGACGCCTCCGACTTAGGTTGGGGTGCCCAGATGGACAACCAGTCCCTATGGGGAACGTGGTCCCAGAACGAGCAGAATTGTCACTGCAACGTCAAAGAAATGTTAGCAATATTGAAGGTCTTTCAAAGTCATGCCGTGTATCTAAGCCAATCTACGGTCACTATACAATGCGACAATCGCACGGTAGTAGCGTATCTCCGTCACGAAGGGGGAACCAAATCCTCGCGGTTGATGGACATAACACGACCTGTTTTGTTTAATAGATCAGTACCAAATTCATATCAACGTGTACTACATTCCGGGGAGGTACAACAACCATGCCGACCACTTATCGCGGTTTCGCCAGATCCCCGAATGGCATCTCATGCCAGAGATCACAAAGACAATATTCTTCAAATGGGGAATTCCCCAAGTGGACCTGTTTGCTTCCAGCAACGCCCACGTAGTCCCTCATTACATATCGAAAGATCAAAACGACAAACAAGCTGTAGCCCACGACGCATTCTCGATTCCTTGGAAATTCGATCTGGCATGGGTGTTCCCGCCCCCGTTTCTGATGCCCAGAGTTTTGAGCTACCTCAATCAGGCATCGGGAATTTACTTGATAGTAGCACCGAGATGGAAGAGAGTCTTTTGGCGCGGGGATCTCAAAGTCCGGGCTCTAGCCCCACCGTTCACAATACAGAACCTGAACAAAGTATTAATCGATGTGACAACGGGACTACCACCTCCTCGCGTCCAGGATCTAGTGTTGGAAGTGTGGAAATGTGGAGGTGGACAAATCATTTAGGTAATTGGAACAATTGTCAGATAGATCTTTTAAAAAGTTCTTGGCGCGCTTCCACCCTGAGAACTTACAAACCTGCATGGAATCGCTGGGTTTCGTGGTGTAGAACTAGTCATATTAACCCTAAGAATCCCTCAGGGTCTGACCTAGCTCGTTTTCTGGCTGATCTGCATATAAAACATAAACTGTCTTATAATACAATAATGTTACATAAGTCTGTGGTGTCCACCCTTTGTAATGTAAATGATTCAGGAGTTCTAAGTAATCATATTTTAGTGAAACATATTTTGAAATCGATTTCAATTAAAAAACCAACTGTTTCTAAGTTACCCGTGTGGAATATTGATGATTTTGTATGTTTTCTTGGCGATAGAACGATAAATCATGACAATAATTTTGATGTGTCGAGTCAAGCCGCTGCCCTCTTACTACTCTGTTCTGGTAGACGTATTCATGACTTGACACTCTTAATGACCGATAACATTAATTATATTAGATCACCAGACCATAATTTTATAACTTTGTGGCCAGCATTTGGGTCTAAGACTGATTCATCTGACTATAGGCAATCAGGATGGAGATTATTTAAAAATAATGATAATAGGAACCTGGACCCCGTATATTGGGTTGAACAGACCGTATCACTGCTTTCCACTAGACGTCAGGAAGCTAAATGTCCTAACTTGTTTATCAATACGAGAGGTAAAGCTCGTGCGGCCTCTCGAACGGTTATTGCAGGCTGGATTAAATCTCTGATGCGTCAGGCAGGTATTGTTGCTACTCCTGGAAGTGTCCGTTCCGCTGTTGCTTCCAAGAATTGGTTAGACAACTTCCCCATGGAAGATATTTTGGCTCGGGGAAATTGGAGGTCTTCCAACACTTTTATTCGATTTTATAAACGACAGGTTTTGGACTCTACTAGGAGTGACAGCATTACTGCTCTCTTTAACCCTGTTTTATAGAGAGTTTATTTACTGATTTTTTTTCTTGAATACTACCTATATAACTCTTAAGAATTAGAATAAAACCTGATTAATAATTGTATTCTTCTATATTTTGCAATAAAAAATAAAAACAATTTGCAATTACTATCGTTTCTGTTCTTTCCCTACACATTGGCGTTCGTCATGAGCGTCACCAGGCGATAACAGACATATCTCAATTGTTTAATTATGCTTCGAATAACGGTCAAGTGGTTTAATATCGGCGTTTTACCTGAAATAAAACGCTTATTAAACTACTTACCTTATTCGAAGCATAATAGTAATTTCTGCCTGGTGACATAGTCAACATCCAATGAACAAGACCGAGTCGCGCGCGCTCAAAATTGCGCTCCCCTCTCTGACCTGGTGACGTCATGAGAGCGAGACAGAGCTATATCGCTAGAAACTTAAGGAAAAAAGGCACAGGAAACAAGGTTGAGCCTATCTCAATTGTTTAATTATGCTTCGAATAAGGTAAGTAGTTTAATAAGCGTTTTATTTCAGGTAAAACGCCGATATTTTCTTCTAGTTTTTGTGTTTACTTACGTATGAAATATGATTCCATCTGACTTTTTATTTTTTGAAGAATGGTTTGTGCACCCTTTCACCGCACAAGTCGGCATTATGGCGGTAAAATAATTTAAATTGTTTCAGCGTGACGCTTCATTGACAGACTAGCTGTAAATAATCGATTTGGTGTAGTTTGGTTGTAAATGTGTGCGTTCGAGCGTGTATGCATAGAGCTTGGTGTAGTTTTGAATGCTTCACTTTATTGTTCGCAGCGCTCTGTCTAGATTTTTTACTTCGTCTGAGTCCTGGCGTTTATAGAATTCGAATTTAAATTTTCTGTAGTTTATTTTGCTAAAGCTTGAATTCAGAACTATAGATCATATTCATGTTTTGGAACTAGAAACTCAATGTTGACGTGACAAAAGTTCAAATTTAAATGTAACCAAATTTTATGTAGGGCCTTGTGCAACGTCAAATGGCATGTGTCATGAAAACCTTTCCTGCGCGAAATGCGAGTAGAAACAATCCCGTTCGAAAAAAAATTGTGAAAATGAGGTCGAGTTCTGTATAAAAGAAATAAATGTAGGATTATCGGCATCACCACTAAACGAATTGACATCTATTCATCTATATGTATACATGGATGCCAAAGTTCCTAAGGGACTAGTTATAACAAACGCCCGAGGTGCGTGCAGTACCTACGCTGCTTTTGGGCGCGCGCCTGGCGCGTGTTGGACGCTCGTTTGACGCTCACATTTTGTTGTAACTTTTGAACCGTGTTTCTTTTAAGTTTATTACTAATGCAGAGAAAACGAAAAGGAAAAATAGTGAAAAAGGAACTCGCGTCTAAGCGTCAGGGGCACAAGGCTAAGGCTTCATGTACAAAGATGCGGGGTGTCGCGCGTGGCGTTGGGCGGCGCGGCCCGCACTGAATTCAAACATATGGCGTTGTATGAGTGCGTTTACGGAGAAGCGATTTTACACGCGTTTGCTTGAAATGGAGCGTTTTTTGCGGCGGCGCACACAGTAGCAATTCTCGATGTAGCAATGCCCGCGGCGGAACCTTCTGCCAGTCTTATTTGTAAATGCACAACGGAGACGCAAGTTGAGAGATACAACTTGCGACATGTGCACACACTTGACAGAAATTATTTGTACCTTTTTTTATTTAGCTTAGTATTGATAATTATCAGTAATGCATAGTATATTGAAAAATTGTTGATAATTTATTTATTAATTATACGGTGATAAATAAAACGCTACACGATTAAAATAAACAAACATATTTATTTAAATATTAATTAATTTAAATAAATAATGAAATGAATAATAAAAATGCAATTCATAATTATATTCATTAGGTACTCAATTTTCCTGGGTACACGTTTAAAACACTTTTTACTTCATTCGATATTTCTGCCATTTTTAGAGCATTTTCCACATTTTTATAAAGGGATTGATTTTTTCCCGCGTTC